>JADRCH010000126.1:5531719-5741892 GCA_019843965.1 Rhynchomys soricoides | reverse complement strand
TTACTGTTACAACATTCATGCTGTGCTTGCACAAGTAAATTTCTGGCAATATAAAAATAAATTTATGATTCAAACTCTATGGAAAATGATGTGGAGCTCCTCAAAAAATAAAGGGTTTTCCTATGATTCATAAATTCTACTTCTGTGTATATACCCCAAACAATTGTAAGCAGAGACTTCATCAAAATGTGTACAACTATATCCATAACATATATGCAATAAACCAAATACCAATGAAACATAGATGTCTATGGATGATGAATAGATAAACACAGTGTACTTTACAAATGAAATGGAATATTATTCAGTCAGAAAATTAACTAGAATTCAGTACTCAAAGATAGCAGATACTATGGTATAGGAACCTGGGCTGGAAAGGAAATTTCCTCATCAAAGAGACAGTGTGGGATGGTCTGAATCTAAGAAAACTGGAAAGCAAAGCTCAGCCCAAGCCAAGAGCTGCTGGCGATGATGGTGGAGGGTTGAGATGGAGCTGTTGCATTAAATCATGTCAAGAAGACAGGAGAAGATGTTATACCAACCCAGAAAAGTGTTGAAGCCTGAAATATGTAGCAAGATGTGTGGATAAGGATTTGTTGAGTCTGGTCCTGCAGAAACAGTCAGATCATAGTGCATGTGAGGACAGCATCTTAGAGAAGATGGGAGGTTATGCTGGCCAGTATAAATAGTTCACATATGAGGAGATGTATGTATCACATTAAGGATACTGACAGACTCATCTTTTATATTGAAAGAAGAGCTGCAAGTCTGGTTAAAAAAAACAGTTAAGTATAAAGTACCCATAATATTAAGAGTTACAGATATCGATATGAATTCATGTTTTCAGTGTACGTAGGGATAAAAGTACAGATAGATTAATATGTATAATCACAAAACTGCACATATCTGATACACATGAAGGCACATTTTCCTATATATGTACATACCTAGATGGAATTATCTAGGTGCCACTCTAAGACATAGAATGAGCAATTCTTTGGAAAGTTGACTAATTCCAGGGCCATGGACCAGATATATAATGCCCTTGAAATATTTACTATGCCAGAAAATAAAAAGTGGTCAAGAACAATTGGTGCACCTCAATGGGACACAGAAGCACAAAGATGCCAAGTTATCAAATAAAGGCATCAGAGAATGTGATAGATATCCCATGGTTAAAAGTGAAGGCCACACATTCATAAATAAAACCATAAAATTATTTGGATAAGGAAGCATAATACATAGATTCTAAATGTACCTCCAGCCAAAAGTGTTTCTTTTAATATAAAACTTAATGGATACATCAAAAAAAAAAAAAATCCTGAAGTGAGGCTGGAAAACTAACGTAGAAGTTAAGAGCATTGGCTGCTCTTCCAAATGACTTCATTTTTAGGGTCCACCAAACTGATTTCCAGCTATATCACTCCTGGGCATATACCCAGAAGATGCTCTAACATGTAATAAAGACACATGTTCCACTATGTTCATAGCAGCCATATTTATAATAGCCAGAAGCTGGAAACAACCCAGATGTCCCTCAACAGAGGAATAGATACAGAAAATATGGTACATTTACACAATGGAATACTACTCAGCTATTAAGAACAATGACTTCATAAAATTCGCAGGCAAATGGATGGACTTGAAAATATCATCCTGAGCAAGGTAACACAGTCACAAAAGAATGAACATGGTATATACACACTGATAAGTGGTTATTAGCCCAAAAGTTCGAAATACCCAAGAGTCACATCACAGCAACCATTGGGCTGAGTGTGAGGTCCCAGATGGAGGACTTGAAGAAGGGATTGAAGGAGCTGAGGGAGTTTACAGCCCCAGGGAGGGAGCAACAGTGGCAACTGGCCTGACCCCTCGATGCTCCTGGAGACTGGATCACCAACCAAAGAATACACATGGAGGGACCCATAGTGCTGGCCACATATGTGGCAGAGGAGGGTCTTGTTAGCCATCAGGGGGAGCAGAGGTCCTAGGGCCTGTGGATGTTAGAATCCCCAGCATAGGAAAATGCCAAGGAGGGAAGCTGAGAGTGGGTGGGTGGGTGGGTGGGGGAATACCCCTATAGTGGCAGGGGAGGGGGTGAGGGAATAAGGGGATTCCAAAGGGGAGATCTGGAAAGGGGGAAACATTTGAAATGTAAATAAAGTATGGAAAAAAAGAAGTGCCATAATAAAGCAGAAATGATAGTTTTGATTTAAAAAAAAAAGTTATTGAAGACGAAAAAAAAAAAAAAGACCCACTTTTGAATTCTAACATTCACATGGTAGCTCACAACCACCTGTAACCTCAGTTCTAGGCACTCAAATGCCCTCTTCTGACCTCTGCACACGTGGTGCACAGCCAGTCATGTGCACAAAACATTCATACACATAAAATAAAATATTGAAGCAACAAACATTAAAGTGGCAGGGCATATGTGATTTTTAAATCTGATCCTTTTATTGAAGAATCATGAATAGATTCTTAGAATTAGATGCTGGTGATATATTAATGAAAATTTCCTAACTGTGAAGATTATGTTGTATTTATGGAATGGGATATCTTTCACTATTTTACTGTGGTGTGGTTAAGCATTGAGATGTACCCAAGAAATCTGGACATGAATGAATGCCTTAGCAACTAGGATAAATGCTTGTGATTAAGTATGACAGATATTGTATTGATTCATCATAAAAGACTTATGGTCCACTCTGTTGAGAATTCTTGTATCTCAGTTCATGATGGTGTTTCCTAAATTAGAGAGAATTATTTACCTGCATCATTGAAAGGTACTTAACAGATTTGCCTCTTCACTTTGCCAAAGGCCCATGATGCAAACTGCAAATCAGACATTCGTTTCCTGAAACAAAAGAAACCTATCTTTCTTGCAAAAAGACTGCTTCCCAATCTAAGCAGATACTTTACTGTCTAACCAGATACCTCACTATGAGCAAAACTTCTTGTCTACACAGGTAGAGATTAATCCAGTTTTCTAATTTTCATGAAGCAAACAACTTCATGAAGTGATCATTTGATTTATTTTTTATTTTATTACTTACACTTATTAAGCAAAATCATATTAGCTGGATACAGTGGAATATGTTGATGCATTCATAAATTGCTTAAATTAGCTTAAACAAAGCCAGATCCTCAAACATTTGTAACTTTTATGGTGAAAATCCCAAGTACTTTCTTCAAGCTTTTGAAAACATATAGTGTATCACTGTTCATCTAGTCACCCTGCTGTGCACTGGCATACCAGGCTCCTTGCTGCATCTGTGACTACTCAGCTCCCAGTGATCAACCTTTTCTTACTCTCTCTTCTACCCTATCCCCTTAGCCTCTGACTACTATTCTACTCTCAGTGAGGTCATCTGTCTGTGTATGGTCTTGGGGTTCTTGCATTCCTATCCCTGGTTTACTGTAATTACTGTTGTGTCTTCATGCTCTATCCATGTTGGCACATTTCTCATGACTCCATTCCTTTCCATGGATGAACTGTAGTATAGAGCATGTATCTATTGCATCTCTATCTCTCTATCATTTCATAGATGCTTTACTGTTCCTATGAAATGAGAGATTTGACTAAAAATCTGGTCAAATAGAAGGTAACCCTCCAGTACTAAAAAAAATTAGTTAAAACATTTTCTAAGTGACATTCCTTTACTGTATCACATTTTCAATAATTTTTATAATCCAGAAGTTGAGATGACTATAATAATCTAATTGAATATAATACTATGATGTTTTCCTAACAGTTAAATCCCTTCTTCAGATTTTCAACTTCCTGTGTAAGACTTATCATAGAGAAGGATTCACATGAGAGTTCCTTTTCAGTTCCCATCGCAAAATATATTAAGAGCACAGGTGCTCACAATTAAAATCATTTAAAAGTGATAATGCTGTGACCTTAAAAAGATTTTTTTAACAAAGAAAAAAAAAGCATTCAATTTTGACAGACATTTCCTAAGAACATTCAATTTCTTTAAAGGGTTTATAATAAAAGATTTTATGTCTAGAATTCTTCATACAACTAAAATATAATCCATTCTGAAAGCAAAAACACACATCTTTTAGAAATTATAAAATCTTTTTTTTATTTGATCAAAATCCTGAAAAAGGAATCCAAGAAATAGAGGGATAAAAGAATGGCCTGGGACCTGGGAAACATTGCCAAGTGCCTGGGACTTAGCAAATGTGCACAGAAGCGAAATGTCTTCAGCATACACAGTGGCTTCACCTCCAATCCACCCTCAGTAGGCACAGAGGGTTAGCAACTTGTAGATGGTGAACTGGCATGTGCCACAGCTGGTGGCTGGCTGTCCTCATAGCTGATATCTGTGAGGGCACTGACATTCTATCTCTTCCAGGATATATGAAACCTTTGTTGTATAATAGAAATTAGAATTTATTTCATCTTTATCCTTTGCACAGATTTTCTTTAGGTGATACATTTAATGGAACAGGATTACATATAATTTCCTATTAGTTTAATAAAACTGTATATCTTTACCAAAGGCAATTTAGAAAGGTAATATTGACATAAGAAGTTTCTGAAAAACTTAATTAAGAATGATAAGTAAGAAAGGACATAATTACTTCTCATTTTATTCTTTTTGTTATTTCTGCAATATTTTATAATTGACCTATAAAAAATTAGAAAACAAAATTTTAAATACAGTATGTGGTGCTCATAATATTGGAAAAGAGTACAATAGATCTCTTTTGTAGATTTGAGAAGGCATTTTTAATTCACTATGGAGTGAAATAAGTACATTGCACAGGATTCTTATTATGGTTTTATATCGGTGCCATTGAGTGATGGGAGGCATGGAATCTTTGTAGATTTTTAAATGTGCATGTGTGCATATGCAAATGAAAGACAGAGTTTGATGCCTAATGTTTTTTCTCTATTGCTCTCCTCTTTATTTTTAGAGGCAGAATCTCTCACTGAGCCTGGGCTTCACAAATTTGGCTGGACTACCCAGCTGGGAAACTCCAGGGGTCAGTCAACCAACACCAGGTTATTGAGGAAAGCTATCATATCTGGTATAAAGCTCTGTGTGTGTGTGTGTGTGTGTGTGATTACCTGGACAAAGATGTTGGGGGGCTATACACAAATTGCTGTGAATAGCTTTGGCTGTGGGCAGTGTGTTTGTGAAAAATGCAGAGAGTGCATATTTTCTTATATTTCTATAAAGATAAGCATATTTCTATAAGCATTTGGATCTTTTAAATATTCATATGTTAAATCAATGTGATGATGATGATGAGACAGAAGTTTGGAATAGAATAGTATGCAATTGGAGGAAAATGACTGGTGGCAACTGTATGCTGGGCAGGATCTGGTGCTCTTAACTGTGATGGTTAAGGGTGGGAGGCAAGTGACAAAAACCTAAATAAGAGATGGGGAAAGTTGACAGATGATCAGATTTTAAAGTTCAGAATCTCAGCCTAGTGCTTCCTTTAGCTTTTTGTACAATAAGAAATCATTGCTCCCAGAGGAGTGACAGATTCATATTTACCCCTATGCTTCACCAAATGCTTAATCTGTGCTTCGGCTTCGCTCAGCTTACTTTGATCTTTGGAGAAATGGAAAAGCCCACAATATACATAAATTAGTTCCAGACTTCCCTCCCAGGGAAATCTGAAGCCATGTTAGGAATGAAGTTCACTAAAAGCATAGAGCCAAATAAGATGGTCATGTTGTGACACTTGTTTCCATGGGGATGAGAGTACCCCCACCTCATGATCCCTTCACTACCCTCCCCTGACAGGCTTGTTTTTTAATGAATTTCCCTCTGGGTACTTTACCTGAAGGAAGCAATGTTCCTGCACAGTAAAATTTAAGTACTGTCCTGCTTTTCTCCAATGTAATGATGTTACTCACTATAAGTTTCCCAAGTTAATTAAACAGGGAGGAGTTAGCTACAGGTTCCTTTAGCATCTGGTACTGGGTTCCTTGATTATCCAGCTCAGCACAGGATGGGAAGATGCTATGAGTGACTAGCTTCACCTCCACTCAACAACCCAGGAGGGAGCTAGGTGCCCCAGTCTTGTGCTACCCAATTCCTGGCTGACAACATTATAGTCAAGATCCCAACAAGTAAATTAAGCATTTTCTAAGGTCAGAAAAATGGCTGTTAATGCTGCTAAGATGCTGTTTCTCAAGGCTCAGGGAATATCCAGTGTTTACTCACAGGACACTGCTTGGAAGATGAGAATTAGAGGGACAGGGCTACAGTGTCAATCACTAGCATTACTGAAATGTCTGGGAGGCAGGAGGATGCTAAGTGTGTACACAGTTAAAACTCATGCAACCCTGGGAGGCAGAAGCCATGGTGGCTTCCTTTCATAGGTGCGGGCAGTTGAAGCATCTTCTTATTCTAAACCTTTTTCTTCCATGGTGCTCATGTTACTTTGTTTTAATGAGAACACTGGCAAGGCACTGAGTCAGAACTGCCATTTTCAGACTTAGCAATATGGAAAATTGTGTGAGATGCTCCCTCCACTGTACTCAGAGAATCTCCTTTGGTTTATTTACCCAATTGTAAATAACACTTATGTAGAAAAACACAATATGAGCAAACTGCACATGTATAATTCTTATTCTGAAATAATTCTCCAAATAATTCAGCATGACTGTATATGATTTGCATTGTATTATACATTAAAAGTAATCTATAAGTGACTTAAAGTACATGAGAAGATGTGCTTGGGTTATATACAAACACTATGTCATTTTTTAATAGAGAAACTTAACCATCCGTGGCTTGCAGTGAGTTCTGATCTGCAATTAGCTGCTAATACTAAGGAACTACTCTCTCTCTCTCTCTCTCTCTCTCTCTCTCTCTCTCTGTGTATCCATCTGACTGTGAATGCATACATGTATGTATGAGTTTATGTGCATGTTTGTGTGTGCACATTTGTATGTATATTAATACATGTGTGTGTGTATGTGTACACACACGTCAAAATTTACCACTGCATGCCTCAACGTTTTTACTGTTTTATACAGTGAGCAACCTTTCCTTCACTTGAATTCTGACCCAGCCCCCACCTCTCCTCTAGTTCTAACATCCTAGGCAGCTCTTGATATTACGAGGCAAGGCTTGTGCAAAGTATTTCAAGGAAGTATTAAAATCTAAAAGGAGGGATACCTTAGGCAAACTCAACCTTTTAGGAAAGGTCTCCCCATTTGTGCATTTTAGGGCATAAATCTGGGGTTGATACACTGCTTGTACAGGCATCATTGAAGGAACTTCTTCCCATTCCTCTTATCATAAGGATGTGGAGGTACAGACAGTTTTCCAGAATATTAGTCTGAGATCCATTCCATTCATTCATCATTGTATTGACTGGCCAACCACTCAATATGATCTGGATTCTAAATGCATTGAGCATATCTGCATGTCCAGGACATAAAAAATGAAATATACAATCTAGAACCCATTGAAAACTTAAAAGTCAATTCTTATCATAGAGTAGAGGATTCTTAGTCTACTTTAGAACTGAGTAAGGTAAGTACTTTCTATCCAGTTTCCAAAGGTATTTGGGAGTTTCAGTCTACATACTTGTAGACTGACTCAAAGTAGGTTGAGGAGGAATGGCTTTATTTCCCTTATAATTCTCGATATCAGTCCACCATTGAGGGGAGTTGGGGACTCAGACAAGAACTTGGAGGTATTCACTGAAGCAGAGACAGTAGAGGAACATTGCCTACTGATTTGCTCATCTTGTTTTCTTGTTTCTGGACACCTGGCCAGAAATAGCACTGCCCTCAGGGGACCAAGTTTCTCTACAGCAATCTTCAATCAAGACAGTATTTTCATCAGATTTCCTCCTCTTCTTTGTCTCATTCCTCTGCCATCTCATCCATCAAGAATATAAAAATATTCTTCCAAGTATGGTCATATAGAACCAGGCTACATATGAAATTTGCTTCATGGGCTGTATAGTTTCCACCCTGTACCCTAGAGATTTAACTCTCAGAGATTGTGGGATATGCTTATAACCATAGTATTGAGAGTTGAAGACAGTAGGAGTTCTGAAGCCCACTGCTCAGAGAGACTGGCCTTATAGGTGAGCCTCAAGCCAGTGAGAGACTGCTTATATCCTGTAAAACAAAGCTCCAAGTTGTCCTCTGGCCACCTCATGTATAGACTCACTAATGCAAGCACACTGTCATCAGTATACGTAGAAACACATCCACAGACCCACAGACACATGCGTTGCTCCCATGAGCACACCCACTTGTACACATGTACACATAAAATGAAATAAATAGATGACCCACAAATGAAACATTAGCTTCAGAACCTCAGATCTTAGCAGAGATTCAAAATATCAGCTCCCACTTCAGTCATACTCTATCACTTAACTACTGCCATGAAGCCAGCCACCATAAAACCCAGTGTCCTAAAACATTAATCATTTGTCATTTGTAATGAAACTATTAGAGGACCTTTTAACCTTGCCTGGCTTCATCCATGTATCTGCTACACTTATCATGAGGTGATCAGAAAGCTTTGACTCTATACATGGATTTTCCTCTATCTCTTATTCTTAATCAGTCTATCTTCAATTTAATGCACAGTAATTATAAAATTCCAAAAGAGGAAATGGTCCAAACATGTTGTAACTAAACAAGACTTCCTACTTAATCTATTGGTCAAAGCAAGTCACAGAACAAGGCAAATTTAAGTAGTTTACAAAAAGAATTTATCCCTCAGTGAGAAAGATTTCAAGGTCATGCAGAAAAGGACATGGACATGCAGAGAAATAAGGGATTGTGGTGATATTTGCAATCTGCCACACCTGTGAAGTTAGAGTCTCTGCATATTAATAAGATCCCCAGATGATGCACAGGTACATTAAACTGAAGAAGCACGACCTCAAATATTGTCACAGTCATCTGCAGATGTCTTTCCCCATCCCTTTCCTCTTGAGATAGTTCCATATTCATGATCTAAATAAATAGGAGTCAGATGGTGCTTGTAACAGGGGCTGTTCAAATACTAAACTTCAACCAGCAAAAGGGGTTTAACCCTTTTAACCTTTTTTAACTCATACCACTTAAGCTGTGAGTTGCAGAACATCAGCCACTGTATTACATAGCACTGTTTAGAGTAAGTCCCTTAACATCACTACTTGAAAGAATCTTTTAGCTTCACCTATAACTGACTTCCAATGTAGGCTGTCCTTTGTCACCTTCAGTCAGTGAAGTGGATTGTTTCTATTGGTAAATCAGCATTTACCTTATAGTTACGAAGGACAAAATTCAGTATATGAGCTATCTTCATAAACATGAAGAAGCATGCCCTCTGACACTAACACTGTAGAAGAATAGCAATGGAGTGATTTTTAAATCTGCGATGCATGAAGTTCTACTTCAGATAAAGCTTACAGGAGTTCATAGAAACAATAGGAAAGTGTTATTTTTAACTTATTCCCAAATTGTTCAAAGTACAGTACAGATGAATTGTCAACTGGTTGAGTTTGAACCCCAGCTCTGCCACTTTTTCCTTAGTCATGATATTGGACAAATTAATAAATCTTTGTGTATATTAACTTTTTTATTTATAATACAAAGATGATGAAATTCACCAATGTTAGTTTCAATAGGAATACCAATGTTTTAAAGTAACTTAGTATGTTTAAATAACTAAGAATTTGTGGTCATGCTATCACTATTATTAGTGTTAATATAATCACTATTATTTCTTGATGCAAGAGAAGCATATTTGTGCCAAGAAAATGCCTTCTTAGAATCATAAATAATTTTATTTTTATTTTGTACATATATGTATACTTGTGTGTTCATGGGGGCATGCACATGTATGGGCATCTGTCAGTGTATTTCTTTATATGTGAATGATAGTATGCTTGCATTAATATGTGCACACATATAAAGGCCAGAAAAAGACTTGGAACTTTGTTGCGTATAATATGAGTACCATCTCTCACAAGCTTGAGGATCATACACAAGCCCAGTCTGTCTGACCAATGAGTACCAGGAATCTTTTCTCCATTTTACCAGTATATAGTTACAAGCATACCCTATTATGCCCATTTTTTATATGGATATTATAGACTAAACTGAAGGTTACAGAACAACCATAAAGTAGATGAAGTCATCTCCTCAGTTCTCATTTATTTTTGTTACAAAACATTTGCTTTTTCTTGGTTGCCACATTCTTACACTTGGTGTATTCATTAGGTTCCTGGGATAGACAAGATTCTGGACATTTTGGAGGAGTGCTGCTTTTCTGGGTTCCAAGAAATATCCCATTTTCCACAGTGAGTAAGAGTTTTACATTTTATACACATAGTTATGCTGTTTGCAGCTGTAACAACTCAATTCCATGCCAATACATTAAATCATAATATCCATGATTATTGTAATGAGTTCTCTTCTGTTTTGGTTCTTTCCAACAAATGTTCACTGGGATATGTGATCTTCAGGTGACATAAAGAAAGGAAGAGAAAGAAAAGGGGACAAGTTGTAAGGAAAAAAGAAGTGATAAATAGGTCCGTATAGGTAACCTTTAGTGCCTCTCAAATTTGCTACACTCCATTTACACTTAGATATTTAAGTAGTTGAACAGCACAATATTTAAATATCATCCTAGCCCCAGATAGTTCTCATCTGGTTAGCATCTGGTACTACTCTCAGGGAAAAGATTATGCAGCATATAAAGAAAGTATTACTGGGCAGTGTCAAAATGAATGAACTGAACCAACTGTGTCAAGAATGTGCATTCCTTAGCAAATTCACAAGAGTATCAAGTAAATAATTTTGATAAATCTACAAGGTCTCCTATGGCCTCTATCTCTCTAGCTACAGATTCTTAGTCCAACAACAATGGTGCCAGGTATGGCTTTTGTCTTATGAGTAGGACTACATCTAATCAGAAAATGGTTGATTACTCTTATGATTCTTATACCATGATTGTACCAGTATGTCTTGTCAAATCTGTCATTATTGTAGTTTACAAGGTTCACAGCTGGTTACTCTTCTCCTCTAGTACATGCATAGTATATTCTGGCACTATTAAAGATAGGCAAAAAGGATGGAGCTTCCAGGTCAGTACCACCTTACGAGTTTCCATGTTCTGTGAGTCAAGTACATGTTGTCTTTGACAACCGAGTGTTACTATCAAATTCTTACAGGCAATCAATAACACTGCCAGTAGCCTAATAATGTTAGAGTGTATATGGGACATCACTGACTATCAACTCCAAAAGAGGTAACTTATTCCTGGTATTGAATTTTGTTTTTTATTTGTTAATCTTTGGTATCCAATAGCATCATTGTCTCGGTATAAATTAACTACACTTTAATTCTTTTTATATACGGATATATACATGTTTTAGGAAGCTTTTGTAGTAGTGGGTAGGTTTACATGTCTATTTCAAAGGAGTTTTAGAGTTATTTATACCTCCTTATAGTCTTTACTCTGCGCTCCCATCACTGACCCTAATAACCCTTCCCACCCCATTAATACCGATTAACCTTTTATAACAGTTCTTTCTATCTCTCTAGGCTTGAATCCACTTACTAATTTTTGGACTTGTTTGCATATTTCAAACAAAACACACACATCTGAAGATTCAAAGTTAATATCTGCAAATGAGAGAAAATATGTGATGCTTGTCTGTTTAAATCACAGTTATCCCACTCAGGATGTTTCTTGCCACCTCCATCTACCTGCCAAATAATATTGTTTGTGAAATTATAATACATTTTCATTATCTACTAATTTGTTAGTGGACATCTAGGCTATTTTCATTTCCTGGAAAAGGTGAATAAAGCAACAGCAAACATGGTTGAGAAAGAGTCTTTTGGGTTTGTACCCAAGAGTGGTAGAGCTGGATCATGGTTTTTGTTCGTTTGTGTTTTAAACCTGCACAGTGATTTCCAAAGAGTCTGCACCAGTTTACACTCCCAACAACAGTGAATTAGTATTTCCCCTTGCCATCCTTGCCAGCATTTGTCATCAGTTTTAAGTCTGAGCTAACCTTACTGAGATACCCTAATGGTTAAGAATGTTAAACATTAAAAAGTAAATGTTTCTTAGTCATTTGTATTTCATCTTTGGAGAACCCTATGTTTAGTTCCATACTCCATTTTAATTGGGTTATTTGTTTTCTTGATATTTATGTATTTGTAGCTTTTTGTAAATTCTAGATACTATTACTATGAGATTGCTAAGCTGGCAAAGGTTTTTACACTAAAGCTTGTTTAGACAGCCTCTTCACTTGAGGAGCTTTTGGGTGTCCCGAGATCCCATTTATTAATTGTATCCTTTGTTAATGTGCTTTTGATGTTCTGTTCAGAATGTTCTATACCATGCCAATGAGCTTACATGTATTCCCCACATTCTTTCTCATTTGTCAGATTTGTGAGACCCAATTGTCTTTAGGCTGCTAAATGCACTTAATATTAAACTGATTCCTAATGACTTAATGTTATACTCATAGAGTAACGCCTCATTCAACCTTCACTGGAAGAACTTTTATTTTCAGTAGATGCTGATTAGCACTAAGAAAAAACACTGGCCAAGATGCATAGAATAAGAATGTTTAGCCCTAAATAGGATGTGTATGATATACCCCCATCTCTCAAGACCCAGGGATTGCTGCAAAAGATGACATGGAAAAATTGGAAGAGACAGTGACAATGAATGAGTGCAAGGGAACTGTGTTTTCCAGACACACAGATCAGCAGCATATGTGACATCACAACAATTGTGAAGCACATACAAATCCAAGCAAGCAAGTTGTAACTAGATCAAACCCCAGGATGGGATGGGGAAATGAAGCCCTACCTACAGCAGAGGAGCTATTGGCAATTCATAATTGCTGAGAGAGAATCCCTTTTCTTTTGAGAGTGATGCCGCTGGTAGGTTGACAATGCTATAGAGGAAAGCCACACATCTATGAATATATGAGCAACACAAATTATACTTTATGGGTAAAAGAAAAGGGCTGGAGCACAAGGTTGAATAGGAGAGGAATGGATATGGTCAAAATCCATTATTAAAAAATGCTCAAAGAACTAATAAAACTAATGAAAATATAGTGAGTATTTTTTAAAATAATGCAAATTGGGTGTTATAGAAAGTTAATGCTTTGTTTTGGGGAAAATAGCATTTTGAAGGCCATGAATTTTCTGGTTGATGTTGGGAATTTTTGCTAAACATGTGTATGAAATTAAAAATTAAAATGTGAAAGAAATATAAATAGTAAAAAAAATTGGATAAAAAGGATAATTTCCTTTTAAAAAATCTACAAATGTTCTGCAGTAGTAAAAAAATTAATGAGCACCAGAAAATTACATGGTCTTATATGTCAGTGCAATATTTTCTGCAGAAATTCTGTAGCTACAAAAAGAAGAGGCAGAACACAGTGTGTGATTTTCACCTTGAGAAGCAAATTAGTCTCAGAATCTCCCTACCATCTGTCTACCACTCATGAAGATCTCCTAATTAAGAAAATCTCTCTTCTCAAGTTATTCTTTGTTAATTTATTTTCTGTTCTAGAAATTTTAATTTTTAAAAATTAGAAAATGAGTATATGTTTCAAATAGAATATTTATAATATGTAGACAATTATAAAGAAGAAAACAAAAACTACACTTTATGCCCTGAGGACAGATAAAAAACAGGAAAGTTGTGGAGAATGGGAAGGAGACCCTTACCTGAAATTTTAATCTTCTCTCCAGCTGGGAAGAAAGAACTCTAACACAATTAACACTGCTGTAAGGCTTCAGACACAGAGTTAATATTCCTTTCCTATATTGGTATTTTATGCTAAAGTAACAAGGAGCCCATCTTAAGGCCTGAATGCATAAGACCTTTTGTAGGGCCTCACTTCCCTCAATCCAATATTGAGAATCTCAAACAAGATGATAAACTTTAGAGTTCAGACATCTCTACCTTTCTGCCTCCTAGGGATCTTCTCAATTGTCACCCTGGCAAGTAACCTTCAGGAACCACCCTGCGGTTTCATTTATGTCTATGTTTGGTCCCTTGCTTTCTGTTGCCTTCTCTGGATCTTAGGAGAATGTGGTGTCTATGGGTTGCCTAGTAGTTAGTGATTCTGAATCTTAGCTAAGTGTGGCCACTGTTGGTTCCTGGTAGAACTTGCGTCTAGATTTTGGAGCTGACCATGGTGTGGGGATACACTAGAAGGACAGGTTCTGAGAGGGTCCACAGGAGAGAAGAAATCTGGGTCTGCCATGAGGAACTGTAAAGTCTCTATGACTTGTTAGAAAAAAAGGAGGACATGTGCATTTAGGTGATCTACTACAAGGTTGGGGATTGCACTGGGGAACTGGAACTAGAAGACAGAAGACAAGAAGTAGAACGGTGATCCCATAGCTGATTTCAGCTAGTGGTTGGCCCAGTGGATTTTCAGGCTTTAGGTGTTGGTGGCTGAGACCCAGGGATGAGATTAGAAAAGAAGGCTGTAGAAAAGGATCTGCTTCAAAGTAATGCAATGTTAAATAAAAATACTTCAACTGATCACCTGAGTAGTAGTCTTTGGGTCAAGGATGGAGATGAAATGATCGTTAGATCCTCCCCGACTGCTCTCAATACCTTAGATTTGTAAGAGCCTGAACATGGACCAAACTGGACATAGAAAAAACATTCAAGACTAGGTGGTTCTTTTCAATATACATGGTGAATTGGGGAAAGACCAAGTAATATATAAAAACATAACTATTAGAATAGCACCTGTCTTTTCAATGGGAATCTAGACCCCAAAAGGGCCTAGATAGATATTCTAAAGATTCTGGAGGCTACAGATATCATCCCAGATACTATATCCAGAAAACCTTTCAATCACAATATATGGGGAAAGAGAGACAATTCACAATGAAACCAAACTAAAGTAATATTCATCTACAAATCCAGCTTTATAGAAGATGCTAGAAGGAAAACTTCAACCTGAAGAGGTTAACCATGCTCAAGAAAATACAAGTAACATAATCTACCACCAAATCTAAAAGTGGGTACCCTTACCCCTAAACCACATCAATGGTCTGATATTTCCCCACAAAAGACACAGACTAACAGATTAGTTATGACAATAGGATCTACCCTTCTGCCACATAAAAAAGTTTATTTTGACATCAGCTCAAGTAAAAGAATGGAAAAAGATAAACCAAACAAATGGACCCCCAAACAGGCCTTTGTATCCACTTTAATATATGAAAAAGTGGACCTTCACACCCTGTTAGTGGGTGACTTCAATACCCTATACTTGCCAATAGACAGAACTTCCAGACAAAAGCTAAACAGAGAAATACTGGAGCTAAATGATGTCAAAAACCAAATGGACTTAACAGGTTATTTATAGAACATTTCAACTGTACACAAAAAAAAATATAACTTTTTCTCAGCAGCTCAGAAATTTTTTTCCAAAACTGACCACATAGTTATACACAAAGCAAGTGTCATCAGAGAAAAAAAAAAGTGGAGTTAACAACTTACATCCTATATGACTGTCCCAGATTAAAGATGATTACCTACAACAACAGAAAGAATATAAAATCATGGAAAAAGAATAACTCACTATTGAATGACAGACAGATCAAGACAGAAATTAAGAAAGAAATTAAACCATTTTATAATTGAAAAAAATAAAATCATAACATACCAAACTCATGAGCAGCTACATAGCAATAAGTGCCTACATTCTTTTGAAAAATGGGAGCTATCTTATATTAGTAACTTAATAGGACATTTGAAAGCTTTAGAACAAAAGAAGAAATGACCATCAGAAAGAGTAGATGACAAGAAATAACCAAACTCAGGAATAAAATAAACAAAATAAAAAAAGTATCAAAATAATACAGTTAATGAAACAAAGAGTTGGTTCTTTGAAAAAAAAATCAATAAGATTGACAAACCAAATTGACTAAAAGGTAGAAGGAGACTGTCTAAATTAATGAAAGTATAGGTGAAATAGGAGACTTAAGAACAGACTCTAAGAACATCAAGAGAACCATAAAGGACACAATTCAAAAACATGTACTCCATCAAATTGGAAAGTATTTAAAAAAAAAAAAGGTAATATTCTTGTTATATACTATCTAGCAAAGTTAAATCAAGATCTGAGAAGGAATTTAAACATACCTATAACACCTAAAAAACAAAAGCCATAAGAGTCATAATTACAACTCTAATCACGATTCTCCAAACCAAATAATAATAGTAATAATAATAATAATAATAATAATAATAATAATAATAATAATATAAATAGAAAGAAAAAAGATAGATAGATCAGGGCCAGATGATTTTAGTATTAAAATTCTACCAGAATTTCAATAAGAAATATTGCCAATACTCAACAAATTGTTCTACAAAATAAAAACACAAGAAGTTTTGCCTGATTCTTTTTATGGAGGCCATAGTTACTAACCCACATAAAGTTAGTTAGGTAACTAACCCATATAAATATCCAACAGCAACAAAATAATTACAGACATGCTCAGCATTGACATATCACTAAATGTAATCTATATAAACCAAATAAGTAGGCTGAATGACAAAACCACATGATTAGCTCATTAGATGCAGAAAGGGCTTTGACAAAATTCATCACTCCTTCATGATCAAAGTCCCAGAGAAACTAGGAATAAATGGAATATACCTCACAGTAATGAAGATGATTTATAGGAAGCCTAGAGCCAACATAAACCTCATAAAAATTAAGAAATTAAGGAAGATATTAAAGGATCACAAGGTCTCGTATGCTCACGGATTGGTAGTGTTTAATACAGTAAAAATGGTCATCGTACCAGAAACAATCTACAGACTGAATGCAATCACTATCAAAACTCCAACACAGTTCTTCACAAACATGAAAGGACATTTTACAAATTAACTGAAATCTCGGGATAGCTCAAACAATCCTAAATGAAGTTTAGGATAGAAGTGCTGAACATGTCACAATTCCTGACCTAAAATTGTAGTACAGATCTATAATGATATAAACATCATGGTAACAAGAAAACAAGAGACCAAACAGGATGATCAATGCAATCAAATTGAAGATCCAGGCATAAATTCACATACCTATGGACACCTGATTTTTATGAAGAATGCAGAACACACACTGGAAAAAGAAAACTAGCATCTTTAACAAGTGCTAGTTAACCTGGATGGCTGCATATAAAAGACTCCAAGTAGATCCATACTTACAGCCCTCCACAAAACTCAACTCCAAATGGATCAAAGACGTGAACATAAGGCCTGATACACTTTTCTGATTAAAAAGATAAAAGGGGATGTGGGGAGTGGTGATAGTCTCTAACTAAGTGAACATGAATAAGCTTTCTGAATAGGACATCAATAGGACAGACACTAAGAACAACAATTAATAATATGACCTCATGAAACAACATTATTTTATAATGCAAAGGGAACTGTTATTTGGACAAAGTGGCAGGCTACAAAATGGGAAAGGATTTTTACCAACTACACATGTGATAGAAGGTTTGTATGTAAAATGTATAAAGAACTCAAAAACTGAACATCAAAAGAACCAATAACCCAATTTAAAATGGGGTGCACATCTAAATATAGGATTCCCCATAGCAGATATTTGGTGAGAAATACTTAAATGTTCAAGATCCATCATGATTAGAAAAAGAAGCAAATTAAAACTGAAATTTCATTGTACACTTGGCAGAAAGGCTAAAATTAATAAAATGAATAATAGCTTTGCTGGTGAAGATATGGAGTAAGGGGAAAACTCATCCATTGCTGGTGGGACTGCAAAATTGTACAGCCACTATAAAAATCAGTGTTGTTCTTTAGGAAACTAGGAATAGATCTGCCTGAAGATCCATCTATATCACTCTTGGGAACATGCCCAAAGGAGTCTACATCTTACTGCAGAGACACTTGCTCAACCATATTCATTGCTGATCTATTCACAATATCCAGAAATTGGAAACAAACTAGATGCCCATAATAAATAAAATGTGGTGCATTACACATGGGATGATACTCAGCTGTTAAAAAATAAAAATATTAAACTTGCAGGTAAATGGAAGGAATTAGGGGAAAATATCTTTCTGGGTAAGTCAACTGAGACCTAAAAAGATAAATATACTACATATTAGCTTTTGTTTGGATAATGGCAATTAAGTTTTCCATAAGCAAGGTAAAATTTATATAATCACAGAGGTTAGGGATAGAGTAAGAAACTGGGGGGGGGGAGGTTAAAACTTGCTAGGAAAAGGAAATGAAATAAATACTTAAAGATGAAATGGGTGGGGTTCTTGAATGGAATGATTGAATAAGAAAAGGGAGGAAAGGGGGATGAGGGAGGGAGTTCAGAGAAGGACAACTAAAACCAAGGGTCATTTGAAGGGTTGTATAGTAACCTAATACATTAGACGCTTCCTAAAATACGTACATGTGTGAAAATGATATAAATGGAATCATCAAGCAACAAGGGGGATGGAGCTCCCAGCTGGATATTTCTTAACCAAATGAAACCTCCAGTACCAGGATTATGTTACCTGCAACTGAGTGCTGGTCAAAGTGGCTCCACTTTGGGAAGCTCCAAACAATGTAGACTATCACCTAGGCTTCCATTTGCTCTCCACAAACAGATTGTAAGGCCCTATTGCTGATGAAATACTCATTCAATTTGGAGAAGTGGAGCTGCTGGCTTTCTAGAGCCTTCGATCCTACTATGAGTGTTCAAGGTACTGGAAGATACTCTGGACACTATCAAAGGAGGAAGGTAAACACCAGCTTTGCTACAAAACCTTTTGGTCTACAATGGTGACCTGTCTGCAAGATGTGCTAGTGTAAAAGTGACACAAAGCTTGTGGAACTAACCAACCACTATCAGATTGGACTTAATACCCACTCCATGAAACTTCAGACAAACTTCTTACAGCAGATGGAAACAAATATAGAGACCCACACCTGGATAATGTGCAGAGAGTGAGAGACCTTGGAATACTTAGCCATAAATGGGACCTTTACATTATATCCTCAGGACCCTGTGGAACTCTGTTGAAGAGGAGACAGAATGAGCTTAAGAGCCAGAAGGAATGGAGGACAACAAGAAATCAAAGCCTTCTACAATAGGGCTGAAGAATACATGAACTTACAGAGACTGTGGCACCATGCACAGGATCTTCACAAGCATGGGTACCAGTGATGAGAAGAGAAGTAAACACAAACTTCATTCTGACTCCAGAAGCTACTTCCAATTAATAACTGCTCACCAATATCTTACTTTTTTTCCAAAAGAGTCTCACAAGGCATACAAACAGCCCTTCATGTAGACACCACTCCCAGCAGTAGATGTCCAACACAAAATAAACACAATAGCATTTTTAAGGCTCTTTTTCTAACAAAGCTTTATCAAGGCCTTTTGTTTAGTTTTGTTAAGACTTTTTGTTGTGATTAACCTTACAAGTCCATTCATTATATAATATAGTTTCTAATTTTGTGATTTTAATATGGGATTCTCTTTCTTTCTCTCTCTCTTTCTCTCTCTCTCTCTCTCTCTCTCTCTCTCTCTCTCTCTGTGTGTGTGTGTGCATGTGTATTTCTTGAGATTTTTTGTTTTTGTTTTTTTCTTTTTGTTTATCTGTTTTGTCTTATTATGGTTTATTTTATATTACCATTTTTTATATATGCCCATTTTTATTCTAATGAGAGAGGAAAAAGGGTGTAGATTTTGTGTGTAGGAAACTGAGGAGGATCTGGGAGGAGTTGAGACAGGGAAACCATAATCAGAATGTATTATATGAAAAATAATTTTTCAATAAAAGTTAGAAACAAAAAATGTATTACTTTTAAAGAAAAATGGGAAATATTAACCGTGTACTCTGAATGATAAATGGTTATTTGTGTTGAAATAATTCATGAATAAAGCATAAAATGGATACTTATTCATTGTGAGAATCTTAAGAAATAGATAAATATAACCCATACATTTAAAGTATTTTATTAAAATATGATATACTACTGGAAAAAAAATACCAGTATCTCAGGTAGACAGCCTAATGATGCTCATGAGATGAGTCTGGTTGCATCTCCAACATCTGGGTGAATAAGAAAAGAGTCATTCTCATCTGTAAAAGTAACTTTTACTCTCCAGATGTAGTTGTCTTTGGGGCTTAATGCTGAATAAGCTCACCCTTTTTAGCTCTTTCTGAACTCTGGATGGCTGGTTCAACTTAGTTTTCTGGTCCAAACTCCTCACCAAGCTGACCTCTTCAAAATGGCTTCTTTTGGCTTCTGACTGAATTGCTCTGCTTATCCTCAAACTAACTCTGGCCACCTGTTCTAATCTTGCTCCTTCTTATTGTCTGGCTCATCTTGTCTTCACCTGTAATCTGTCTCTGTAAAACTGTCCTAGTAAAACTCTCTCTCTCTCTCTCTCTCTCTCTCTCTCTCTCTCTCTCTCTCTCTTTCTTGTTATTTGCTCTTCTTGCAAGAGTTGTACATATCCAATATTTGACTTACTCTGTCAAATCTATCTCTGATTCATCACTTTGTCTGCTTCTCTTTTAGACTTCACTTTTAAACATGGCTGCTTCCTTCTACAAACTAACCTCACCCACATTGCTTGGGATTAAAGGTGTATAGTAAGAGTGTGTCTGTATTACAGCCAGGTCATACTATAATCCAGAGTGTGTTTGCATTCCAGCTTGATTATATTGACCCATGTTACTGCACTAAAATTCCTGTACAGTTACCATCATCATCTTCATCATCATTACCATCACCACCCTCACCACAACAAATACCAGCATCAGCAATAATCCTCCCTATTATCCATACTACTAACACAAAAACTGCACTTTTGTCCATTTTTAATTACTATAGACAAGCAATCAGTTGGTATGTCTTTGAGTGGATGCTGGAGCTTCCTTTATTCTAGCCACATTAAAGCTGTGATGTATCTAGTGTGCTTTTAAATATGTATTTTTCTATAGTTTATATGTGTGTACATAATTTGAATTCAATTTATAAAAATCATCAATACTTGAGGTCATATATATGAAACAAAAAGTTGTTAACATAGGGTTTGTGATGAATTTTCTATACCTTCAAGGATGCAAAAAAGGGAAATGCAATCAACTTTAATTTGTGCTTTTTTGATCATTTGCTTTAGGTTTTCATCATGCAACTCTGCTTGCCTTTTTTGAATTATACTGGAGAAGAGTTATTTTGAACTTTAAGTATTTATTGATAATTTACAGAAGTTTGAGAGTAGTAACAGAAGCCCAAGCTGGATCATGATGTTTCAAAGCTGAAGATATTTTATGCATGAAGTTGATCCTCCTGCCTCTTCTTACTATGAAAGGCTGATAAACAGCTGCTTGGTGTACAGCATTGTCTTCATTATGTCCTGATAAATCCTGTGTTCAGTAAGTAGATTGGAGAATGTTTACATAATAATTACATTTGTCAGAACCTATAAACCTTATGTTTAATGTAATAGTTAGCTTTACTTCATTCCATTATGAAGAGCTTAGGTTCAGCACAATTAAGTGGGTTTTATCTCATTCTACCTTCATTTTTGACATGTTTTGACATGACTGTTTTGACATGAAAAGTTTGATATTGTGGAATGGGTCTCGACTTAAATCAGACATTGGTGTGTGACTCCCACAAGATCTGTGCCACATTGACCCAGCACATCTTGCCGGCAGGACAGATTGTAGTGGACTGTTTTGTGGCTGGTTGGTATCTTTCTATAGCCTGCAGAGTACTTTCTCACACCAAATAGACTAGAACATAGAGGTGAACGTTTCAAGCCTGTACCAGCTCAACATCTCTGCATTCAATGAGCTGAATGGAGAATGTCCTTTGCAATGGGACCCTCTATCATATTTCTAATTATATTCTGCTAAACTCAAAGATTGGTACCTTTTAAAGTTGTCATCAGTGAGGCTCCCTCCAGCAACAGATAGGAATCGATGCAGAGACTCACAGGCAGATATTATATAAAAGTCTAAATTTGAAGTCTCCATTGGATCCCTACAAAAGAGATTAGGAAAGACTGTAGGATTTAGGGGGGATGGAGGGCACCAGGAAAACATGGCTCACTGAATCAACTAAACAGGACTAACAGAGACTGAAACAGTCATCATGCGGCCTGCATGGGTCTGCACCAGGTTCTCTGTGCATACAGTATATCTGTTAGCTTGATGATTTTGCAGGACTCCTAACAGTTGAGGCAGAACAACTCTTGTTCAGCCTCTATAGGAGGACTTTTGCCTTATTATACCTTGTTTTGTCCTGTTTGGCTACAGTCATTTGGAGGCCTACACTTTTCTTAAAAGGAAATAAAATTAGAGTGGACAGGGTGGGGGAGTTGGTGGGGGGGTTGCTAGGAGGTTGAGATAAGGGAAACTGTTTCTGTGATATATTATAGGAGAGAAGAATCTATTTTCAATAAAACTTACAAATTAAGAAAAGTCTGCTATTTTAGTTCTTTTGTCAGAATATTTATTTTCTGGATAGTTGTATTAGTCAGGGTTCTCTATAGGAAAAAAAGATAGACTGTTTATAAAAAGGGGATTTATTAGAGTACCTTACATACTATGGTCCAGCTAGCCAACAATGACTACCAAAAGAAAGTCCAAGAATTCAGTGGCTGTTCAGTACAGGAGGCTTGTTGTATCCAGTGGTCTTAAGTAAATGTTAGAATTCTAAAGAAGTGGGCTCTAACGGCAATGATAGAATGTCCTTGCCATTGAGAGCCAGAGCAACCAGACAAAGAGCAAAGCTTCCTTCTCCCATGTTTTTTTCTGATGGTTTGTTTGTTTGTTTGTTTGTTTAAATATAGGATGCTACCAGAAGATGTGGTCCGGATAGAGTAGTGTGAGGGTTTCCAAGTCATTCCTTCTTAAGACGTGAGTTTCAAAGAGTTTGTTCTGCTATTTCTAGGGTTAAGGGTACCAGGAAAGTTTCCAGACATTCTTTTGAAGATCTTTGTGGTAAGGTTAAGAATGATACATGCACTCTCTAGTAAAGACAGGTATAGCCACACGATTGAGTTCTAACTAACATATCCTCATGAAAAGAGACATGAATTTGTAAATTAGTTTTCTCTTTTTGTTGTTGCTGTAGGTTTTATTTTGAAAATGGGGTCTCACTTTATAACAAAGCTGACTTTAAAATTGCTATTTAATTTAGGATGGCATTGAAATTAGAATCTTCTCATCTGGGTCTTCTGAATACAGTTATGCACAGCCGTACCTGGCGGCTTTCTTCTTGATATATGTTAGATTATAAGTGGGAAAAATACAAATCATGACTGTCATGCAAACACAGAAGCTTCAAAGATGCTAATGGTGAACTTTTTAGTGACTGTATTAATTCATGAGGAAAAAGGATTCTACAATTGACCTGACGATCTTTTAAAAGCGCAGATTAGAAGTGGAAAGAGTGATATACAACCCAGTTCTTTTGGAATACACTGGACTCACAAGCTCAAAAGACAATCTTCTCATGGCTGATGTATCTCAGTCCCAGTAGACTGGTTTCAGTGAAAATGACAGGTACTCCTGAAGCTTCAAAAGACTGACACTTTCAAAAGGAACATTTTAGTACAAATATAATGCCATGAATGGTGGCACATGCCTGTAATCCTAGCACCTGGTAGGTAGAGGCAGAAGGGTCAAGAAATTAATACCATTCAGCCTAGGTTAAATAAGACATAGTTTCAAAATACAAGGAAAGTAAAGGAAAGAAGGAAGGAAGGGAAGGAGGGAGGGAGGAATGGAGTGGGGGATGGAAGGAAGAAGGATGGTAAACCTAAACAAACAAAATTCCAAGCCCAAATATATATATAGTTGTGGAAGAACTAGAAGAAATGACTGAATAAGATTTAGATGGGCGCTGATTGTTCTGCATCAATAAAAGCTAGAAATACTGAAGTGAACAACTCTTCTTGTACAACCTAGGGAGATTTGTATTATACAATTATTTATTGATGAAGAACACATTTGGGATTTTTTTTTGGCAGCTAGCCAAGGGAAGATGAGCATGAGTTGGAGGTTTTTTATTTGTTCACTAAAATTTTTTTCTACTATGTTATTTTCATGGCATTTGTATTTTAAACCCCTCTTAGAAACATCAGAATTGAAGTTTACAGAACAAAATTAATCAATCACTAAATTTCTTTTCAATATAAATTCTCCATTTGTGTAGTTGTGCCCACACATAGCATACTTCCCTCCACATCGAGGCTACTCACAGAAAGACAGGGGAACTACTCGTCACAAAATAGGAAGGATGAAGCTTCAGCTTATATTTATTCTTCATACGGGTCAAATAAAAAACACTGTATAATACAACTTTAGAACTGAATTAAGAATTTCTGTTCCCTAAACACTCATTAAAATGGCTAACCAGAAAAATAAGTTTAGGCAAATACTCAGAGATTACAAATGTTATTTAAGGCCCCTCTTGCGCACGATGTCGTGCCCCGCTTTCCAGCGCCTGCAGTGAAGATGTCCCACCCATCCCCAGCAGCCAGCCCTCCAATTCCAAGAACCGAGAATCTGTGATGTGGATATCGGCGGGGAGAGAGTTGGACGAATTGTTTTAGAATTGTTTGCAGATATTGTTCCCAAAACTGCAGAAATTTTTCACGCATTGTGTACAGGAGAAAAAGGAACTGATCTGAAACTGGAAAACCTCTCCATTTTAAAGGACGCCCCTTCCACTGAATTATTAAGAAATTTATGATTCAGGGTGGAGACTTCTCAAATCAGAATGGGACAAGTGGAGAAAGTATTTATGGTGAAAATTTGAAGATGAAATTTTTCACAATAAGCATGATCAGGAGGGTTTGCTGAGCATGGCAGATGCAGGCCCCAATATGAATGGCTCTCAATTCTTTATCACAACAGTTCCAACTCATTTGGATGGGAAACAAGTGGTATTTGGTCAAGTAATAAAAGGACTAGGTGTGGCAAGGATGCTTGAGAATGTAGAAGTGAACGGTGAAAAACCTGCCAATCTGTGTGTTATTGTATAATATGGAGAATTGAAAGAATGGGATGACTGGGGAATATTCCCCAAAGATGGCTCTGGTGATAGTCATCCAGATTTCCTCGAGGATGCAGATAAAGACTTAAAAGATGTAGATGTCAACATCTTTTATTCATTCAACAGATATGTTTGTCTTGAGATCTCTTAGGTGCTTTACATTCAATACAAATCATTTTATATAAGATTTCATTTCTGGAAATCCATGTGTAATTTACTATTATAAAACTATGACTCAAATAAAACACAGGCATCTATAAAAATTCTGGCTAAAGTCATACTACCAGAAGTTAACATTATAAAGTCCATTTTCACTTCAAATCAAAAGAACAGTACCTATCTAGCCACATCTCACTTAACATTCAAATATGTAAATTTTATTAAATGGTTTCTTAGATTAAATAATCCAATTCACTCCATTTCATAAACAGTTAAGGTTTTCATAAAGTAATAAGAAGTTCTGCTTTCACCACAGCAATGGTAGAAACAGAATAAAGCATTATGTAAGATGCTAAAAAGCATTTTATGTTGAGTTGAATGTCTCTGAATGTGTGTGTGTGTGTGTATAAAAGCTATGGAAACATAATGACACAAATTTATACCAGATGCACAAAAGTATTATCAAATAAATAAAGATTTCTTGACATTAGAAGAATAGAAATTTATATAATTGAGAAAATCCAAATATTTTAATCCCTTTTTGTATTCAGGCCATCAGGAATATTGGCAAATTCCCCAGCCAAAATTCTCAATAGCTTTAACAAACGATGCAAAGGAACTCATGAAAAAGCTCAGGAAATGCTCAAAGACCAACATGAATGTCAGTTGGAACTCTAGTTGGAGCTAGAATGTCAGTTCTCATGTGATTCACATGAGATATGTTGAGAATGCACATGGGAACTCATAAGAACCTTGGTACTCTTAATTGTTGGATATAAAATGCCCTAGAGACTAATCAGTGGTGATGATTTATCTGCTTATGCAGTGATGTACAGAGATATAGTATGATAGGTAATTAGACCCTGAGTTCTCTATGACAGTCAACCTTGACTGTCAACTTGACGGGACACAGAATAATCTAGGAGATAATCTTTTTGATGAACCTGTGACAGTTTTTGCAAAGGGGTTTAACTAAAATGAAAAGATCACGTGAATATGGGTGACACAACTCCAGAGGCCAGGGTCCTAGACTAAATAATAAGAAGAAAGCATACAGTTCATCAGGATTCTTGCTTGTTTGCTTCTTAAATGGGAAGGCACTCTGGCCAGCTGTCCCATGTTCTTCCACCATGCCTTCTTCACTCCGACACTGTGTACCCTAACATAGTGAGTCCAGACAACCTGTTCCTTTCTTATGATGATTCCATCAGCTTTGTCACAGAACTAAGTCACTAATCTCTAATCTTATCAGGGGTCAACCCTTCTATGGGGTAATAGCTGAATTAGCTATTGATCCATATGGCCTGATTTGTGATGTATGTCACTGGGGAGACATGGCCATAAGTAAATCTCTTGTGACCGCCCATCATGTTTTTCTGACTTGTCATTGCTATCCATCATCCTTGAAATGTAAAGACCTCTCCCCACCACTAAACAACTCAGACTCACTATCTCATGCCCAAAGCAACAGAGCCAGCTACCCAAACTAAAAGCTACAATAAACCATTCCTACTTTATGCTGAGTGTCTCCAGTATTTTGACATAGTGATGAAGAGCTAACAAGAATGATGGGATCTGGGCCTCTGAGGGTTTGTTCTGGATATGATCCACTCACCTAGATGAGAAAAACACAATAGGGAAATAAGAGACAGGAGAGGGCTAGTTCCTAGTAAGGTGATAGATGAGAAGCAATATCAGAAAGTGGCTGACCTCAGTTTGGAAATCTAAAAGTGCAGGGAAATTTTATCACCCCATCAGCTATTTTTCAAGTACTTGAATAGACACAATCAGTGCCCCAACAAAAATCTACTATCCAACTGGACTTGCTGCTACCATTACAATCAAAGTAGTCAAGGCCATGGCCATCTTTGATCTCTCTCATTAGCTTATTAGCTCAAAAGTTTGGAATATCCAAAACTCAATTCACAGACCATATGAAGCCTAAGAAGAAGGAAGACCAAAATGTGGATGCTTCAGTATTTCTTAAAAGGGTGAACAAAATACACACAGGAGGAAATATGGACACAAAGTGTGGAGCAGAGACTGAAGGAAAGACCATCCAGAGACTGCCCCACCTGGGGATCCATCTCGTATATAGCCACCAAACCTGGACGTTATTGTGGATGCCGGGAAGTGTCTCAGGTTTATGATTTCAGAATGCATCTTTCTATTTCTTTTTAGTCTACCATTAGCCAAAGCCTCCATATATCTTTTGTCTTTCCTTTTGTCTGTATTATCACACTCCTAAGGATATCATTCTCCTTTATTTCGGTCTAACAGTCTAACAGTTAGGGTTATCACTAGTCTTACGATAGCTATCTCTTCTTGTTTTCCTTTCCACTCATCTCCACAAATAGCATCATTCTCTATAGTACTATCAGGGACCCTTTCTTTCCTAATTCTGTTGGTACTTACAGTTACTATATAGTCACCTGCTACTCTGTTATCAGATTGGGTAAGATACCTGGTTGTCACTGATGCTGTAGGCAGTTACTTATCACCACTACAGCTGAGATAAAGCCTGTTCCCTCCAACACTATGTCCATCCCCAACAGCGCATTAAAAACATCACCACAACTGTGTTACAACCTAGTCACTCTGGAACACTGGAAACACATCTACCAAAATAAGAGGGGAAACTTGAATAAACGTCACCAACAACATCATAACCAGTGATCAAAACCCATATGGATATACCCAGTGTAAAAACAAAAACCAGAGAAACAAACAAACAGTACATGAAACACACAAACAAAATCCAAGACAGCTTGCATCTTCCCTAAATTACTAATGCCATATTAATGTGCCAAGATCAACATGATTTTAGATGCAGAATTTAAAAGAAGGTGTGTCAATATGGTAAAAACAACTCAATGAGGAGAGGATTCATGTATTTCCCAAGAGAACGTAGGCAAGGGAGAAAAGTGAGAAAGTTAATTTATGATATGAAAGAATTTAATAAAGAGATAGAAATACTGAAAGCAAAAATGATGATAGAAATGAAAAACTAAAATGAAACATCAAATAAAGGAGTCAGTAAAACACCTCAGCAATGAAAGACAACACGTGAAAACTCGAGTATCATAGCATTGTGGCAATCATAGAGCAGTGGACGAATAGAACATTCAAGGGTTTTGAGACTCCCTTAAAAGATAAAAGCTATGAACTGCAAGTATATGAGGACAGGAATTTCACACAAAGGTTATAGAAAATATTTTTAATAATGTTATAGAAGAAAATGTTCCTAATTTGCATCTTGATACAAGACGCACATAGAACACCAAATAGGTAGGACTGGAAGAGACTCCTAGAGCCATGTCATCTAAACACTAAGTACACAGGACAAAGTCTATTGACTGATGTGCAAGAGAAGGGCCAAGACACAACCAAATGCAGCCTCATTAGAAGAACTGTTGGCTTTCAAGCCCTAAAAGGAAGAAGGGCTTGGAGTGATGTTTGTCCATGGCTGAAAGATCACAACTGTCAACCTTGTCAAATAGGCCTGGCAAAATTATCTGCCATAATTGATAAAACAAAGACTTTCCATGATGCAAAGCAGAATAAAGAAATTTATGAGCACCAAGGCAGCCATGCAGAGGATATTGGAATGCTTCAGGCTAAAGAGGAAAATGAACATATTCAAGAATCCAGACTACAAAATGATAAATAAGTCAGACTCTCATTTTAACAAAGAGGACTGGAAACAGAGTAGATGTCTATCAAATAAAAAATAGATGTGAAAATGCAATACCTGTATACTGTGAAATTTTGTTTATGTAGAAGGAAAAAATTAAATTATGCAGTTGGAAGGTAAATAAATGGATCTAGAAAATGTACTAAGTGGAGTAACACAGACTTAGAAAGACAAATGTGACATTTAACATGTTAAATATGTTTAGTGGTAGTGTCTGTAGAAACCTAAAAGGGATCTTTGGTGGAGGGGAAAGTAAAGACCTTAAATAGAACTTAGAGAATGTAAAGGGGAAAGGAGACTTATTGAAAATGAGTTATAAATATAAGCGGAGAAATAGATGGAAGAAAGGGGCAAAGAGGTAGATGGGGGAGGGATAACTAACCTTAAGGATGTTTGGAAAAGCCATATGTAAATATGTAAATCTATTATTTCACAAGCCTCATACATGTGCATCTTTAACACACACACAGAGAGAGAGAGAGAGAGAGAGAGAGAGAGAGAGAGAGAGAGAGTTTAATTGAAGTTACCCTACAGAAGGGTATTTCTCCTCCCAGAAGTCATGCACTGTCAAGTGAAAAGCCAAGTGACAGGTATAGGACATTTGCGCTCAAATTTTTGTTTAGGGTTATCCCAGAGAACCACAAAATCATGTAGACATTTGCCGTTGTTTTTGGTTGCCTACCAGAACTCAACACTAAAGTCCTGTAGTGGAAGACATCACACATTTTGGTGACAGAACATGGAAAAATCAAGTTGGTATTGATAAGAAATTTCCTCCGTGCTTGCTCAGCACAGGGATGTACTATGAAAGGCTGCTGTGGAGAAACATCAACAGCCTTAGCCAGTTGTGAGCAACCTGATCTACAAAATGACCCACAAGGCTATATATGCCCATTGGGGGCAATATTGGTATGCATTTATGTGAGTAATTAAATACTTTCTGATTTAATTTAAGGCATACTGCACAGAAGGAAGCCTATGCCTCATATAATTCTGGCCAAGAAGCTATAGCCCAGGAGCTCACGGGCCCCAGAAGTGAACCTACTACTTTTAATTTGCTAAATTAAAACACTATCCTAGGCACTATAAGTCATTATCTTTATATCCATAGGTTAGTGCCATCCCATCAGAAAAGCAGTGTACAGTGGGCAGCAGTTAATACAGAACGCACAGCTGAGAAAAATGCAGAGACTGCCTGTGAAGTGCCCAGCCATAAATGTTGCCACTGTACCAAAGAAGCAAGACCCAGGCTGGAGAGATGGCTCAGCGGTTAAGAGCACTGTCTGCTCTTCCAGAGGTCCTGAGTTCAATTCCCAGCAACCACAAGGTGGCTCACAACCATCTGTAATGGGATCCAATGCCCTCTTCTGGTGTGTCTGAAGACAGCTGTAACTCATATAATAAGTAAGTAAATAAATAAACTCTCTACATTTTTTTTTTAAAGTGTAAGAGCCAGAGGCCAAGGAAGACTGCAGCAAATCTGTATTTTCTGTACCTGCCAAGACTACTGTACTCAGGAATTCACAGTAGCTGTTATGGCCTCCACAAGGTCTTCAGAAGATCAACCCAATCAACATTCCTGCGTGAAGGAAGAGGGATCACAAGCCCACACCAGGTGCTGAGAAGCTGTTGACAGTGGATGGCTGCCAGGGTACGAAGAAACGATATCTTTTTAATTGGGAAGTCCCCAATATGTTGAGCAGGCTCCAGTGGAAGGTCCCATATTAGCAAATACTTGTGCAGCAGAAACTCGACTTAGTGCATTATGAAAAATAAACAAACCAAAAAGAAGAAAAGCAAAACAAAACAATACATTGAGAGCTTGGGAAGGGCTTGGCGAATAGAAGATGGTCCTGCAAGGAAATAGAAATATTGAATAGACACAATAAAATACATTTTATACCTTTATGGAACTCTGAAAGAACTAAAAAATGTCTTGTACTTTTAAAGATAAGAAGACTTTCTAACATAGAAGATGGAAAAGTTTCGATGATGATGTCATTCTGTTGACAACATCATTTACTGCAATCAATGTTTCATTTGTTCTGATATCATCTCACAACTTCCTAGACTGCTCATAATAAGGGATAAAAATGACTATGAAGTTATTTACTAATAAAAATAAATCAGTTTTATATTATTATTTTTACTACTACTATTATTAATATTATTTAAAAACAAGTCAGAATAAATATAAATCAGCTAAACACTCTCACCTAACTTCTTAATGTTAGTTTAAAATATTTATAAACTTTATTGATTGCTGGGGAGAGGTCAGTAGTTAAGAGCATGGAAAGTAGCTAGGTTTGATTCGAGCTCTATCACAGCACCCTTCTGTTAACAGCTCCATGTCCAGAGGGCCCGATGTCCTCTTGTGGCCTTCTTGAGGACAAACATGTATGCGGTACTCATATAAATATGTAGTATAGAGCAAGTGTTTGTAGATTGTTGTTAGTGATTCTGCTCACTGAGTAAAGTAATGGCTCTATTCTACTCCAATAGCCATAGTTTCATTAGCACTGAGTAGGTATCTTAGGTTTCCAGTACCAAGCATAGTCTCTCTCTTGTTGAGCAGGACTTAGGATCAGTTAATGAGCTATTGGCTACTGCTAGGTATGCCTGCCATTACTGCATGTGCATGCACACACACACACACACACACACACACACACACACACACGAGAGAGAGAGAGAGAGAAAGAGAGAGAGATGAGTACACATGCACACACACATATACATAAAATCCTTTTTATTTGTGTGGGTAAAATGAAAAGAGATTAACCTTTTTCAATTATGTTATTATGGGGAATAAAACTTAAGAATTTTAATGCAATATTTCCCAAATACCCTTCCCAATTACAAACACTGTAAGGTATGCTATAAAATAAGTGTATACATTGAAACATTGTTTTCAGATGGATGGAGACAGAAGTATACAATCTTAGAAGAAGTAGTCCCACCATCAATCTGCAGGATGTTTCTCTCTAAAAGTAGCATATTGAACAGAAGTGGAAAGTGACAAATGTTGGTCAGCATAGAGTAGTTTGTGCTGTACATGTTAGAATTTACTGCTTTAAGGGTGTCTTCTGCCTTCTCTGACAGCTCCCACTATATTAGGCCTGTCCTGATGAAAGTAGGAGGCAGCTTAGCTCTGAAGTATGCTATGTGGTCAAGGTGGAGTGAGTAGAAGCATCATGGGATGTTGTTTGGCATGCTCAGGTTGTGGGTGCAGTTTTCCACACCACCAACTCTTCTTTTCCCTCTGCTTTAGTTTCAGCCTTATCTCACACTCAGAGGGATGGATCGTTTATCTTGGATCCTAATTGGGTCCTACTTACGAATCCACAGCCAGGTCTGCGGTATATGATACACAAACCAAGCATATACCTTTGTCACTATGTGAGTCATTGGAATAGTGGAGCTAATATAGTATAAAATGACACTAATTTATGAATGAAGTATTACCCAGACCAATAACCCACCAATTTCAGGACTTCCAAGTAACTATTCTGTTCCATGTCCCAGTGTATGCTTTATTCTACAGGTAACATTTCAGACAAGCAGGCTGAAAGAAACTATATCGTCTTATGATGTGGTTCTCAAATTGAAAGCATCAAGTACCACAAAACCCAGAAAGACAGTACAGAGGACTGGGCAGATGACAATTTCTCAGTTTCTACTTCCATCTCATTAACACTGGTATGTAATAAATTAAGGCTGAGTAGGGGGATGGGGAAGTAGACTCTTCCAAAGTGTCAAGGGTAGAGATATTGATATATTAGTGAATATAGAAATTTTATGGGTTGAGTTGGGGAGCACCCTCTCAGAGGTAGAGGGAATGGGGTGAAGAACTTGGGTAGAGGGGAAGAGGAAGAGAGAGCAACATTTGGAATGTAAATAAATAAAATAATTTAATTTTAAAAAGAGGGAAAAAAGAAATTTCAGAATACTTTCCACCAAATAAATAGGCACAGCATATGTATATATATAATATGTATACATTGTATAGATATATGTGTGATTATATATATATATATATATATATATATATATATATATATATGACATTTGGAAATGTGAGCATATACTAGAAAATGCCTACTAACTGGAAAATATCCTATATACCAGACTTTGGGATATCTAGTAATATATATGTGTCTAGAGGTCATCATTTAAATGTAAAAAAAAGATGTTATAGTTTAAAACTTGCAAACTTCTATTTCATATAGCTAATTATTTAATAGCAAATAGAAAATTAAAAACAAACACTTGAAAGTGAGTGAGAGATTTATAATAAATTTAGATAAACAAAACCAAAACTGCTCTACTAATAAAATGTGCTATATTGAATATTTTTGTGTAAAATGATAAAAGTTAAATAAATAAAAATAACTTCATTTGAAAATCCATAGAAAGAAGAAAATTGGAAAGAAAGATATAAGCACAAATAACAAAATATCAATAGAGAAAAACCCTACATATTTAAACCATAAATTCTTTTGAAATACATTCAAGAAAAACAAAAAAATTCAGGTGGGATAAAAACACAGGTGTAAGCAAGACTCAATATATAAGAGCACACGGCTCACCTAATAAAGGGTAATATAGTACCCCACTTGGGTCAAGTGTGTAAGATAAATTTAAATGGTACTAAAAGACATTCAAAAATGCCAATTGTAATTTTCAGATGATTTCTACCTAGTAATACTGAGGAACAATGGATTAGGATAGTTTATTGGTCCAGTCTTTATACCTTGACTTGTACAACTGCTCCTTGCTTTTATGTTGTTCCAACCACCTAAAGAAGGGGATTACTATCCAACTCACCCAATTCAAATGTCCCTAATGTCAAAACAAATGAGAAAACTGAAGTACAAGTCAAGCAACTTAATATTTATTGCAGGTGACATAAACATCTATCATAAAACTTCAAAAGAAAGAAGAAAAACTCTAGAGCTATAACAAGCTTTTTATATAATCAATGTCTAAAATCTAGTAACTCTGCACACAAGAAGAACTACATCAAATCTGTATCAAGGATATAAAAAATATTCTGTTTATTGAAGCTACAAAAATCACAGAGTCTTAAAACTAACTTAAGTCTTTAATCCTTTTAGAAGAAGTAATGAGTATTGAAGAATTTATGAAATCTTAATAAAAGGAAGGAAAAGAATCATTCTTTGATATTCAATATTATGGTAGCACTGTCAATCCAAACCTATTGGGAGATAAATTATTCAGTAAATGCCTTGAGATACTTAGAATACTATAAAGGCATAGATCCAGCTACACTCAGCACAGTAACTTACAAGGATTAAATATACAAACATAGAAGAAAGCATATCCAATCTTATTGAAGGAAAGAGAACAAAATTTTGTGTGTCCTTCAGGGAAGGCTATCAACAAGTCATGGGAAGAAAATGTCACTATGACAAGAAGTAAAAACAGTTGGATTTGGAAGAGGATTTTCTTGATGATGATTCTCATCAGCTTTCCACAGCGCCGTGATTTGTACTTCTTCTAGTATCCTTAATTTGAAAACCCATAGAAAGAAGAAAATTACAAAGAAAGATATAAGCGCAAATAACAAAATATCAGTAGAGAAAAACCCTATGTATTTAAGCCATAAATTCTTTTGAAATACAGTCAAGAAAGACAAAAGAATTCAGGTGGGATAAAAACACAGGTGTAAGCAAGACTCAATATATAAGAGTGCACGGCTCACCTAATAAAGGGTAATATAGTATCCCACTTGGGTCATGTACAAACAAATACGTTTGTTTGTTTGTTATAAATTCATATGAAATGTTACACTGACATATTACTTCAGCTGGGTTGGTTAATGCCAAGGGAAGGCAGGTTTTGTCTGTCTGATTTATAAGCAAAGCTTTATTAGCACATAATCGACCCATTCCTTTTACCTAAATACTAAAATATTTATGCTGATTTCACACAGAATCCTTGCTGGCCTGTCATTTATGTTACTATCTCCCATCTAGACTTGCATCTGTCTCAATTCTTCCATATCAGGAATGTTAGATTGATAGGGATGTTTCTTTTGAATTTGTGTTCCTGGGAAGAATAAGCTTAAGTCGGCGTTTGCTTAGTCAGCATTTATTTAGGTAATATGTAAAAGCTTTTGTGCATAGAAATAAAATATCATAGAAATTATAGTATCAAAAGCCAGCTTGTGTAATATTCTTCCACTTATCATACACACAAAATATTCAGAGGATTTGGTTTTCATTAATTCATGGTCAAAATAGTTCTCTCCCACTGGATATATACTTGTTAATATGGCATTTATAATTACAAATGCACTTATACACTCTAACACCAGGGAAAAGGGGAATACAGTAAATTAAAACTTAGGAGAATTCTTATGCTTGATAAGCACAAATCCTTAACTGTGAGTTTATCTGTGACTGGAGGAAGGCTTACATTATCTGCATGAAAATTTTCAGTAATGAAGTCTTATGTTTCAAGTAAGCAGGTTATAAAATGACTACATTATAAATTGCTTTCTAATTTGTCTGTATAAAATGTTACAAAATATGAAGAAATCATGAGGGACTTTTTCACTTGTTTTATGTTTGTGGTTTGCTGGTTTACCCTTGTTATTTTAATATTTTACTGTACTGGTGGACAACCCCAGGGCCTTACAAATGTAAAGAAAAAGCTTTATCAATGAGCTATAAGTCCAATGCTTGGTTTTCAGACAACCATTATTCAAGCTGGCCTGGAATTTTTCAGTATTTTTAGCAATCCTCAAATGCAAAATTCCCCCGCATTAGCTTCCTAGATGTGTGTGTGTGTGTGTGTGTGTGTGTGTGTGTGTGTGCATGTGTGGTGTCTGTGTATGTGTATGTGACAATATCTGAATTTCTGTGATTTTTTTTGTTGTTGCTTTTTTGTTTTTTTGTATTGTTTTGTTTTTCAAGACAGGGTTTTTCTGTGTAGCCCTGGCTGTCCTGGAACTCACTCTGTAGACCAGGCTGTCCTCGAACTCAGAAATCCACCTGCCTCTGCCTCCCGAGTGCTGGGATTAAAGGCATGCACCACTACCGCCTGGCCTCTGTGATTTTTTAAATTCAGTAATATCTACTTTTTATAATTGTAGTGTTTTCTCAAAAGGATACTAAAGATTATGTAACTTTCATGTTGCACAAACCCTGTATCTAACTCCTTAATTTCAAAAAGGAAGTTTAAAGACAAACGGAAAAAGACATATTGTACAACTGGATTACAAAATGTGAAATGCTTATTTTTGAAAAACCAAACACCACAAACAGGTAGACAGCAGTCCCATTTATCTGTTGATTGATATGTCCCTGAAGTTTCTGAGGCAAGATAACAAGGAGCCTTTATACAGCTTTTCCAGCTACCTACCTATGCAAATTGAACCGTCTCTACCTTGTATTGCATAAAGCTTGGAACATTTGTGTGATAAGATGTGAATATGGAGTCCTATGGTCAGAGGTCTTTCTGTCATTTACTTAGATCCACAAAAAAAGTTAACCATAGTTTTGTAAAATGTGTAGAATAAGAAAGCAGCCAAAGCTTAATGAAATATATTTGAAGTTTGTTTATGATGAAATTCTCATTGTTTAATTTACTTTCATTTGTATTTTTCATTTGTTTTCCTTTGTAATGATAAAAATGAAAACATTCTTTATTTGAATGCATTTTTGTTTAATTTTATTTCCTTATTGAGAATTACTCTCTCTCTCTCTCTTTTTTTAAATCTTAAATAAAGACTTTGTGTCTTCTCATGGCATATCCCAATTACCAGACTCATTGCTCTTATACTTTTGGGAAATGTTAAGTATAAAAACAGTTACTTGAACATAGTATCACACAACCTGAATGATAAACAACAGTCAGTAAATGACCAAATAATGGCTTGAATATACTAGGCAGAGGAGTTACTTCTAAGGCTGGGCAGAGTGAGTTCTGAGATTTCATCATGCCACTCAAAATATGTTTTTTTTTTTTTTTTAATGTACTATGCAATGTTTCCACATCACAGTTAATTATGGCTAACTGAAATCCCATGGATAATAGGCATTTACTGTGCTCTCTGGGACAAGTGGGAACGAAATATCCCTAGGCACAAAAGACTGAAGGATATTCCTTGTTTCAAATCCCTGCTAATTAAACCAGTTACTACAGGGAGAAGAGTGGGCTTGTCGTGATTGGCTTATATTAATTGCTTTGAACAGTTTATTCTAAACGAACTACTCTTCTGACACATGTTGGATAACAGTGAAGTGAATATTTTAGAGAACAAAAAGAGAAACTGCTTGATGCACAAAGGACATGAAAACACAGTTCTCCAAAATGGGATCAAGTCAGCATGTAAACAGGTGACTGGAGATGAGCAAAAGACAAATGGTTCATTCTATTCTGTTGAGTTTAAAAATACCCATTGTAACATTATTTCTAGATAGTGCTGAGAATTAACACATTATAATCTAATGAAACTTGAACTATTACTATTATTACTGACTTGTTGTCCTTGCTTTTAATAGTTTGGATCTAAAGGATATTTTGGAAAACAAATGGAATTTTGCAATATTTTGTTTGGGGATAGGATGTGTCTGTCATTTGTTTTGCCTCATGTGACATTTAAGCCTTCTTTTTTTAATATGTGAACTCCAATGAACATCAGAAACATTGTATTAATTGGACTAGAGACATAACTCAGTCAGTAAAGTGGCTGTCATGTACATGTGAGGATATTGATTTGGATCCCAACCACCCTCATAAAAAGCTGAGTGTCTTGGGTCTCAGAGCTGAAGAGACAAAGACAAGATTCCTTGCTTGGGCTTGCCGGCCATTGAGTCTAGCCAATTGTTGAATCCCAGGTTTAGTGGGAGACCTTGTGTCAAAACATATGGTGGGGAGAAACAGAGAAAGACAAAGACATCCCCAGCATCACTCTTTGGCCGCCATATGGATGTATCCACAAGTGTTTATGTACTCACTCACACATGTACATGTTCACATGCACTCATACGAATGTACAAAGTGTACACACTCATCCAGGTAAGTGATCTTTGTCCTTTACCTTGCGTATTTCTTTCAAGTACAGTTAACATTGGACAAAAGAAAAGAAATCCTTATGAACACAAAATAAGAGCCAGGCTTTGATCTTCATAGAAGCTGCATGTTATTCCCTTCTGGGTAATGCTATTCTCCTGTTTAAAATAAGCAATTTCATGAGACACTAATGTCACAGAGAGCCTTTCTAAGACCATGAAAGAGAAAAACACAAAGAAGACCTCTCCTCAATGATGTCTCAGAAAAACCAGAAATATTGTCTAAACAAAAAACCTTATCGAATGTTTCCACTTCTGATGATGCCTGGAAATGTCACATGGTTCTTGATAGTAGGCTGCTTTCTTGTGACAATAATCTGAGGGGAGCAGATCTCTAGACAAGGCTCAGGAAAATGGTAAGTATTCCCTTGTTCTGTTTATGAATGTTGACAGTGTGTGCAGAAAGCATGGGCTGCAACTTCCTTGTCTCAGATGTTTACAGCCTGATACTGCTCACTTACAGATATCTCTTACCGAGACTAGCCAACTCCTCTTCCTTGTGCTATTCATTATAAATGCCCTAAATCAGATGACTCCATCAGAAGAGACCCAATCTCCATCCATCCCAGCTTCTCTCTCTCTCTCTCCCCCCATCCCCTCTCTCTTTTTGTGTTTCTCATTCTCACAATGCCCCAGTCAGTCAGGTTTCCAGAACCAAGCTGTAGACAGCAATAACCCAAAATGTGTTTGTCCACAAGTGTGTCTCTAATGTCATTGATGGAGAGTTCTTCAAAGTATAATCACCAGTGCAATTAGATTTATTTGTAATAATCCTCCTGTGCAGTGGCTCTTTGTCTCATATGATGCTTAATATTAGTATGCAACTTGATTGGACCAACAAATGCTTAGGCTATCAGTAAGAATTCCTTGGGATATATTTGTGAGACATGACACATGTGATAACTATGGAGCAAGGCCCATCTTGAAAGTCATCAGTATTATCAGTAGGATAGAGCCCGAAGCTGAATCAATCTAAGAGAATGCCAATAAGCATAGGCTTTATCTCTCTCTCTCTGCTTCCTGCCTATCATCATGTAAGCCACTAAAACCTCTGTAATTTATTCACCGAATAGGTTCTATATTTAGTCTAGATTCTGTGTTCACTATTTCATTTTTTTTCTTTCCTTTTGTATTTCTTGTCTTCTCCAATTTTTCCTCCACTTCCAGGCAATCTACATTTTCTAATGCTTGCCATAGTTTATCTAGCAGGGTGCTATTAGTAGGCTTCTATTTATTGTCTTCTTTCCTGCCATACAGTAGCCATTGCTATTTTATAAAGTTCATCTTTGTTGAATTGCTTAAATATCCACTATTAGTGTTGGTTTCCATTCATTTGTTTAATTATTGATTTTTATTCTAAATGTTTATATTTTATGTTTCAGTATACATTTTCTTTTACTTTAAATGTTTGTAGATTTTATTTTATTTTATTTTTTTTGTGAGCGTTTTACCTACACATATATATGTACATCGCATGCATGCCTGGTACCCATAGAGGTCAGAAGAGAAAATCAGATTCCTCCATAACTGGGGCCATAAGTACTTTTAACCACCTAGCCATCTCTCCAGCCTCCTTCTTTCTTTTTAAATATAATTATTTTATGTTTGTTGCTACACAGTACACATGGCAGGAAATTCCAGGTAAACTTGCATTGCTCCCAGTACACTGGACATACCTCTTACCTGTTTTCCAGCTTCCTTTGTGATGGTAGAATGTTAGTCTTCGGTATCATTGCTATTATCTGTAGCTTTGCAGTTTTTCCTCTCTGGCAAGCTGTAGGATTTCTAAGTGTTTAGTATTTTGTAATTTTGCTTTGACATGTTAATGTGCATGTATTTTCACCCATCGTACTTAGAATATATACTAGAGTTCTCAGTTTCTAGTTTAAGCCTATTTTAAAATAGCTAAAAGTTTTCAATATTTTTGATTTGTATATTGTCCTCCAGTTTTATGTCTTCCCGGAAGCTATTGATAAACATATTGTGCATCTTCTGGCATTCTCTTATTTCTCTTCCTGTTCGTATATTCCAGTTTATGAGGTGTGTTCTAGATGGCTCTTCACCTCCTCTTCATCTGCATCAATTCTGCTTTTTAACCACTATGGTTAAAATTCCAATAATATTTTCCATTTCTAGCATTTTGAATGTTCATTTATATTTATACTATAAACATAATTTCAAACCTATGAATCACTTTGAAGACAGGAAATTTAATTATTTAAAAATTTCTGCCTGAGTGAAATGCCTGAATGAATACAGTGAAATCTTTCTTCCCATGTTCTTTATTTTTGCTGCTTCCAACTCATAGTACCTCTGTTCCTCATTTGTTTATTGTTTGTTTGTTTGTATTTTTTTAATATAAAATATCCTTCTACTTAGAAATCTATTTGTGTAATTCTTGGTTGCTTTGGAGAGGAAATAAATTTGTTTCTAGCACATGTTCATAATTTCTACCAATCTGAGACCACTTCAATTCCAACTTTTGAATTGTTTTCAAACCACATGATACCATAAACACAGTCCCTTTAGGTAGGTAGTCTGGTCAGGACTCCTAATCTTCTATAGTTCTATATTCAGAAGTTCAGTTATTATCTTTGGGTTTGTATTTTCATATTGTCCTTAAAAACCAAATTGTATGATATGCAATAAGATATAGACAATATTTTGGGGGTAGGGAACAAGGAAAATCCTACTGATAGATGCAGGGTACAGCTCCCAAGTTATTCTTTTTGTCTTATACAATACTGATTTAAATTGTGTCAGAAATTGTTCTATTGACCAAAATTATGTATTCCATTTACTATCCTTAGAGAGATTTCTGCACATTGACATTTCTGATAAGTCCTATACTAAGTATATGATAGATACTTTGATTAACACATTCATTAACTTGAGACAAAGGACAATTCTACTAGTATCCTCTCTCTCTCTCTCTCTCTCTCTCTCTCTCTCTCTCTCTCTCCCTCCCTCTGTGTGCGTGCATGTGTGAATTTTTCAAAGAAAAGTAAGAGGTAAAGTGTCACCCTAACTGTGGTTACTATCATTTCACTAGCTGGAGGCCTCGATGGGTTAAAATGAGATAAAGCATTATTACAACTCAGGCATCCCTGTATCACGACCATCATAAGAAGGGCCTCCCCAGTCAATACCTTTCCACTTTTAGAATGTTCTGCTTAAGCCTGGGGGCCAAGAACTGTGGAATAGAACCTCTAAACTGTCATCCCAAGCTCCTCCTTAAGGAGGCAGATGTTTTTTACCTGACAGTTTGCCACACTGGAAATAGTCTTATTGACTATTTAGTGGCAGAAAATGGGATGATGGCCATGAAAGTTACCCCAGAAGTATCCATGCTTTTTATACTTTTTGAACCACTAAAACTGGCTAAAGAATACCCAAACTGTAAAAAAGTGTTGAATGGGAACCAGTTGCGGCTTAAAAGACAATGTTGATAAATGCTCATGAGGTTCCAGCAGGGAATGGGGCCTCTGTTAAAACTCAAAATGACGGGTACCTGTAAAACATTATGACAAAGAACTTACCCACATTTTCCCCAAGACTATGGAAGGCTGGTTTTACAAGTAGCAGATTATTGAATTAGGCAGATGAAAATTTCAGGCAGCATTCTTTCAACAATATGGGTTGTGATTGCCATTATGGGCCATATTTACAGTGAGAATTATGATCTAAAAGCAGAGCTTAATGGTTGAGAGTTGAGACTAAGGGAAGTGTTATTATGTGGAATTAAGGAAGAAGGGTCAATATTAAGGATTAAAGTAATATACAAGAGTGGGTGGAGAGTGGATTAAAAATATAAATGATCTATACAAAAAGACCTCATGAAAACCCACTAGTTAGTGAGCTAATGTCAAAGTATGACTTATAATGGAGAAAAATTTTAATAGACTTTCTCTGCATGGGTGGACAATGTACTCCGGATGACATAGATTATTAAATAAAAATCGTAGTGCAATACATTCCTATAAATTATAGTGTGTCCTCTGGATCACTCTGAAACACCATGTTGCCATTGTTCTTAGCTACCAGTCATAATTACATGGTAAGACCTTATTAAGACTTGAGATACTTTGGCTTCTGGACTAATAGAAATCTATCTTAAACAAAGGAGAAAAAAAATCAGTGCTTTTACCAACCCTTGGACTTTACATACTAGACAAGATGTGCCCACTGGAACAATAAAGTTCTGGTGGTAATGCAGTAACCAGTCACTTTCTGATTGAATTTGAAGCTTTTCCACAAAAGGAATTTCATGTCTGGTACTGTGATCCTGATCACAAGCCAATGGTTGGGGAGATCTACTCGAGAGTAGAACTTATTACTATTTTGATAAATTGTTAGATTGTCAGATTGTCTTCTAAATCTTTTTTACTTGTGCCCATAGCACTGGGATGCTCTCAGACTTTATTAGAGAGGCTTCTCTTAGCAGTGGACAGTAGTCAATGGAGTGCTGCATAATTGGTCAAAGTGCCGAGACTAAGAGATTGATTGTTCATGCTTTCCTATGGTGCTATTTGCAGAGTGTAGTAGGAAAAAGTCATTCTTGTATGAGGATGTGACCAGTGGTAGCTTGCCATGCTCTGGGTGATGGCCCACACCCATGCATATATGGTCAGTACTAACTGGACATATGAAGTTATAGTACAAACTAAATACGACTTATTATGTTTAAAGTAGACATATTGGAGAAGACATGGAGATTCAGATGGGTGAAATAGGGACTAGAAATGATCATCTTTCACTATATACATGTATGAAGTTGTGATGACAAAGTAGAGCGGGATAGAAAGGAATGGGAAGGAAAGAAACAGGGACAGATTCTATCCAAACATTAAGTGCATATATGAGTATTAAATAAGTTATTTATTTTATTTTGAGAGTAAAATATAATTACCCAGTATTTTTTCAACTGGTAATGTCTATACTTTATTAGCAAGGGCAGAAAAAAAAATAACAACAGAAAAAAGCCAAAGCAATAGTAAATGTAACTTTAGAATTATTTAAGCTCAGGAAAGTATTTTAATCTATTCATCTACTAGTTATTTTCTTGTGGTGATAATACAATTGTTGACAAAACCCAGCTTAAATGGTGAAAAACTTGCATGTTAGATGATTATTATTGATATGATATAATGATATAGTGAGATTTTCTATAAGTTGTTTATTCTCAAAACAGTATTCACATGATTTGATTACATATACAAATATATATATATAATGTGTGTGTGTGTGTGTGTGTGTGTGTGGAGAAAGAGAAAAAGAGAGATTATATAATTTAAAGTATCAATATCTATTCCTAACACACAAAACAATCACTGTCTTCTTCTAAAGACAACGGCAATAACATGGAAATGTCAGAGTGTTGGCAGAAAAGTGTACAGGACATGATCATGTTTGACTTAAAACCAAATCTCTTCTCCCTGTGTTCCAACCCATGACAATACATTCCTAGGGAGGAGACACAACATTTTAAAATAAACTACAAAAGGAACAGCTAATGATAGGGATGAAAGAAGAAATCTTAGTATCCCTGGGGAAAAAGGCAAGTTTTCACATAATAGAGTCTTCGAGAAAGTGAAGGTAATTAGGGATGTAAACAAAATTTGTGGTCACTTTTCTGTCGGGGGCTGGTCTGGCATGGCTATGTATTCAAATGTTAACTGCTGGGCCCCAAAATCTGTCTGTAGTCCTGATGAGTCCATTCACTTAAGAATAAAGAAATTTTTAAAATATGGTTGCTACCTCATGCTCAGGAAACATTGTGGAATTGGGAAAAAGAAATAGTGCAAGAGCCAGTGGATCAAGAAATCTGTTGTGAGATTATGTGTCTTAGAAATGACAGGAAAACATCACCCATTATATCTAAACAATATGGCTGCCTAAACAGTACCTGAAAACTACAACACCAATAGACAAGCTAACATGGAAAGTGAAAATCTCACTGGACCCTACCCCAAAGGAAAGACTATGGGCAACTAAGAAATGCTAAGAGCAGGTTCAATGGTCTTCTCTAGAGATAACTCCTTAATGCTTATCCAATACCAACTGGTCAGTCCTGAGATCTCATACACACAAGTAACCCTAAATAAACTGGGCAAGTGTATTTATATATTTATGTATTATTAAATCAAAATCTCAGTTGTTAATGCTCTTGATTATGCAGGTTGCTGGAATGAGAATGGTCTCTGTAGTTTTGTATATATGAGTGTTCCTGATCTATTTTTGGTTCAAGGGGTTTCAACTCGTTTGAAAGACATTGCTTTGAAGAGAGAGTTTCTGCTTCTGGAGGATAACATAGGGAAGTATTTCTCTGCTTTTGGCCATTCAGACACTCAGTGATCATTGCAACCATGGCCAAAGAGGGATGGACTACTGATTGGGATGCTGGCTTTACAGACTTGTGGAACAAAAGCATTCTATAGTCGTGGAGCTGCCACCTAAAATTTCAGAGAAAGCCTATAGGACAATCAATATACAACAGTTTTAAGATCTCTGCTGTGCCTTCAAGCACTTACTAAGTGAGAGACAGGACACCCATGAGACCAAATTGAAAGACCAGAACCCCCCAAATTAAAATTCCCTGTTTGGTTCAGGGACATCCCAATTATGGAAACTGAGTAGTAAATTGTAGCTCTGTAGAAAATATGTTTTTGATAGTTTATTACATATTATTGGGGGTTAAATTCATAGACTTAAATGCATAATAAAACCTTATATAGATGTAAGGGCTTACATCCTTGCCAGAAAGGAAACTCCTGCACAAGCAACAGGAGGCACAGAAGAGGTTGGCTTTGAATCTTCAACTTGTTAACTGTGCATAGCATGTTCCCTCCCTCCCGTTGCCTTTCTCTTTATGCTAGCACTTGTCATTGACATTCCTGACAACCAACAACCTGCATTCCCTCAACTGGAAGATAAGTGACAGGAATCTGAGGGCTTTTGTCCATTTCATCAACTGGATTACCCTTAGTGACTGTAAACTTGCCAGATATGGAACAGCTACTTAGCACAAGCTTGATGACTAAACAAGCGAACTGCCTCTCAGTAGCATAATACTACTGTTTATGAGCTGAGGTGAGCATTTTCTTTTGTTTTCCAGATAAATAAAATCCCAAAGGTAGTTTTAGGCATAAGGAACAGACTTTGTTCCTCTTGTATCTGCTGATGTGAATACAATAAAATTCCTCCAAGAGATAAAATCACAAATAAAGAAAGCAAAGCAAACATGTTTTTCCACGTCTCTTCTTCATTTTGTTAACAAAGTAAATTTACTGTAGTTGAGATTGTGAAAAAGTGAGAAAGAAAGGGAGAAAACCCAGTCCAAACAAGCAAATGTAAACAACCAAACAAACTTTTAATTCTTTCTATAGTGTGTCAAGCTAAATTGGACTCTGTATTATTTTAATTAAAAATAATTCTCTTGAGTAGAAATAGGAAAGAAAAAATGTAATCACTGGGCAACCTGCAAATTACTTTAAATAGTATTTCTGGAGTCTTTTGCTGATAGCATATGCTGGTTGTTAATAGTCCCTTATTTCAAGGAAAATTACCCCTTGCCATTTGCTTAATTTGCTATATAGCATACGTTGACTTATTTAGATCTAATGGCTTTTGGCAGAATATGAACTTTGAACTCCTTCCACTTACATTATTAATTATTCCTATGTTGTTAGTTTATCTTTAAGAATAAATATACTGCTGTTTTTCTCTAGCACTATTTTTGCTGTGAGATATATATATATCTAGAGAGAGAGAGAGAGAGAGAGAGAGAGAGAGAGAGAGAGAGAAATTTAGAGAAGATTGTTATCTACCTAATTTTGTATTTGCAGGTAATTAAGTATTATGTGATTTCAGTCCACTGTTATTCTCAGACATCTGCTGAAAACAGTTATTTGCCCCTCTACACACACACAAAAAAATTGGCATTCTGTTAATTGGTACTACTTTTAAGAAAAATTCTAAACCCATGGCTCTGAATTATTGGGTCTCTAAAACTCTATGGTTTAAATGACTCTACATTTTAAGCTTCATTGAGCACTGGAGGAGAAAGAAAAGGGCAATAATTGCACATGAAAAACATCCTAAATCAAGTTCTTCAGATTCCAGAAGATGGGAAATAAAATGATTACAAAATACTTCCACATATCTACCAAGGTAGATCAGATTTAAAAAATCAAATAATTTGAGAAATTTCATGCACCTAAGATCTCCGTGCTCACTCTATCCCCATAAAAAAGCAATAGGTACTACGAAGCAGATAAATCTATATTTTCAATTTTGTATTTTGCCACAGGGTCATAGTTAATCAACAAAAAATAATGATTTAAATAAATCAGAAATGATTTTTATTGAAAGTAATGAGTTAATGAAGTAAAATATGTTTATTATAGACTTATCTGATGTAAATTCCAGCCAAAGTTACATCTTCCAGAGGTTTTTCCTCATTGTTTGTGACTGTCACTTTCAAAGTGTATGTCTTGAATTATAGCGCTACTGAAGCTATTCATACCAAGTTGAATCCAGAAGGGAGAAGTGGAGGGCGGCTCTGGGAAGAGGTAACTGAGGATGGAGGAGTCTCTCTGGCACAGCACCATGAACTGTAACTCTGTTTTCTGCTTCATCAACCAAATCATTACCTTTTGCTTCAATATTTATTTTGAAATGTTCTGGGATTGTTACAGTTGCTAATTATTTCACACACACACACAAAACCCACAATGGGCTACTCACATCCTTGGTGAATACGTCAAAATAAGTTAGATATTTAAAATAGTGCTGAAAACTTAGTATCTGGAGGTATGAAAGTGTAAAGACATCCCAAAGTGATGCTCTCCCATACAAAGGAAATGAACTGTGGGATTTTGTTCAGGAAATTCATTCAAATGAATATACCCTTCAACAATATGCTCATTCACAAGTTGGTTCAATTTAAAATGTGATGGGCTGGGCACATTCAGTTTCCAGTTGAGCAGATTTATTCTCATGTAAATCAGTCCCACCGATTATATAAAGATTACAAAGGACCTTTCAAGTAAGTTTTCATATGCTATTTATTGTATGTATATGTACATGGGTATGTGCACGTGTCTGATGCAACCATGTGCCACAGTGCATATCTAGAGGTCAAGAACAATTTACAAGTCATTTCACTCTTTTCATCATGTGGTTTCTGGGAGTCAAACTCAGGACAGCAGGCTATGTGGCAAGCACCGTTAGCCACTAAACCATCTCATTAGTATCTATCTCTCCTCATTTATGTAATAGATATGTCTGCATTTCCAATGGGCATTTCCACTCTACATATCTGGAAATAAGTGCATTGGCTACCAATAAGCAGACATGTTAATCTTCTTGTAGTCCTCCAGTTCAAGAAGAACTACAGCAGAATTAAGACATGGATCACAGTAAGGAAATGTTTGAAGATTGAAATTAAGGTATCACATGCAGTGAGTTTTCTTAGTAATACTCAGAATGACATAAATGGAACAAGAATTTTATAGGATTGTGGCCAACCAGAAAGATAAGAATGATTAAAGCATGTGAAAAGGGAAAAAGATATTAATCCCGGCATCTTATTTGGGCTTCTTGTCAGACGAACCAAAAGCTTCTAACACAACTGGTCAAAAAAGCGATGATTCCCTACGAACAGTACTTCTTTTTCTCTGACGTATCTCAGAAACCTTGGACCACACTTGTTTCAGCCCAGACCATATAAATTTCATTTATGAAAGAAGATTATATAAGCAGCTATTGTTAACGACAATGACTCTTCATGACATATTGCTATTCACATAGATCAGTGTATTGCTCAACCCTCATCAGAGAAGCTTCTTCTTATAGTGGATGGTAATTAGCAGAGAGAGCCACAGCTGGGCAGTGTGCAGAGCGTAAGAAACTTTGGCATGCTGAGCCTTGAGTGGAATATCTTCACCAACCTCACCCACTCCAAGGCTCAGGAATCTATGTGGGCAAGGAAGATTGTGAGAGCCAGAGATGGTGGACATTTTAAAAGAAATAGCATCATCCAGACACAATGGAGACAATGTAAATACATATGAACTCACAGAGACTATGAGTATACATTTATAAGACCTACACAAGCTTAAGCCAAACAAAATCCCAGCATAGAAAAATAGACACTTCACAAATAATAGCTTCTCTCTCTCTCTCTCTCTCTCTCTCTCTCTCTCTCTCTCTCTCTCTATCTCACATGATTTCACTCCCAGAATGCTTGTGTTTACAACTAAAATACACCTTAGTTCTCTCTTTCATTTTTTCCTAAGAGACACAACTGTTTTATATTGCTTCTAGATCCTGGCTTTACTAAACTGGATTCCCTATCCACTACAGGACAGATTGTTGAACTAGGAAAGAAAACTCCAAAGTGAGTTCTTCATTTGTGCTTGGTAGACAACAGCAGAAGAGATAGTTCTCATGCAAGGACAATGCCCTCTGGCTACTTGGCGCATATGCTGATTCAAGAATACCAGAGACCTTCACCTTCCCAAACATTTTTAGTCAATATTTTTAATGTGCTTCCCTTTTCATGTGAATAACAAAAAACAAAAACAAAAACAAAAAACAAAAATAGAACTGACTTAAAAGTGTATGACTTGAGTGATCTAAAGTAGAGGGTTGTTTAAATATACGATTATTTATTCATATATTTGTTTGTGTGTATGTGTGTTTGGGGAAGCAATGGGTATCTGTGTATGTAAGTGAGCATGCTTGCGTGTGCAACATGAAGTCCAGAAATGACTATCATGTGTCCTTCTCTATACTTCTCTGTCTATTCCTTGAAAGGAAAGGCTCTCCCTGAACTGAGGGCTATGTTATTTCAGCTAGATTAGAAACCAGACATTTCTAAGGATCCTTGTTTCCACTACCCTTGGGGATGGGGTTCCTGCTGCTTTATGGCTGCCAGGATACAAGTTCCATCCCTCCTATCATAGAGAAGGCACTCTTAACTGCTGAACCAACTCTCCAGCAACAATTTGACATGATTTCTAAATGTATTAATTGATGTTTTTGTTTCTTGACATTTTGGATGCGGGAATTGTTCAACTGTAAATGTCTGTTTTTGTTTTAAGTTTATATATAGTAGTTTAACAATTAATGAATCATTTGAAACCTAATTTCTACAATAGTTGGGCAATCATAGGAACATCCTTAATTGACTTCCAGTAGGAAATTTTCTAATAAAAATAGGTTAGTCAGGATTTATAAATAATCCAAAGGAGCACTATACGATATACTTAACTTCCTGACAATAAAGTGTTACTTCTTGGGAGTCTTGTTTGTGTTAATTATCTCTGCTAATTAAAGAATTAAAAGGAAGAAAAGACCAAATACACAGTGAGCAGCAAAAGGTAACAAGCATCATTAAAGAAGCATTTGAGTGCATACCCACACCCACACACCCTACACACACACACAGAGAGAGAGAGAGAGAGAGAGAGAGCACAAGGGCAGAAAGGAGACAAGTCCATGTTTCCCCTGGAAGGCTAAGAGTTTTGGTGGCTTAGGATGGAACTTCTTCCCCTAATTTAGGATTAGTCAGCTTAAACAAAGAAACTGATGCTGATAGACCCACAACTTTGGGTAAACATGTTAAGATCTGGCTTGAAATATATCTGACCAGCCTAGACTGGTGAGCTACATGGTGGCCCTGATGATGGAATTAAAAAAAAAAAATCTGTCAGGCCTTTGTCTCATATCAGTAGGGTGCAATAGGATAAGGAAGAGACCCAAGTTTACTGTCTTGATTATCTGTCTATATTCCCTTTCTCTATCTGCTTGCCTCTCATGGATAATCTAGCTTCTTGTCCCACAAAAGTTGCATTTTATCTTCTGAAACTTGATAGTCCTTTCTAACTCATATCTGTAATAAAGATGTATTTTTGAAACAAGCATCATAAGTACATAGAAGAAAATTGTCCATATATTGAATTAGACTCAAGAAAATTGTAGGTCTTGAAAGTCAGCTTTTAAGATTTGTGAAAGCATATGGGATTTTCAGCCCATCCTGCCGCCATCACAGTCCCACAATAAGGGTGACTAATCTTATCCTTCCAGTATCTGTTGAGGATATTTCCCAGAATTCCTCTATATTTGTGAAGTAAAATTTAATTTGCCCCTCCAAGGTTCCTTTCTGAGTCTTAATATAAGAATCCCTGGTTGTTCTTAATGACAACCTTCTTTTCTGCAACATTAGATTTCTCCTCAAAAAGCATTTGTGGGGGAAAATCATCTGAAAAAAGTCAATTCAAATACTTGCTAGTTCAATTGGCAGTATTATCAAACACAAAATCAAAAGTATTGGTTGCCTTCCATACACTTCTCCCTTCCTAGGGTCTTGGGTCTTTCACGTCTACATCACAGCTCTCGAATTTATGACTAAGGAAACAGGGCAGAAGAGGAGAAGGAAAGAATGTAAAAGCTAGAATATCAGGAAGTCTTCTGTGAAACTATCTCTCCTAGAAATGGCCACATAAACAAGATCCTAAATACTTTTTGCCCCAGGAGCTCTGGGGAATCAGGTTTGTTGATAATGTTGTTCTTCCTATGGGGTTGCAAACCCCTTCAGCTCCTTCAGTTCTTTCTCTAACTCCACCACTGGGGAACCATGGTTGGATACAAGCACCTGCCTCTGTATGCTCTAGCAGAGCATCTCAAGAGACAGCTATATCAGGCTCCTGTCAGCAAGCACTTCTTGGCATCCATAATAGTGTCTGCATTTGGTGACTATATATGGGATGGATCCCCAGGTGGGGCAGTCTCTGGATAGCCTTTCTTTCAGTCTCTCCTCCACACTTTGTCTCTATATTTTCTCCTGTGAGTATTTTGTTCCCCCTTCTAAGAAGGACTGAAGCATCCACACTTTGGTCTTCCTTCTTCTTGAGCTTTATGTGGTCTTTGAATTGTCTTTTGGGTATTCTGAGCTTTCTGGCTAATATCCACTTATCAGTGAGTGCATACCATGTGTGTTATTTTGTGACTGGGTTACCTCACTCAGTATGATATTTTCTAGTTCCATCCATTTGCCTAAGAATTTCACGAAATCATTGTTTTTAATAGCTGAGTAGTACTCCATTGTGTAAATGTACCACATTTTCTGCATCCATTCTTCTGTTGAAGGACATCTGGGTTCTTTCCAGCTTCTGGCTATTATAAATAAGGCTGCTATGAACATAGTGGAGCATGTGTCCTTGTTATATGTTGGAGTGTCTTCTGGTTATATGCCCAGGAGTGGTAGAGCTGGATCCTCAGGTAATACTATGTCCTATTTCCTGGGGACTGATTTCCAGAGTGGTTGTACCAGCTTGCAATCCCACCAGCAATGGAGGAGTGTTCTTCTTTCTCCACATCTTTGCCAGCATCTGCTGTCACCTGACTTTTTTTTTTTATATACTTTATTTACTTTTCAAATGTTTTCCCCTTTCCAGGTCTCCCCTTTGGAAACTCCCTATCCCATGACTTTTTATCTTAGTCACTCTGACTGGTAGGAGGTCGAATCTCAACCAACCAGAACCCCCAGAGCTCCCAGGGACTAAATCATCAACCAAAGAGTACACATGGAGGGACCTATGGCTCCAGCCGCATATGTAACAGAGGATCATATGTCAGGTATCAATGGGAGGAGAGGCCCTTGGTCCTGGGAAGGCTAGATAACCCAGTGTAAGGTAAAGCCAGGGCGGGGAGGCAGGCTTGGATGGGTGGGGAGGGGAACACCCCCATAGAAGCAGAGGGAGGGGGGTGGTATAGGAAGTTTTGGCTGAGGGGGACCAGGAAAGGAGATAACACTCGAAATGTAAATAAAGAAAATGTCCAATTAAAAAAAAATTACTTTTTGCCGGTGCAGGCTTCTTTTCAGCCTCAGAATTTAAATAGAGACTGAGTTATACTGACAATAGCATAGCATACACAGAGAGAGAGAGAGAGACAGAGAGAGAGAGAGAGACAGAGACAGAGAGAGAGACAGAGACAGAGAGAGAGACACACTCACACAGAGAGAGAGAGACAGAGAGAGAGAAAGAGAGACACACTCACACATAGAGAGAGAGACAGAGAGAGAAAGAGAGAGAGAGAGAGCCCTTGAAATAATGAAATTTATATGATCTGGAAGCTCAAAGGTAGTCTCTTTGAAGGAAATTCAGCTTACAAAATGAGGACTGAGAAATAATAGAATTCTAAGATCTTAAAATTGATAAATCTGCCTGGAAGAGAGAAAGTAGTACAAATCAATTTATACTGAAGAAAATAGACAGGAAAGATAGCTATAGTAATTTAGGAGTTGTGTATGCATTTACTGCTCTAGGAATTATAAAGTTTTAGCTCCAACTGTACCTCAAGCACTGGGTCCTTTTTGCAGATTTTTGGTCTCATTGAAAAGAATTTAGAAGCAGACTCAGAAGGAAACTTGAAGATAATTTTATTGCTGTTTGAAAGAGAAAACACTAAGGTAGGCAACCTGAAGTTCCTGCTAGTTGCTAGAAAGAGAAAGTTGAAAGGAAAAGAGAGAGTTCTGCTTTCTTTGTTAGAAGTCAAGACAGCAGGCAGGTACAGCAATAGTCATCAGCTGGCAACTGCCTGGGGTGGAGGTTGTCTTCCAAGGAGAAGACCCAGTGTCAGAGCAGTAGGTTTTCGATTTCCCTGATGTCTTAAAAGAGGTGGCATGAGGAAGAAAGAAGAAAATTATACTTTTGGAGTTAGAGGCAGGATTAGTAGTTAATCTGTAGGTGGCTTTATTGAGGCAGGTGCTGGAGGGCAGTAATTTAAATGAAAGGACATTTATCTCATTAGTCTTCAGGTGTGTATTGTTTCCTGCCATCTCCGGGCTGGTATCCTTCAAATTGGAAAACATGTTTTAGTTTAGTTTTTTTTCCTTGTCACAGGTTTGTCACCATGTCTGGGCAAGCCCCTGCAGGCAACATCCCAAGGATATTATTCTAACACTGAGTAAGTTCTCTGTCTCAGGGGTCGCTGATATGTTGATACTCATATTTCTCAAGTGGTGCCTAGAAAGCAGATGGTTGGAGATGAACCTTTATCCCCTTTCTTCCCATCTGGCCTATCCTAATCACCTTTGAAATTCAGATACTCATTTTGCAATAAGTGAGTACATTTGTGTATATATACTGAAAATGTTGGAACTGAGATGATCCAGTAAACATCTTTTCAGGTTTGAAAGGGAAACCAACTCACCGATGTCTGATTTTATTTCCTGCTGCACCTCTATACTCATTCTCATAAGTTAGAAATTGACATTTCTTTATAAGCCTGCTCTTTCCCTTGTGACCCCTTTATGTGTGTGTGTGTGTGTGTGTGTGTGTGTGTGTGTGTTTCACCCGCAACTGTTTATGCCTTTGCAGATTACTTCTTTCCTTTGTTCAGTTTTATGCTCAATGTACTTACAGGCTACTGTAGTCTAATGTAGTCTAATGCAGGCTAATGTAGTCACAGGCTTCTGTGACTATATTATCTGAAGCATTGCCTGCTATGTCTCTAGGTTCTTGTTCTATTTTCTGTATCTTTATAGTAATGATCTCCATCTTATATTAATAGTTCTTTGCTTACTGTCTACATTCCCAACCAAGGGGGTAAGACCCCTAACAGTTGTTGATGAGCAGTTTATTTTTGATATATCTACAGATCTTCAACTAATAAGCTGTCATTCATTATCAGATAAATGAATATTTTCAAATGTGTTTGACACTCTAAAGAGAACATTGAAAGGTGATTTTATTATTCATTATTTGGGGGGAGAAAATTTTTTCCTTATATAGTTCAAATTATCCTATAACTCCTGAATCTCCTGCCTCACCTTTCTGAGAGAGAAGATCATGATGAGATTATAGTAATCTTCTACAAATACTAGTCAAATATGACTATATATAATTGTGTGCATTGTATAAATGCATGTCTAAATACAGTTTCCTCTTTTCATTTGTTTATTCAGTCCTCAAAAATTACATGTTCAGGACACAGCTAGGGACATAGAAGACTGAGTATGGTGTCACAGATATCATTCTTCCTTTTCTAAAACTCACATCTGAGATATTATCTCACATGAGAAAAGAATAATAAGCAGTTCTTCTGAGTATAATTTGTACCATAATCATCTCAATAAAACAAGAAAGCAAATGTTAATGCAAATATTTCACTGGGTAGATTCCTCCTGAGAAGTTTTACATTGCTGAACTAAGATAGAACTAAGCACATTTTAAGGCATTATTACATATAAGATTGAAGTTTCCTGTCCAGAGGTTAGCAGTGTATATCTAGCTAATTCTTCTACTAGTGGAAAAATTAGAAAGTGTCATATAAGTTCCTGTGTAATATACAGGGAATGAAAGGCATCAGATCTTTTAAATTCAAATAACAATTAAACCATAGCTTGGTGACCACGTCTCATTGTCTCTTCTTTGTAAATTGCTTGTGTAAAGGTCTTCATTAGAATTCACAGCTAAATAGTTATAATTTGAAATATTCTTAGATGAATATTACTCATTCCGTTCTTTATATATTCAAACCAATGGGTGAATAATCCATAAAGCTTGGGATAAAAATAGCTTGTGACTACATTCTTATCATTGTGATGTTTGTCACTTATTTACTATGTTAGCCTTCTCTGAGAAGCTGTCAAGACAACCTGAAGAACACAAATGGTGGAGACTTACTCCAGCAATAGAAAAGTATGAGTCTCCAGGACTCTGTCCAAGGCCAACATATTCTTAGAAAGAAAATGAAAGTTAAGAGAGTAGAATTACTTATAAAATATGCCATAGTAAATTTGAAAGTGGCTTAGTGTCTGTGTAGCTCAATGCCTCCATTCCACAGTTGGAGAATAGTAAAAAGATTTTCCAGAGTCATGAAACAAACGTACTTCAATCCTCAGTGTTTAGTTTTCTTCTCTGATTACATACAAAGTTACTACAGGGAGGTCAGAATATGTAAGTATTTTTATTTATAGCTGCATAATTATTATTATAGAAAATTTAAAAGAATCTACAAGCAAACTTCTAGAACTAATAAAAATTATAGAAAATATGTAGGATACAAAGTTAAAACACAAATAATTTTTGTCTTAGATGTCAGCAGCAACCAGTGTAACTTAAAGTAAAACTCAGCATTATTTGCATTAGTACATCAAAAAATGGACTTAAGTATGAAGTTTAAAACCTGTAGAAGATTTAAATGAAGAAAATTAAGTTATGGTAAAGTAAAATAAGAAAGAGATAAATGCATGAAAACTATCTCGTGTTCATGCTAAAAAAATGATTCAGCATTATTATGATGTCAATTTTCACCAACTTGATCTACAGATTCAAGGCAATCTCAGTAAAAACCCACAGAACCAATTCTAGTGATTTTAAAGAGATATAAAAGAACAGAATGTCCAGTACAATATTGAACAAGAATAAAACAGTTGAAGCACTGATATTAATTAACTTACAGGTTTCTCATAAAGCTACAGTAGTCGAGGCACTGTGCTGTTGGACAAGGAATGGAAAACTGGGTCAGTAGAACAGAGTAGGAAGCCCAAACTACAGGCCAGTGATCATTGACGAAGATATTATGAAGAAAAATAGCTTTCCAACAAATAGTGCTTAGAACTTCCCACGTCTAAATGTGAAAAAATATGGACCTAAACACAGACCTGTGCCCTTTACAGTGATCAACTGAAAGTTGATCGTGGTTCTTAGTTCACCCATAAAAGACAGCAAGATAAGCCAGATCCTAAAGAAGGTAAAATACGGCAATGACTCATCATCTATAATATCAAAGGCACAATTGACAAACGAAAGATTTTAATCTTGACTGCATTGAAATTACAAATGTCTGTTCTGTTAAACACTGTATGAAGATGAGGCATCACCAAATAGAATAAAAACACCACTGAAGTCATATCTGATAACATATTCTCACCCAATATACATCAGGAAATTTAAAACCCAACAAGAAGAGAGCAAATAACCCATTTTAAACATGCAAAAGAATTGAATAGGATCCTAATCTGTGCAGATAAAGAGAGAATAATTAAACATATAAATATGAATAAATGGCTCATTAAAAGTTACCACTATTGAAAAATCTGCTTGCCCTAGAGGTTGTTACAACACAAGATACAAGGAAGGCACGCTAGAGAAAGTGTAAACACTGTCCCTTCAGAGGCTTCACTTGGTCATTTCCAAATCACCTCTCCTCACATAACTCAAGAAGATAGACACAGAGAAGCATGGAGGAAAGGTTCATGGAGAGTGAAATGACAGATGTCCAGGGGAACTCTTCCTCTACAGCTTACTTATGCTCAGAATCCTAAAGGCACATTGACTCTCCAACTCTGCCAGTCTTTATATTGAATAATACAGTACATTAAAAACTACAGGTGCTACTTAATACTAGGAAGAGAAAAACAACTGTAAGGGAATGTTAGTTACTATATTTGACAAAAAGCCATACATTTGTTCCTTTTTAAAGCTATTCTTTGAGGATTATGCTCGTCTCAAAATGCATAAGTTGCCAATAAGAAGAGTGGTGCCTGGTGTGAGATGCTTGCCTGCTCACTGTTGGTTAGAAGTGTCTTGGATCCTCCCAAAACCATATTGGGTATCACCATTGCTCTTGATTTCCCACTAGAACTCGATGGTATTATCCTCTATTACTGAAGACACCACAATCTTTGATCACAGTCCATGAAAAAATCAATGTGGTATTAACCAAGAAGTTTGCTCCCCACTGGTTAGCTGTCATAGTACTGAAAGGTGTTTACGGAAGCTGCTGCAATATAAAAACAATCATCAATAGTCTTACCTGTCTACATATCTCACGAACTTCAGTAATGCCCAGCATGGTAATTTAAGCCTATTGGTTGAATAGTGGACATTCCAAGACCATTGCATGCAGGAACTCATAGGTTTGTGCTTGTCTGCACAAAACCTGTATAAGGTGAAGCTAGTATACATTTTAGCATGGAGTGAGGAGAATTTCATGAGATCACACACTTAACTACTAATGAGCTACATATAGTTGATGGCTTCTGGGGACTGGAGAATCCTTTTTCATTAAAGATGCAGTTCCTGGCTGTTCAACACATTTCCAGTGCATGGCCCTATATTCAGAAGCATGTGGACGGCACAAATTGGAATTGGTTGCTTATTTTAAAAAATATATGACATGACATGAATATTGAAGGGGATTAGGTTGGTAGGGATGGCTCTGACATGAGATAATAATGGTGGTGAATATGATCAAAATACAATGTATGCAAGTCCGAAAGAACTATTAAAATGAAAAAGCAATAATTTTCACATTGTTCTAAGTGTACAGAAGTCTGGTGGTAAGTAACTCATTGGAGCCTTTGCAGAATCTTCTCTTTCCGTGTAGGTATCTTAAGGCTTGACTTGCTGCATCCTTGGGAGATTGTAACCCACCTACATCATTACCATACCCCTTCCTAGATAAACAAGGAAGGTGGATGAGGTGGAGAACATAGAGAGAAAGGGAGAGAAGGAGAAAGGAAAGGTAGGAGAAGAAAAACAGAATAAAAGGTTTATCAAACAGTTTGAGAACTGCCTCCCACTGTCTCCACCCAGGTCTCATGAGTTGTGATAAAGTCACATGAACTCTCCTTGTTTCAAAGTAGACTTAGCTTTTCACCTGCATGTATGCTTTTGCTTGTTTCGTTGGTTTGAAGCCACCATATTGCCCATCTGAGATTAAAATCCCATCATTAGTGGAAAAAAGTAGAACAGAAAAGAGGAAAACCAATGTAGGCTATTTCTAATTTCTATCACAGGGACAAGATGTCCCAGATTCTCACAAGTATAGCTTTGTCTTTTCAAAAGGAAAAATATATGAAGATATAGGGACAATAGATCTCTCTCTCTCTCTCTCTCTCTCTCTCTCTCTCTCTCTCTCTCTCTTTAAAGATAAATGTACCATCCAATTATGTTCATAGTGAATCACTCTAATTTCGGCTTCACTATTCAGTTGAGTGGCAGGACAATTTATGCTTCTCTTCCCCAGTAAAACATCTGGCTACATACTAGAATTTTCATTAGCAGAGCACAGGGAGCTTGCGGATCATTCATTTCCAAGTCTTTTTCTGGCAAGTCCATGTATAAAATAACCGCCTCTTTAATATGAATCTGATACTGTTTTCCTGGAAGAAGAATTACACTCAACCAGAATAAATGAAGGCTTGTTTTTTGAATAGAGGGACCTTTTGCCAACATGATGAGGGAAAACGTGGGGAAGGCGCATGTTAGACTGTTAGGGGATGATATATTATTATTTTCAAAGCTCTGAAGAGAGAGACTCAGCCTTGTCAGCCTTGATTTATGTTTGTTCATCCTGTGATTCAATAGGAAGGTCAGGTGAGCTTTACCGAATGTTTGTTGTGCATTTTTCTACAGAGCGAAGTGGAGAACAGTCCCCACACCCTGCCTCACCTTGTCCCCTTTGCCGCTATAAAGAGCAGAGATTTTGGGGCATGGGTATGGCATGGGTACTGACTCAGATCAGTTCTCAGATCTATCTCCATGCACCCAAACTTAAGATGGCTTTGTCCAAGCCTAGGGGTCCTTGAGAACAGATAATTAACAGAGAAGTGTCCAAAGTTTCAAAATTATGTTTGAATGTTTATGTGACAGTTAAATTTTAAACACAATTAAATTTACTCCTTAAGGAATTTTCCCTATTAATAAGTTAATTTGTAGTCTTCTATTTAAAAGAAACTATAGAGTTGTATCTTAAAATGATAAGGCTAAAAATGTACCTGGATTAATTATATATAAAATGTATTATTTGTAATTTGATGTTTACTTGGGATAATATGGTAGTTTTAATTTCTAAATCACCAAATTTGTAATTTCACCTTTGTGGTGCTTAGATTTATAACCTGATTTTGAAGATCCACTCCATGGTACATTTCAAATAAATGGCCCATTCACAGAAAAGTTGTCTTTCATTGACCACTCTCTGTTTTACCCAGACTGCTTAGCTAGACTTCCAACTGTGTTTGAAAACAATCATAATTTCCTACTAATCTGAACTACTGTTCTTTCAGAATCTCTTTCATGTGCTTTGGAAATTTTTTATACAGTGTTTTTATAGTTAAACTTCTTTTTTCCATTTCTGCCTCATATTTTTATATTATATTACAAGTATGACTATCATTGAAGTTATTTGGAGTTTTGTACACCTCCTGTAACTCCAGCAATGGGAGATTTGATGCCCTCTTCTGACCCCTATAAAACACCTCCCCCACACACAAGGAATACACATCACAGACACATAGATACAAATAGATACATATAAAAATAAATCTTAGAAAAGAACTCACTAAAAAATTCAGACTATACTTAGAGTATTTTATTTGGAAAAATTGTAGTGGTTTTTCATATGCTTTTGATAATTTAGCTCTTTTTATTATTCCCTTCTATGGGTAAATTATTCTTTCATGGGAATTTTTTCTAAATTCATTCATTTACCAATATTTACTGCAGTTCTTATACTTGAGGCATGATGCAGTTTCTCTGTGAACCACATTTTGATCTGATGCTTTATAAGTACCATTCAGCTTTGCCTTCCTTCTGGAATCCACTGATACAAATGTTCCATGCTCCCCACGTATTCTGTTTTTGAACATGTGTGTAAGTGTATATTAGTGTGTGTGTGTGTATGTGTGTGTGTGTATGTATAGATTCACATATGTTTTGGGAGAATGTATATGCACATGTGTACACATGCTAAGTGCTATGGAAGCCAAAGAATCCCCTTGGGTATCGTTTCTTAAGAAAGCCATCAGATTTATTTTTGAAACAATCTCTCATTGGCCTGGAGCTCCCCTATTAGGCTAGGCTGACTAGCTAATGAGTGCCAACCACTTGCTTGTTTCTGCCTCTCCAGAGTTGGGATTACAAACATGTCACCATGCCTGACTTCTTAGGTGGGTTTGGAGACTTAAATTCAATCCCGGTACATATAAGCCAAACCTTCACTGTTTGTGCTATTTCCTCTGTCCTTTGAAAATTTACTCTTAAATTATTTTCTACTGACTACATTACTGGAGACATTCATGAACTTGTTTCTATTGTCTACTTTGCCTTAGTGCCTGGTTGTTTATATAATGTAAATATTTAATGTTATTTATAATCGTTTCAATATTTTACAGCTTCTGGATACTGCAAAATACATACTTAATGCATCATAGCCAAATTTTAATATTCTCTAACATTTTGCTTTCGTATATGTTGAAAATCCTATAATGCACCCCTAATAATTTTTACTTTAGAGAGCTAATTGCTTTTTAATCAAATGTTTAAATGTGAACAAAAATGGTCTCTTGATGTTTTTTTTCCTCATAATTTACACTTATGGTCTTCTTCACTAATTTCTATATAACAATGAATCTGAAAGAGATTCACTGTGTGTGTGAGAGAGTGTGTGTGTGTCATTTCTGAATAAAGATATGTGCATGTCTTTGAAGGTGCCTGTGCCCATGAATGAAGACATCAAGTGTCTGAGCTATCACTCGTCACCTTATTCCCTTGAGATAGAGTCTCTCACTGAACCTGAAATTAAGCTTGCAGCTAGCAAGCTCCTGACATCCTGTCTCTTCCTCCCTTTGGCTCTGGGTTTTAAACTTAAGCATAGTCATGTCCAGATTTTATGAGTTAAATCTAGGTCTGAAAGTTTACACAGGGAATGTTTTTACTTAATGAACCATGCTCCATTACAGAAGGGTGATTTTGACCTCCATAGGATAGGTCATACACATGGACACCTGTAGTAGTCACATGTTAGCCTAAAGATTGATATTAAGCATCCTACCCTACCACTGCCCTATCACTGAGCTATGGCCCTTGTCCCTATGTGTCATTTTTAAAGAGTACCAGCCTTCAGTACTAAGTTACTAAGAAATACCTTGTCTTTTTTGCCTTGTTTCATATTGTTTTAGGACAGATTTAATCCAATTTCATATATTTACATTTCTGTTACTGTGACCAAGTATCTAGCTAGAATCTTTTCATGGAGGATGGGTTTATTGTAGCTTGAAATTTGGAACATATCAGCTCACCATAGCAAGGGGGAGAGGAGGGAAACTACATGATGGCAGAAACACACAGTTAAAGAGCATATAAGAAAAGATCACTGCAAGATACAGCTTGCAAGACACTGGGCCCCTATACACACCTAAAGAACTAAACATCTCACTGCAGACATATTTGCTCATCCACTTTTCTGCTGCTCTTATCTCAGTAGCAGGGAGATCGACAGATGTCAAACAGCAGATGAATGGATGATAAAAAAAAAAAGACTCATATGCATAATGGGATTTTATTTAGCCACAGAGAAAAATAAAATTTGTAGGAAAAGTAATGGAACTTGAAGATTATTTTAAGTGAGGTTCTAACTGAGGCTTTGAACGACAAACCATACATACTATATTTCTTACAGAGACGGAAGACTCTAGGTGTTAAACATATGTATCTTGCTGAGGGTGAATATTGGTCAAACTCCAAAGTTTGTAAAGGGTGAAGGGCATGGGAAATTAGATCATGCTGAAAGGAAGGGTCGAAAGAATACAGTGGAAAGGAGGGAACAGGGGGTCGGCAAGGGAGGAAATAAACCAAAATGAACTGTGTAGAAAAATCCCATCTAGAACCCACTTCTTCATAAGTTTATTTTTAAAATAAATAGAAAAGTAAAATGAGCTCACTGGCCCTATTCCATGAACTGGGGCACACTTCCTGCCTTTCTTCAATGCTCATGAATGTCTGTATTATAAACCCTTCAAGGGACTAATCCACTTGTTCTTTCAGAGCCCTTACAATGTGGCCATCTCTTGAGATTTCCCCGAAGGCAGACCCTAAGTCAAATATCATCCATCTCCTATATATTCATTAATCTAATCAGATGGACAATCAAGATGAGCCATTGCCTGGGCTCTTCCCTAGAGCTAACCCTCATTCTTAAAAATTCTTTGTTAGATGTCTCATAGATGCAATAATAGTATTGTTGTTGTTGTTGTTGTTGTTGTTGTTGTTGTTGCTGCTGCTTCTGCTGCTGCTGCTGTTTTCTGGCCGGCCATACTCAGAAAATTCTCAGATCTGCATGAACTTTGGAAAATTTTTGGTTTGTGCCCCACACCAATTCTCCAGCCTGGGTCTACTTAGTTGTTTCTTGGAATTTGATCTTACAGTTGGAGGTTCTCACTCAAGAAAACACTTAAGTGGTATTTAAAACTGATTTCTGCTCAGCTTTCCCTGCCCTGATAACCAGTAACACCTACGCCTTTCAGCAGTCTCCAATCCAGTGTCTGTCTTACCTAGTCGGGGAGACCACAGAACTCAGCTGACTTCAGGCAGAAAAACAGGGCCAATCAGGAAGCTGATCTCATTCATTTCTGCTGGTTTTCTAATCGTCAGCTTTTGTTGCTGTAATCTAATTTATGGAAAGTTTTTTCTTACTATATTACAATGTCAGTTATTTAAAACAATAGGGACTTTTCTGTAACATTTGCTCCCTCATGAACAGAAGCAGACACCTATTGTCTGTACTTTCATCTTGGTTCTTAGACATTGGGTTTTGTTTCCTTACATGCTTAACTTTGTATTCAACACCATTACACCTGAACAATTGCGGAGGCTGACTTGATTTCTGGTTACTATGGCAGACTGAAGTCTATGTTCTTAGTAGAGAACAATGTAAGAAAAGATTGTAAATTTAATCGTGTCATATCTATAAAATAGAATATTTATAACTGCTAGAGTATCCTGTGCATCTGTATGTGCCAGTATGAATATCAAGGAAATATTATATTTGTTCAATAGGACTTCCATAATAATGGAATAGCTTAAACAATAGAAATTTGCTTTCTTAGGTCTCTAGAGACCTGAAGTTCAGGATAAAGGTGATTTATTCAAAAAACTATTCTCTTTCGCTTGTGAATGGTGATTTTCCTCCAGATCTTGCCTGGTCATCTTTCTGTACTTGTGTATGCCTTAATTACATCTTCTTTTTAGTAATTCTATCCATATTGATTGGTATAGGGCTTACAGATATGTCCTCATTTCTGTACCTACTCACAGGACGTTATTCGTTTGATTGCCTCTTTAAAGATGTGATATCCAAATATATCCATATTCTGAAATAACGCATATTATGACTTCAAAATAGAAACAGGGAAAAAATTTTGCTCATTATGTTAAGGTAAATAAAACAATATATAAGTATCGCATGCAAAATAAAATTCCACTTGTATTTTAAACATATATATATATATGAATTTGTATAAGGTATCTTTAAGAGAAAGTATTAATAGTGGGTTTTATTTGAAAATTAGAATAGGGGATACAAGGGGGCAGAAAATGGCAAGGATATAAACGCACTTAAGTATTTCTTGATGTCTTAATCTTTACAATTATAGCTCTACCAACTCTCTCATTTTCATGTTGTAAAACATTGCTCATGGTTTACTGGATCACTCATATCCTTTAGTAAATTTAGGGTTGCAATTTGAGTTTTATGACTGCCATGTTAGGAATCTTTCTACTTGCCAGGTTGCTGTTCTCCTTCAATGGAACCAGGAAATGTGAACTTTCCACACTCTTCTTGCGGAGGCTAGGTAAATCACATAGTAATATTTCAGCAGAACTATTTATTTTCATTATCGATCACCTTGGTTATTTCAAGTTTCCAAATATCAGTGCATAAATGTCTTTATGTTACTAAAAAGAAACTCACGGTGATGATCAGTTCTTTGTCATGTTGATATAACTAGAATCATCTAGGGAGAGAGAATATTAACTGAGGGATTACTTCTGTCGTATTGGCCTTCAAGAAAGTCTACAGTAGCATTTTCGTGATTAATAATTGATGTGTGAGGGTCCAGTCTACTATGGGCAATATCATCCCTGACCAAGTGGTGCTTGGTGACATAAGAAAGCAAACTGTGCAAGTCAGTAAGCAGAGTTCCTCTATGACCTCTGCTTCCATTCCTGCTTCCAGGCCCTGCCCTTCTTGAGCTCTTGCCTTGGCTTCCCTCAATAAACTGTGACTGTGGATATGTAAGCTAAATAACCCCTTTCCTCCCTGAGTTGTTTATCAAGGCAATAGGAATCTAACTAAAACCCTTGATGTCATGGCTCAGTCTGTCCCTTACCATTCTGTACAATCCTCTTACTATGGACACTCTGACAACTTTAGATTGCCTGAATATTCATTCATCCATGTTCAGCAAACTTGCAACTTATCAGTAAGTCTGATTCTTGACACTTTTCATTCATCATCTGGCACTGTAACTGCTGCCTTGGCCTCAGATCCATGTCACCTTGCAATTCCCAGAAATCTGTACATGGCATTTCCAGACCCTAGCCATGCTGTGCTTTCACTTAAACAGAGTCGAGGAAATACAAAAATGCAATTATGAATATTGTGCTCACATGAGAGACCTTATCATTCACTGTGTATTGACAAAGGTCACTTCATCACAGACCTTACTCTAGAGACAGTTCTTTGGCCAGATTTAGAAAGGACCTGGTGTGGCCGAGACAGTGGTGGCGTTCCAAGGAGTCCACCTGTAGGTGACTCGAACAATTTGTTCTGAAACTGCACATCATTTTGAATTTATTCCTTTTAAGTGACTCTCTCATCTGGCTCTGTGAGGATGGAAGACTCAATTAAGGAATCACTGTGCAGCAGTCACAACTGGCTCCTTTATCTTGCTCCCTATGGAAGGGAAAAAGACTCCCCGGAACAAATGCACCATAGTGGTTCAACTTGACCTTTCCTTACGACTGGGCTCATTCAAAGTTGCTTTTCCTTTTTAAGGACGGAAACATGAAAGGCACCAAATGGCTCAGTTGTTTCCTTGAAGCACAGTACTGTTGAGAGAAGAGTCTGTGATGGCATGGGGCTTCGGGCAATGGATAATCCTTTTGTTCTCCGTTCGAAGTTGCTAAAGTTTGCCCTTCTCCTCACTACATCACCAAGTTCTTCAGACTTTCCTGCTTCTACAAGCACAGGTCAAAATAGAACTTTCAGATTGGCCCGGTAGAGTCAAGGAAGGAGAAAGCAAAAAGATGTCCCGAATGCTCTTATGGACCCCACGAGACGTGGAATCAAGTGAGAAATTCTGTGTTTGTTAAACAGGTAAAATCGCAGCTCCAGGTTTGTAAAGACTTGACCATGGAGTCACTTTAGCTAATAAGCTTCGTTACTGAATTCTAATTGTTCTTATTGATGGAAAGAGAATTAGCACCACTTTTCACAAGCAGGTCTTATAGGCTTATGTCTCCTGCTGAATAAGTCTGTACCTGCCTCTGAAGGGGAGGGTGCGAAGGATACGGGCAGAAGACAATCATATGTGGTGCAGGAGGAAACTGCTTTAAACTTCATTTTTAAACTGCAACATGAGAGAGAAGTGAATCTATAATATGGCGGAGTCACTTTCTCCATATCTGTGTATGATTCTGAGATAGTATTCTGGCTGTGCAGTCCACACTAGCCTGGAATTCACAATCTTCCTTCCACCTCCTGAGATGAGTACATTTTATTTTTCTTTATGCCAAAATTTATTCACATGATAATCTTAATTTTTTAATTTTTTTAATTTTTTTTAAATTTTTTTCCTACTTTCTTTACATTTCAAATGTTTTCCATTTTCCAGATCTCCCCTTTGGAACCTCCCTATTCCCTCCCCCCGCCCCTGAGATGAATACATTTTTAGTCGATAACCACACCCCCTGTCATGACTTGAATAAGATGGGTCAGAAGACCAGAGAAGATGGTAAGAGGTGACAGAATTAAAAGCAATTAAATCTGCCATGCATACTTTTATTTGTTGGAGTTACTGCAGTGTACACTAAGACAGGTCAGTGATTTATTGACTGTATTACCTAGATTTATCAGAACTAAGAATTATAGGACAGCTGTTAAAATTTCTGTAAATTATATGTAAGGTTTGCAAAACAAAAAAAAAAAGCAGAAACACAACAGAGGAAAATATCATCAAAACAGAGAAGTAACATGTTTTATCCATAACTGAACTTTTATAGTCTATGTTAAAATTAAAAACAGAGCTAGACATAGAGAAATACATAGACCATACATAGGAGGCCAAGGCAGAAGAACTTTGAGTTCAAAGCAATCCTTGCCAAACAGTGCATTGCATGTCAGCTTGAGGTACACAATTAAACCCTGTAGAAACCCCCTACCTTTTAAAAACTCAATAAAAATAAAAACAGAAAATAATATCTGCCATATTCAATTATATTTCACCAAGTTTAAAATAAGACACCAGTAACACCTTCATAGGAAAAATAGAATTTTGTTCCTAGAAGTTAATATTAGAAAAGGATATTTTATATTTTTAATTTCTACTTCATGATTTAAAAGATCATATTATAGTGCATTTCTGGTATACGTGATAACAGTACTGCAGTAACAATAATACAAATACAAACAAAATAATTATCCATTAAGGGCTGTTTTACTAAGCATCCTGTTGAAGGAGTATTTCATCAAAAAAAGTTTAAAAGGCAGGCCCTGTTGTACAGGACTTTAATCCTAGCAACTTGAGAGGCTGAAGCAGAAAGATAGCAAGTTCAAGGTTGGCCTGGGCAGCCTACTGTGAGGCCTGTCTCAAAAGGAGAAAGTAGATATAGCCTCGAACTTTTCTCCCTGCTTAGAGTACCTTGCCACTGTCATTACCTTTCACCTTCGAATAAGTTGTGTTCTCCTACCTCCTTTGCTCTAAGGTGTTTCTTCCTCATTGCCCCAATATCTTTCTAGCTTCATGGCTTCTAAATGTCCTTCAAGTTGAACAAACAACTTTATAGATTCAAAGCTGAGATACATATATCACAGAAAACACGGGCATTTGTCCATATAAGTCTGGATTATCTCACTCAGTACAGTATTTTTCCAGCTCTCTTTATGATATGACTATAATTTTTTATAATTTCACTATGTTTTGCAGATGAGAATGTATGTTTATTATTTACCTTTTCATTATCCACTCATCTTGGATATTGATAGACATCTGGGCTGATTTGATTACCTAGCTATTATGAATAAACCATCTTAGAATATTGTTCCCACACTTCTTCCCAAAGCTAAAGAACATCAAGAAGAGGAAGAATACCATAAAAGCCAGATGTCAGGGGATACTGATGTCAAAGTGCCTTCTAGGGAAGTTGTACTCATGAATTGACAGCACCTGTGGTTGCCTACACAAGGCCTACCATAGATTCAGCCAGCCAACATTCAAGCACAAATAAGAAAAGGGTCAGGAGGCCATACCTCTACCTAGGGACTTGTTGGTAGTTGATGTTTGCTGAGGTAATCAGAGTCATTTGGAGTGGAGGGTGAGGGTCAGGGATGTGGCCTCTGCCAAGTTTCTTTTGTTCCACTGAGTGACTATCTGTGTCCTCATGGGCATCACAAATTGTTCTCAATGGGTTAACTGCCTTTATTTTTTTAAAAATGATTTATTTATTTTATTTATACGAGTACACTGTCGCCGTCTTCAGACACACCAGGAGAGGGCATCAGATCCCATTACAGATGGCTGTGAGCCACCATGTGGTTGCTGGGAATTGAACTCAGGACCTCTGGAAGAGCAGTCAATGCTTCTTAACCGCTGAGCCATCTCTCCAGCCCCCTAACTGCCTTTAAAGGAAGAAGACTATGTGGAGTTGGGAGCAGGATATGTGCAGGGAAGGTCGGAAGGAATTAGAAAGTAGAGCGGAGTATGGTTATAATCAACATACTTTGTATATGTGCATTAAATTTTAAGAAAGTCAATTTAAAGTGCTATATTAAAATTTCCCCAAGTCTACAGGTTACAGATCATCCCTTGCTTGGCACCAAGAAAAAAATGAGTGGAAATTTCTGCATGCAAGTATACAATTGCCATACATCATAACAAAATCCAGTCCATGGAGAACGCTACCCAAGGCCCTTCTCAAGAAGCAGAAACTATGTTCCAGGAAGGTCAGTTGGACATTGTACAGCTCAGCATCCCTGTGATGTCAGTTTCTACTGGTACACACTGGGTTAGGGCAGCTTTCTCAGAAATGTCTGGCAAGGCTCACCATGAGCAAAGAAGCCTCCTTAGACTGTCTTTCTGGAGAACACGCTTCACCCATGGCTTTGCACTGAGCACAGGTAGCTTTTCTTCACATTTCTCTGGCATCCGTTTCCATAACGTTGATTTTTGACCAACTTTAGTTTTGCTTCATGTCTCCATTATTAAATATATGAAGACTTTACTTTTGACAGTTGTGTGTATGTTTGGGGATACAATTTACAACCTATAGGTTTTGAGTTTTATAGCCTATGCTTGGATTGTACTTTCTTAGGGGAATGCAATGAACTATGATGGTAAAAAAGTAAATAAATAAATCCTGGTGATTTATTTTTACGCTCTAAAGTTATAGTTTTTATATTCATCTAATAAATGCACATATGTGGCCCAGAACAATAGACTTTTTGAAACTAAGCACGCTACCAAAAAAGCTAGCTTAAGCTTCTTTCAATCAGAAGGAGTATTTTCCTAGGTTGAAACTAAAGCACAGTATTGATACATCTACATGTATCTGGGGTATGAAATCAATAAAACCATGAACAATTTAGATATCAAAGTTAACCTTTGAGGGAATTTAATGGCCTTGAGCTGTTATTTCTCACAACTACGTTGAATAGAATTCACTCAGATTTATTGTTATTAAAATTCTTCATTACCATTGTTAGCATCACCCCCAAGTGCACAGAGCTCTTTTCTTTCCAGATGCTTAAGTTGTTTTACTTACATTACTGTAGCCATTTTGAGATATGCTAAAATATCAGCCTGCACATTTATCCCCACTATACCTCCCTATGGAGATAAAAGGAAGTGAAAAGATTTAAAGTGAGATTTTTTTCTTCCATAGTCTCTGGCTAGAGAAGCCAGTGGGCTTCCAAGACCATATTACTTCATTAAGTTTAATATTATTCCAATGAGATCTGAAAGTAGAGAGTATTTGTACTATCAAATATAAAGGAAACAGAGATGCAGAATCTTTTTAAAAGGTGCATCCAAGGACATAGTTGGAAATAGCAGTAAGCCAATAAGTTAGTCAAAGCCTTTTGATCTTCATGTCATTTTATACCTGCTTATTAAGATCTACTCTATAAAAGTCATGTGCTTTGACTTACTGCAAATATGATGACTAAATATCACCAGCAAACAGAATGATCCTAAAGTTGTATGCTCTGAGAGACATTTAGGCTTAATGGAAGAAAACAGACTTTTTTTCATACTTTATTTACACTTCAAATGTTTTCCCCTTTCCAGATCTCCCCTTTGGAATCTCCCCATTCCCTCCCCCTTCCCCCTGCCACTATGGGGGTATTCCCCCACCCATCCACTCATCTTCCCTCCTTGGCATTCTCCTATACTGGGGGATTTAACACCCTCAGGCCCAAGGGTCTCTGCTCCCCCTGATGTCTACTAACAAGACCCTCCTCTGCCACATATGTGGTCAGGTCAAGTAGGTCTGAAGCAAAAGTGTCAACTTAGCTCTGAACTCAACTTTTGTTTTGAACTTTAAAAATTTCACTGTAGTTAATGTTTCTCAGATAGAACCATTTAAGGGTTAAAAGTACACTGTACTTTTTTAGAGGCTCAAACATGATTGGTTGAGATTGGACATATACCTTTCAGCAGTTTATTACTGTTCTTGTTACTAGCATTACATTGCTATGCAATGAAGTAGCATTACTATTGCTACTTCAGAAGCACTGTGTCCTTTTGCTTAGGCCAAACCTCCTGACTATCATGCCTAGCTTTGGTAAGTTCAACTGTATAGTTTATTTGTTTTCTGGTTTCATAGAGCCCACATGCATTATTTTGACTTGACTCCACATTTTGGAGTCTGCTCAATCCCAAATTCATAAAGCCCAATAGAATTCGGTAAATGCTAATAAATCAAGCAGAACCATACCTATTCTCCATTTTAGAGGTACTCTTCTATAGTAAAGTTTGTATTCTTTTTGGTAACTGCTCCTGATTTGACCACCATTTCCATGTCTTGAAGCAACATTGGCCTGTTGCCTTTGTATGTGTATGTAATGAGTTGGAACCCACAACCTAGATCACTTAATCTTGTTTTGAAATATTCCTCTTTCTTGCCTAAAGACTGCGCCCTGTTCCCTGCTTTTGGTCTTCCCTTATTTTGACAATTTCACTGTTTCCTTCCCAGGAGTTTTGTACAATGAAAGAAGAGATTATTCCTCACAGTGCTCTTATGTCCACAGTATTCCAACCTTACAACTTTTACCAGTTCTCAGGACAGATTGAATTCTCTGTCTGTATGAACTTCTCTTCAGATGACAAACATAGATCAATTTCTGCCTATACCACAACAGAAAGCATGTTCAAATCTTAGATCCTCCCTGCTTCTGCTCACCTCTATAACTTTTATTATAGTCCTTCCTTTTCCTGAGAGGTTTCCAATCTAAGCAAGATCTGTGGCCAATATTGGCATTTAAGGAAACTAAGAGTATATGTTGAATATGAGTTAAATGATGCTCATATAAGAAATCACCATATGGTATCTGAAGGAAGTACTGGAAGATCTGGCATTGACCACAGGAATGCTAAGGTAACTATGGTAACTACCTGTCCCTCTTGGTTTACAAAGAGATCACCTTTCTTACTGTTACTTGTCACAATTGTCTGGTCCAACATTACCAAGTACCAAATAGGTCAAAAATTTCTATGACTTATGAGTATTTAGACGCTTTCAGGTAAAGTTTGTTTCCCCCTTATTCCTAGATTTGAAAACAAAATCCTTTGTTGTACTGTACTTTCTATTTTTCTGTGATAAATATTTGTGGACTAAGGACTGACAGCATGCTCTCTAATTTGTGTGCCAACTTTCCTGAGTCATGGAGTGCCAAGCTGTATAGTTAAATGTTATAGACAAAATGTGTCTATGGGGGTATTTTGAGGTAAGATTCACACTTGAATTGGTGTATAGAGTAAAACAATTTATATTTTCAGTGTGGACATCACTCAAACTTTGGAGATCTTAAAAACAGTTAAAAAAAAAAAAAAGACAAGGTAACAGAGGAAGGAGCAGTTTACTGTGTCTGGTCTTCTTCCAACTGGCATATCAGTTTTCTTGTGCCCACCCACTAGGGCTTATACCAAGAAGCTTATTTCTCAAACTTGAAGGTCTTCAGATTGAAACTAATACATTGGTGTCCCATAGACTTCATTTTGTGTTAAGCAGCTATTGAAAGTCTCAGTTCTTGCAAGCTAATTCCTTGTCCCCTGATGCCTCATCCCCATTTGCTTTTGTTTTTCTGGAGAACTGTTTCGTACAGATAATGATTTAAAAATCATATTAAAGATAAAATTAATAGCAACAAATTAAAGATTGATTCCTAAAGTGATCAGCGTGAAGACTCATAAACAAAGCTCTAGGTCTTCCCAAGTACCACTGTCACAGTATGTATGACAAAAACAAAAACAAAAACCTGGTATTCTTGTCCCTATCACAACACTTTGACTCTTTATCTTGATGATGCTCTCTATTCTATTGTTCTTTTCCAGCCATCCTTGATCTATAGTCATTATTCATAAAAATACATGGCAGACATTCTCCTGCTCACTGACCACACCCAGAATTTGCAGAATTTGAATCATCTTTCCAATTTTTGATTCATTTATGATACTTATTATCATCTTTCATTATTTTCTCCTCAGGATATGTGCTATATGTTTTATAGTTTTTATTTATACAGTATTATCAGAATTTAAGATAGTGCTGACATGGGGTAGTGTATGTGTTCAGTAATTAGCTGTTTAGTAGTGGTAGTAATGCTTTGTTTACTAAGATCTCTGAAACTAAATACTGTGCTGGTTCTCTGGGAGCATTATCTTTAGATTATCTTTATACTATCCTCCTAAATGGACTCACTCATTGACTCTATCCTTGAGAATCTGTTTAAGATGAGTTAGTTCTCAGTCATACTCACAGCAGAAGCTCTTATGGACTCTTGACTTTCTGGACTTTAAATACTGTGTGCAGAATGCAACCTCTGGAGACCACACTTTGGGAGAAATGGCAACATGTCATTATATCAGATTATATTTGTGTTTGACTTCATAGCCTCATGATTTCTGGCTTAGGTTCTTCTCTTATTACACTGACACAGGAATGGCACCTTCTTGACTCAGTTCCTAGTCTACTGAAGATAAGCACAACTGAGAATCTCATATCCTTCCTGCTTCAGTTTTACAGTTCTCATGTTGAGGTTATTTACGCCATCTCCCCTTGTAAATGGCCTGGTCTACCTCACCCTCCTCGTATGTTTCTAAGGATAGAACATAGCTATATTTGGTAGATTATTTTTGACAAAATTATGGCTGTTTAATGATTAGGCTTATTCTGAGATTTCTATATTTAACTGTGATTTTTTTCATGCTAATGGAGAAGCAAAAAACTATAGCTTGAAGTAGATTGAAGAAGTCCTATGCTTGGTTTCCCATTTATTATTTAAGTGCTCAAAATATACTAGCCAGAGAGAAGCAATAAATATAGTAAGCAACACAATTTTTTTAAATGGGGAGAGAGAAAAATGGAGACTTTAATTAGGGAGTAAGGAAGAAGAGAACTACAGAAAAAGGGAGGGAGGGGACATAAGCTAAGGGTATTTGAAAAAGTCACAGGAAGCTATGTTACTTTATGTTTACCTAAAACTATATCTAAGACAATAAGTAAACAAATGAATCTAAGAGGAATAGATTATCTGATTAAAACCCCATTTTCAGGCATGAGGAACCATATTTTGCATTCTTAGTTGGGGAGTCCCTGAGACTTCCAAAACAACATACTGTTACTGTTTCCGATGGCTGTTTCCCATAAGTTGAAGGTAAGTTCTTATTGCTGAAAACATGATGAAGTTTAGATACAGGACTTGGAGGAATTGAGCTTGTACCGACCTGAAAGTACTCTCACTGAGGACTAGTTTATGCAAGCTGCCAAAGGAAAAAGGCAATCAAAAATCTTCTTACCCAACTGTGATGCTTATGAACCATAACAATGACCATCTGAGCAAGATACCCTTAAAGTTACAACAGCTCTCTAATTGTACCTGAGACCTGCTCAACAGGAAGAAAATGGAGTGGTATTATAAACCTAACCAACTACCTGCGACTAATGAAGTCATGGATCTTAGAGGAGAAACTGATACCTCCACATTCATAAATCAGTATAAGTCCTAACTACATTCTAAATACTTATCTCTATACGCACAGGTAACAGTAGCTCTTATTTTTATCAAAGAAGTTTATTTCTGCAGAAAATAGAGACCATTGCAAATAGTTATAGCTAGTCAAAGTGTGAAGAACAAGAGAGCACTGGGTGCCTAACTCCAACTAATATATCTACAGCACTACACCTAATACACCTAAAGGTCAAGAAACATTACAGAAAGAGGGGATGAAGAGAAGTGACTCCTCTGAAATCTCAACAAGATTCTGCTTAAACAAGACAATGACAATATCAGTTGACATGTTAATAAGGGACTTCACAGAGTCCAGACCCTAGATCAAGAGCTATAGACAATGAATGACATTAAGAGAATAAGAATTTGACACTCCAAGGGATATCCATCTCAACTGAATATTTGATACCAATCATAAAAACACATGCCCACAAACAACACTAAACACACTCAGTTTTGAATGTCTATATTTACTCTAAGAAAAAATGATACTAATTACATAGTGCAGAGCCATCATTTTGTCTGATAAGGTCTATTACCCTGATGTTTCTCTCATGGTAACACATCCAAGAATACCTCTTTGGCTGTCCTATATGTTCAGAACAAGCAATGCTCACTCTATTCCAGCCTTCACATGTAGGATGGAATCTCTACTCTAAGGACAGATTACTTAGAAGAGTCGACATTTTCCTGTTTTCTCTAGCTTCTTTACCATACTAGAACCATCACAGCTTCAGCTCTACCATGAGGATCTAGATGTCATTCTATTGGGAAATGGGCCTATTGCTGGTCTTAGCCCATATTCAAGCACACAGGTAGAAAGGCATTACACATGAAGCGAGCACCAAAGATTCTATAGCTCTGTCTGAAGGGACTAATATTATTTGAAACAGCTCAATGAACCCTGCTGTTTTAGTGGTCAGGAGTAGGAGGTTAAGCCAGAACCAGAGATAAGCATCCACACAGCATGTGGGTCAGCCATGGAGATCGGGAAGGCTATGAAAGTGGGCTCTGCTGACACTACTTAGGGAATGTTCAGACAGGATGAAAGCCAGAATAGAAAAAAATAATAATCTTTTGAGATGCACAAGTTCATCAAAAATGCCAAAGCCTGAGAAGTAAAAAGGTCTTACACACAACTTATGAACAAATACTGGCTGAACAAAACTACTATAACCAAGAGGCAAGTCTAATAACTCTAGACACAGTTTCTTTTTAAATCACATATCTGCATGCTCAAACTTCATACACTCATGGGTAGTCAGACGAAGACAGTATCAAGTACAAGTAACCAGCAGAATATGAGTCAAACCATAAGCTTCTTGAATTATGGAGCTATTGGTATCAGGATTTAGATATTAGAAACCCAAAGAAGAGAGATTTAGCCACTACTTGTCCTCAGTAGGCAAATTAAAAACCAAAAAACAAAACAAAACAAAACAAAACAAAACAAAACAAAAAAAAAACAGATGGAAGCAAAGAAAGAAAATTCATTCAACATGGATACAGTAGAAGGAATAACTAATAAGAAAGTCTGGTGACCTCTGACTCAATTTCATCTCCAGGCATGACAGAGGTTTAGGTTTAAATAGAAAGCCAGAGGTATAGAAAATTAAGCAGTCCTGGTCAAGGTGTGGCCACATCCATCACTGACACATCATTATCTAGGCTCTGCTCTCTCTTCAAGAGTGGTCTCACAAGATGTTAGAACTCTGAAATGTTTTCTTATGACCAGTTTCTTTTTTTTAGCCAGCACAGTTTTCAGCTTCCTAGTATATGATTCTTGAAAAAATAAAAAGACAATTCTTGGCAGACTGAGAAATTTAGTAGTTACTTGAAGAGAGAAGTACATTGGATCTCTTTGGAACATCTTTGCTCCTGCCAGGACTGTTAAATTGCAGCTTCCATACAATACACATAACCAATCAAAAATGGTACGAGAAGCAAGGGGCACAGGGGCTTAGTTACAACCCTGATTAGTAAGTGACTTTGGCTAACACAGGGGTGACTCCTGGGCCATAAAGGTGAAAGGTATAATTAGGAGATGAATTGGGCAGACATAGAAGTAACTTTCAATGAAGGAAACATGCTCATGAGATTTAGCTCTGCCATGTAACTAAAATAATCAGAAAGCAAACAAGCACAAAAATATCATCAACACCCAGTTGGATAAATACCCAGCGAATCTGTACTATATAATTGAAAATGTCAACTTTTCATCAATCCTTGACAGACACGAAACACCAGAGTCTAAGTCAAGTAGAAACATAAAAATTTAAAACACTTGTAATAAACTCACTGAGTTATTAATTTAAACAAACAAAACACAAGAGACACTTAGCTCCAGATGGTCTTACTTATTGATTTAACCAATTTTTCAAAGAAGAATTAATACTTCTCTGGTTTCATGCTGTGGTCGTAACAAACACCATGTCCAAAAGCAGCCTTGGGAAGAAAGGATTTATTCGGCTTATGCTTCCTAGACACAGTCCATCACTGAGGGAAGGCCAGGGCAAGAACTTCAAATAGAAACCATGAAAAAATGCTACACTATGGCTCATTCGTCTTGTTCTCTTGATCATGTTCATCTGGCTTTCTTTTACAATAACCCAGATCCATCTGCCTACTGTGTTGGGCCCTCTCACCTCAATCATCAATCACAATAAAGATCTTAACAGTCAAAAGTAAAGAGGTTATTGGAAGAAAAGGAAGACATGCCCCAAGCATCACAGATCCTAGATGGGAGAGATTAATAATGGCCAACTTTAGCACAGTCTAAAAAAGTTGAGAGCTGCTACTAAGTTAGATTAAATCAAAAGCTTGGAGATAATTCAGCAGTTAAAATAAGAGTATTGCTGCTCTTACAGAGAATCTAGGTTTAGTCCATCACCATGTGACAACTTCCAACCACTGTAACTCAGGTTATAGGGAGTCTTGTGGCCCCTTCTGGTGACTAGAAGTACCAGGCACATGTATGCAGTGCATACATATATGGAAATACTCACATATGTAAAAAGAAACAGGTCAATCACAGATAATAAACCAAAAGAAAATTGAGAAAGAAAAAGTGTAGCACATGTGTATGTCATCTTTAGACACAATTGCCATCTAATCGCTATACTTCATCAATAAAAGAAATAAAATAACCACTTAGCCTGACTTTCTGTGTGTCTGCCTAATTAAGGAAGGAAAGGTTTTTCTCTGTATAACAATATAGAAAGAGTAAAAAACATTTTCTTTAAAAAGTCACTACCCTGCAATTTCCAGTAACATTTAAGCAAGAATGCTCAAACTTCCTGTGATAAATGCTGTCAGGAAATATATTGTATGCTACCCTGGAAAAGATGTGATTTTGGTGGTGATGTCTGAAAAAGCATTATAAAGATATGTCTCATCATGGAGATATCTGTTTTTATTCTGCCAGGAAAGCAAATGTCTTTATTTGGTTGGTAGGTTGAAGAATCTGTTAGGTAGTTTTTGAAAGAGAGTCTCACCTATATAGCCCAGATTTATCACAAACTTGTGATCATCCTGCCTCAGTCTTCAAAGTGCTGGGACTGCAGTATAGACACCATGACTAACTTACAAGCAAGTTTTCAGTAGGAAAACTTGGTGTGATGTACTACCTGAGTCAGTACATCCTGATGATACAATGTCACCCATGAAGGATTCTTGCCCCTCCAAAATATTGTGCTGCAACAAAGCTCCTAGCTCCTGCATTTAATACGTTATACAGTCAAAGAGTCAGAGGGGCAATGTGAGGACCACTGTAAGAGAACAACTACAACATAAAGGAAAGTGATGCGTTCTGTAAGTCAACTTTAAAAGTAAGTCTTCTTTAAAAGAAGCCAACGTTTAGGAGCAAAATGCAAAGCAAAACAAACAAACACAAATAGATAAGGACCATTTCATAGCAGAAGTGACTGAATACATACAGAAATAAAATGTAGATTGTATAAAGCTTTGAAGGCTCTTGTTGAAAGCAGCAATGATAACAGTCTTAGAAAACATGTTGGCAAAAGTAAATGGGGATCAAGTATTAGCTGCTGTCACAAGAGTCTCCATTTTCTTTGGTGTGATAACAAAACTCTGATTCTGTCTGAAGATACACTTAATTTTAGGAGATATGGGTTTGTGGTGGCTAATATTAGGTATAAAGTCACCTGGATCCAAAATCAAGTAAAAGGTAAGGAGTACTGGGAACTCCTGAAATAAATATTCTTGATCTTAGTATTGGAAGTGGGAAGACCTACTTTAAATGTGGTTACTAATTTTTGATGGCAGCCCAGGCAAAAAGAGAAGAAGCTGTTGTGGTTTTGCCTGATTGCCTTCACTCTCACTGGCAAGTTTGTCTATTCCAGTGGTTCTCAACCTTCCTAATGCTGTGGCTCTTTAATAAAGACCTTATGTTATAGTGACCCCCCCAACCATAATATTATTTCTGTTGCTAGTTCATAACTATAATTTTGCTACTGTTATGATCATAATATAAATATTTGACATGCTGAGTATTTGATATGAGAGCCCTGTGAAAAAAAATCATTTAATCCCCAAAGGGATCATGACCACATGAAGAGAACAACTGATCTATTCTATGGCTATTGATTCTGCATCCCATTGCTGATACAAGAACCTAAGCGATCTGTGTTTTGAGTATGAATTGGAGGTCAACAGCCCTCCAAGAATCCTCCAAGCAAGCCTTCTGTGACAGGTTAAAACAGCTGACACATCCAGCTATGTAACAAGACTCAGCAACAACTTGGTTATTGCCCTCTCTAGTATGAGACAGGATTGTTGGAATACCCAGACATCATTGTCTAAGCCATTGTAATACATTCTCTGTTCATATATACTCTTCCTGTCAGTTTTGATCCTATTGAGAACCCTGACCAGTACAATGTTTAAATATTCAGAAACACCATATACATTTTATATAAAATATTCAGCAAACATGGATACACACTAGTTAAAGAAGCTAACCCCCGAATATTTGAACCTACAGCTTAGTTTGTAGGTATTTCTTATAATAGTCATTTAACTTCTCCATGATTACATTTTTTTAGTAACTAAAATTTAGAAATCATTGATCCCTTCACATTTGGTTTTGTGAAATGTTATTATTGTGCCAACAGCTTTAAAATTTACCTTACAAAGAATCATGTTATTAAAATGGTAATAATGTCTTTTAATGTTTTAGTAAAATTTCAGCATCATTTTAGGGAAATAAATCACAATTTAATACTCAGATAAAAAAGTTTTCAGCTAAACATTGTTTCTTAACAGTCAAGTGAACAGTCATCTCTATGAGATTGGATTTATGTAATTTTATTCCATATTTCCTGCTGATTACTCACTGACAGAGACACTTACTCTATGAGGTAGCATGCTAAGTGCTTTGTGTTGAAACTTTCTTATTCTATACAAAAGCACGTTTGAACTATTAATGACAGAGGTTCAAAGCAAAAGAAGACAGACCAGTTCCAGTTCTTTAAAGGCTTCTGAGCAATCACTATAGGAAAGGAAAGTGATGGGTCTAGAGACACATTATGCAATTCCCAAGTATGCTCACTATAGATCCAGGTACTGACCCAGCATGTTAGACCACATCACAAGGGACTGTGAGTGGTACAATCAGAATTGATATTTCTCATGTCATAGCTCATATAAGAGAGGGGAGAAAGTGATGGATGGGATGATCCGAGGTAAGCTGTTTGAACAAGTGCAATGAAATTATAGAATAATATAGATTTGATCATGATGGTAAAAAGAAAAATTGAAATAATGTGTCCTGTGATCCAGAGACCAATGGCCTCCAGTTGGGAAGAAGCAGATCATGGGTAAGGGTTTTGAGTACTGGGTAGCCATCATAACAAACCCGTCATCATCTGTGCAACAAGGACATTGACTGAAGAGATAGTCTGCTGGTTGGGAATCTCTAAGAGCTAGACACTACTAAATGGAGACAAATTATAAAGGATGGATTATCTACTTTTTCACTGCCCAGTAGGAGACAGGGGCTGTGTAGAAAAATGATTGATGCCTGAAGGGAATTTCCTTAGATGTCTCAACAGAGTCTGGGAAGAAAGAGGCGTGGTATGCTTTCCCATAGAAATGCAAAAAGGTGTCTGGCTCTCTGATTCTGCCAAAGTGGAGAAACTGGGAGAACTTCCTGAAGTTATTGAAGAAAAACAAAACAAAACAAACCTCTGTAAAGATACCAGATCTCTAATTATTTTTTGACCAATTTGCTTTCAAAGATTAGAAATAAAATTGCCAAGAGACCATATCCAGTGGATAGACATGGCCATTGGTTACGAGATGTAGCCCCACCCATCTTAAAAATATGAATCCAGAATTGCTCCTGTCTAAAGGAAATTCAAGGACAAAGAGTGGAGCAGAGACTGAAGGACAGGCCATCTAGAGACTGCCCCACCTAGGGATCCATCCCATCTGCAGACACCAAACCCAGACACTATTGCTGAAGCCAAGAAGTGCTTGCTACAGGAGCCTGCTATAGCTGTCCCATGAGAGGCTGTGCCAGAACCTGACCAATACAGATGTGGATGCAGGCTGCCATACATCAGACTGAGCACAGGGACCCCAATGGAAGAGTTAGGGGAAGGACTGAAGGAGCTGAAGGGTTTTGCAACCCCACTGGAAGAACAACAATATCAACTAACCAGACCTCCCAAGGCTTTCAGGGACTAAACCACCAACCAAAGATTACACATGGAGGGACCCATGGCTCCAGCTGCATATGTAGCAGAGGATAGCCTTATCTGGCATCAATTGAAGGAATCCCATTGGTTCTGTGGAGGTTTGATGACCCAGTGTAGGGGAATTCTAGGACACTGAAGCAGGAGTGGGTAAATGGGTTAGGGAGCACACTCATAGAAGCAGGGGAAGGAAAGAGGGGGAGGGCATTTGTGGAGGGGAAACTAGGAAAGGGGATAACATTTAAACTGTAAATAAATGAAATAACCAATAAAAGTGTCCAATATATGATATATATTTAAACATATTTAAAAAGAAGTTTTCCCAGCATTAGCTTTGTAGAGAGAGAAAGGAGAGTCATCAGCAGGATTCATTCTCAACCTTTGTCTTAAATAGTGGAGCCCACAAAGCTGCAAAGATAAAGTTTACCAAACAGAGATGAATAGGCAGCAAACCAGACTGATGTTGGTAACACCAGGCTACGGATTTTTTGAAATAAGATTTCTCCTCTTTTTCAGTTCCCTTTACCTAACTTAAGATATTAGATGTATGCAATTGATAGTTGTGTGGTAAACACAATGAAAGGAGCTTAGTATACAGCATTTGTATAGCAATCATGAGGTCCTGCCTTCCATCCTCAGCACTGACAAAAATAGCCATAATTAGTATTAGGTCTGCTAAGTGGACATAGTATTAAATCAACTCCTGTTGACCTAGCACTGTACCCATTAAAGTATACCTAGTAATTAAATCCAGTGCTTTTCTTACTTGGCTTTTCCAGACACTGCAAGGGTGTCTGGGAGTAAGAGTTCAGAGAGTAAGATAAATCACATAGCTCAAGTTCTTTACAAAGATGAAGTCAAGTTTCTGGTGATGTCTGCAGATGATTTGGGGGAGAGGGTGCTGGAAGACTGGCTTCTAAGCTCACTCACGTGGCTTACGGTGGGCAGCACTAGGTCCTTGCTTCTGGACCTCTCCTAAGGGATACTCAGCTCTTGTCAGCTGGTGCCCATTGGTGCAAGTAACTGAGTGAGACTAGGTTTGGAGTCAGGAGAGAAAATAAACAAACCCAAGTCGAAAGCCATCAAGAGTACTGGTTCAGTGTGTGAATGAACTGTACTCTATGGGAATACCAAGAGGTAGAGATCATCAGGCACTATCTTAGAAGACTATTATCAACTTACCTCATAGAAGTCACATTATGGTTGCAGTTATAGACTAATATAATAAACACATGATGTTCAATAATTACAGAAGCAATCGTGAGTTTGTATGACGGTCAGTGTTAATTCTCAGTGGAACAGAATCTAGAATCATCTGAGAGATACACTTGGTCATTTTTATGGGTTACTATCCTGACCATGTTAATTAAGGTGGGCAGACATGTACACTATGGCTACCACCTTCTCTGGCCAGGATTCTATGGCCAGGTCCATAGAGAGAGGAAACTGCTCAGTAGTATGCACTTGCTGTTATCTCCTTCCTAACAGGGGATGTGATGTGATCAATTAGGTCAAGCTCCTATGCTTTAACTTCTTTGCTATGTTCAACTGTATTCTTGAACTGTGAGCCAGAACAAATCTTTTCTCCCACAATTTGCTTTTGTCATTTTTTTGTTTGTTTGTTTGTTTTTAATCACAGCGACTGGAAAAGAAACTAAGACAGTATGGAAGCTGAGGATAAATTGTTCATGCTACATATGTAGTCTCTTCTCTTTCTATTTCAGTTTCTCTTATGAGCAGGATATGAAGAAGAAATGAGATTAAGGTATAGACATGTATCTTCAAAATATGGTATTTGAAACCTAGCTAAATTCTTAAAGGCAGATAACCATTCAGCGTGGCTGAATCCACACAGCACTGTGTTGTGTAGACCCAGAAGAGCTGGTGTTATCATGAAACACGGTAAACCTTAAGTATAGGTTATTAGGCTGTTCCTTGTTTTCTGTAACTTTGTTTTTGTGTCCCTCAGATTCCAATCCAGGATCAAAATGAGACAACTGAAGGAAAAAGCTCCCTGGAAGTCAAACTTAAGAGCCTAGTCATGACTCTAGCACACTTAGAAGTCAAGGTCTGAACAGATTTAATTTTATGCTTCCCTCAGTGCTCTTTCCATTAGAATCAGAGAGGAATCCATAATCCATTCTTCCACAAGACAAATGCTATTTCTCTTTGCTTAGAAATGTTTTGTAATTTAATCACCACCCTTGCTGGCTCTGCTTCAGGCTTCATAACAAACAAAAACATTTTTTCTCTTTTGGATTAAAGCTGACACCAGTGCTTGGCAGATTCTAATACTGCACTCTGGACAGCAGCGAATGCTGTCTGGAGCACTCTGAGAAGCGTCAGTCAGCCTGTCCTTGGAATATTGTTTCCCATTTGTAGGAAATGGAAATTGAAAAGGCCAGTCATGTATAGAAATACTAATGTGGTCCACATAGTGATCTTCATGTTTTTCAGCTAGACAATAGCCCATGTTCATGTCCTGCTGGGCTCTCGTAGCAGAACTGGCATCTATCATGGCAGCATTACCTCCACCCACTGTCAGGAGCTCCATTTATCCAGATGAATCCATAATTCTAGAATTAGCAGTGCAATGTAAATACAATGCACTGCACAGCATGAAAGTTTTTGGATTTACAGCCAACTCACCAATGCAGAGAGCCTGCTGGAGAGAGAGAAAAGTAAGATGTGTGTATAGCTGATGTGGCTTTCTACATTGAGCATGAATCTAAGCATTAAAAATAAGCATATAAATCATGTGCTATAGGTCCTCATTGCAACAGATATGGCTCAAACTTGTTCCTCGAGAGTTTAATTGCAACTGTCGGCTGTGTTTTACAGTATACAAACAGCATCAGAAGGAAATGTTGCAGTAACTTCAGATGCGTGCCAATGCCTATTGCCCCTGAATGCACTGAGAGCACAAGAAAGTGGTCTTGGGAGTATCCACAATGACCCTACTGATCCTTCCAATTAATGAAGCCTTATTCTCTACTGATGGTTGCTTAATTCCTTTGCAACCCACATCTTTAGTTCCCTGGAGGAGGCTGCCATACATTCACACTACTTAGGTATAGATTTAACAATCAAAGCCAAGTACCCAGTTATTCAATATTTAAACATAGTTGTTTTTAGTGTTTACTATTGCAAAGATTTTCTTTCCTCTCAGGGCCACTGTCAATGTGTTTGAAGTTTCTTTCAGTGAAAAGTTGTGTACTTTCTCACTCCACAAAGTCAAGGCTGGGTTGTTCCTGTGCCATCAAACTCACTGAAGCAGCTGAGTTATTATATTGGTGGAATTAATTATTGAAATGAAGACATGCTTTGCTCTGCTTTAATGGGAAGATAAAAGCCTAAATAATTAAGAATAGTTTTCTATTATAGCTAATATACAATATGGATTCTAAAACAATTAGTTGAGTTTGGGAAATTATTTTATATTATCTATTCCTTCATTAAACATAGTTAGACATTCATTGGTTTATTTACTCAAAACTACTAATTTATGAGTGTCTTCAGGTTACCAAACACTATCATGAAAAATGGAAATATAAACATAAATAAAACATATTTCCTGACATTAGAACGCTTTTTACTCAACAGATCTATGGAATCCCCAGATCCTGAAAGTACATAGGTTGTTGAATGAGCTGTGAGGGGTGTTTGTTTGTTTGTTTTCCAAAAATCTGACTTTGCTCTGAGAAACATGTCAATACAGTCTCTATTTTGTTCTGGCCATAATCCAAATTTCCTTTAAGTTTAATTTTACTTAAACTGAAATCTTCTTTTGGTATTTAATATTCCATATTGAATATAACCTAATTTATTTGTCCTACAGCCATCTTAAATGCTATTGTTTTTGTTTACTTGATGGTTCTTTGTTTCTGTCAACACTGGAAGAAACTAGTTCTTAAGAACTGGTTATGTTAGTTGACTCTGTTGGTCTTCTTGTGGAGTCCCTATCTCCTTCAGGTTCCTCAATCCTTCCTCTGACTCTTCCACAAGAGTACACAAGCTCCTTGGCTTGAATCTCTGCATCTGTCGGAGTGAGTAGCTGGGTGGTTCTCTCAGAGGACAGTGATGCTAGGCTCCTGTCTGCAAGCATAGCAGAGTTGCATTAATAGTGTCAGGGACTGTTTTTTACTCATGGGATGAGTCTCAAGTTGGGCCAGTCATTGGTTGGCCCATCCCTCTGTCTTTGCTCCATCTTTGTACCTGCACATCTTGGGTCACTGTGTCTGACCTCAATGGAAGAGGATGTACCTAGTCCTGCAGTGACTTGATGTGTTTCCCCATTCTCAGAGGAGAAGGGGGAGGGGAGGGAATGGGGCTGTATTTGTGGGACCTGAAAGAAGCAGGGCACTGCAATCTGGATGTAAAGTGAACAAATAAATAAACAAATGAAAAGAATAAGAGGAGGAGGAAGAAGAAGAAGAAGAGGAGGAGGAAGAGGAGGAGGCATGAATGTTGATAGTATTACTATGAGAATGAAGAAAAGGCTGGTGTTCCTTAGTTCACAGCTGATTAGAGAAGTTCTTTTTCTGGATCCTACCAGGACTGGAATGGGTTGAAACCAGACACAGCATTGAATGTAAAGGTAGCTTTAAAGACTGATGGTCTCTGGATGTACTTTGAAAGACTGATGAAGCTGCTGGCTTCTAAAAGAAATCTAAAAAGGTTCTTGCTTATGCTGTGTTTAAATTTGCAGGCAAATGGATGGAACTTGAAAATATCATCCTGAGTGAGGTAACTCAGTCACAAAAGAACGAACACAGTATGTACTCACTAATAAGTGGATATTAGCCCGAAAGTTTGGAATACCCAAGATTCAATTCACAGCAACCATTGGACTGAGCGTGGGGTCCCAGATGGAGGAGTTGGAGAAGGGACTGAAGGAGCTGAGGGAGTTTGCAGTCCCATGGAGGGAGCAACAGCATCAATTGGCCTGACCCACCACCATCACCATCGGTGCTCCTGGAGACTGGACCACCAACCAAAGAATACACATGAAGGAACCCATGGTGCTGGTCACATATGTGGCAGAGGAGGGCCTTGTTGGCTATCAGTGAGAGGAGAGGCCCTTGGGTCTGAGGGTGTTAGATGCCCCAGTATAGGGGAATGCCAGGGAGGGAAGACTAGAATGGGTGGGTGTGGGAGTACCTTCATAGAGGCAGGGGGAGGGGAAATGGATTAGGGGGTTCCAAAGGGGAGAGCTGGAAAGGGGAAATTTTTGAAATGTAAATAAAGTATCAAAAAAAAAAAAAAAAACCTGGCTTGAGCGAATCATACCTGTTACTTAACAGCAGGGGATTAAAAAAAGGATTAATTGCTATAGCACATTACTCTTTTGACCAGAAGCCTTCTGTCTCACTTATCAGGTAGGAGGGAGGTTGGGAGCAATAAACTTTTATTGAACCAGAAAAAGAGAGTCACACTCTCAGAAGGAAAAACTTTTATACAAGCAAATATGCATAAGCTCACATACATTTCTATACACACCATGCACATATACTCATACGCCTTCATGCGCTCCTGTTGGGCCCAACTACTTACTTATTTCATATTTACATACTTTCATATATACATCCATACTTATACATGCATATGGAACAAAAGCCCAAGCACCAGTGCAGAAAGAACATACTCATTATGGGTAAAAATGAGCTCCAATCTTCATGAAGAAAGAAGAAGTGTCTACCCTTCTATTGCTAAATGAATTAAACCCAAGTCTGTAAGGAAAAAAAAAAGCTTTGTCCTATTTCATAAGACTAAGCTGGCGTTGCTGTTAGAAAAGAACTGTTCCATCCCACGGTAAAAAGAAGCCTGCCTGCTCTCTCTGCAGCTCCTTCTTTGTCTCTCTTCATATCTTTCTTATGCTCTGTTATATTTTGCTATGCCTTAGTTTCTAATTCTCTTTCTGTATTCTGTGTTCTGCTCTTTCCTTCTGCCCCTAGCTTGATGTCATCATTCCTAATTTTTTGCACATTTTTTTTTACTTTTTTCAGTGAATAAATCACATAGTTTTTCCAAGCATCTTTTTTACAAAAGTTTACTGAAAGTTCAAACATAATTTCAAATCATAAATTGAATAGGAAGTCTACAACAGAAATGTTTATATGTTTTTCCATTAAAAGTAGTTATCTAGGCAGGCATTTATTTTCTGTCACTAGCTCCACAGGTTCATTGAAATTTAAAAACCATAATTCTTGTTGCTAAATCAGCATTGAAATTTTGTATAGATAAGCCTAGTCAATATTTTATTCTGTCCTTGTACCTATAATAAATCATTCTTTTCCTTTTATGCACTTTGTTTAATTGTTTTATAGCTTCTAGGAATGTGTCTCTAAGTTGTAAATGCCTGCTATGTATCTCAGAAATAATTAACTCAAGACACATGAAGACTGGCAGAGTTCTAATCGCACTTTTTATCAGAGAAGGCTTCAATAGCAATCCTATTACAAAGGGCTTAATGATTACTAGTGTAATTGTAGGAATTCTTATAGGTTTGTCATTAGGAATTAAGAAATCATCTTGTAGTGAATATAGCATCACTACAAGATAGTACATCTTCATTGATCTAAAGAAATCTGCACAATAGAGTTGGCTAATGCCCAGGGATTACATAATATTCATTTTATAAGGAAAGAAAAGGCATATCAGCTGCAGTAATTATTTCCTGAGATTTGTCCTTCAGTCTTGCCTCTCAAAGGCTCATTGCTTGTACTTCCATGATGAAACTTCTCCAGAAGATCACCTGCTAGCTTTTAGCATTTGCTAGAAGGCTCCTGACATTCTTTCATTTTTCCATGGTAGTACCACCCTTATATACTGGATGAGAAAGCAGTTGAAACTTCATGGGAAGTTAAACAATTTTTCATTTTGATTCAGGCAAGGTGTCATTGCTCAGACATGAACACAGTAAGAAAAACTCAGTTCCAAGGATGAAATGTACACAACATCTCCCTATGGAAAGTTGAGGTATGTATGTTTCCAGGCTGCTCTTGGACTCTGCCCATTGCCTAAGCCAGGGGCTCACCTTCAGTTCAGGATTCAGCTTTGCTTCCTCTAGCATTCTTGCCATCAACATCTCCTCAGGGTTTAAGTTAATAACTTAATTGGCAGAAAGCTATGGTGTTGTGTGAAAAAGTTAACACCACATACATATGCAAGAATAATGCTCATTCTTCCTTAGTTAGGTCTGGTCCTATAATATGATCAACATTTTTTTTTTGCTATATTATTGTACTGGCTGATTTTGTGTGTGAATTTGACACAAGCTGGTGTTATCAAAGAGAAAGGAGCCTCACTTGTGGAAATGCCTCCATGAGATTCAGCTGTAAGGCATTTTCTCAATTAGTGATCAAAGTTGTAGGGCCCAATACTTTGTGATTGTTGACATCCTTGGGCTGGTAGTCCTGAGTTCTATAAGAATGTAGGCTGAGCAAGCCATGGGAAGTGAGTCAGTAAGCAGCATCCCTCCATGGCCTCTGCATCGGCTCCTGCCTCCAGGTTCCTGCCCTGTGTGAGTTCCAGACCCCGACTTCCTTTGGTGATAAACAGCAATGTGGAAGTGTAATCTGAATAAACCCTTTCCTCTCCAACTTGGTTCTTGTTCATAGTGTTTCGTTGTAGCAATAGAAACCCTGACTAAAACAATTGTTTTCATTGATCCTTTATTATTTATTGTGTTTCTGTCCTTCAACATCAAATTTATATACAAATATTAAATACAGATTATTTGTCTAAAAAATCAATTACTATTTAAATTCTGCTTTATGACTTCAAATTGTGTGTTACCTTATTTTTTCCACTGTATTTCATAACACTTTATTAAGAAGGAACCTATGTCAGCACTGCTATGTAAACAATGACAAAGATCAAGGGAAACACATCAGGGATCAAGTAGACAGTAATATACATTGTCCTTTATATAATCAGTGTATAACAGTTAAGGAGAGTTTAATCCTTATTAAGCAAACATTTTTGCATACGTTGCCTTCACTTTATCTTTCTGTGCCTTTATCACTTGTTTGACTTTAAGCAATCCTGCCTGGATAGCTTTATCTCCTGGGGTTATCTCCTGTGCCTTCTTAAGATCAGTCAATGCTTGATCATATTCTTTTAAGCCTTGCCATCCTTGTGCCTTTTGGTAGGGTGCTCTAGTATTTGAAGGGACCATTGCAAGAGCCTCCAAGCAACTGTCAATCGCCCCCTGCCAATTTGACATCTTCAATTTACAAGCACCAATATTCAGCACACAACTTAAGGCTGTAGGTTGAAGTCTGGATATATCTGCTTTCTCAATAACAGCCTTTGAGCTATCCACGTACCTTCAAATCTTCACATATTTTTAATAGCCATCTCCCAGTTCTGAGACTTGAAAAAAGTACTTCCAATGTTTTTTCAAGTCTTCAGATATTAATAAAATTTTATCTACATCTTTTAAATCTATATCTGCATCCTTGAGGAAATCTGGATGACTATCACCAGAGCCATCTTTGGGGAATATTCCCCAGTCATCCCATTCTTTCAATTCTCCATATTATACAATAACACACAGATTGGCAGGTTTTTCACCGTTCACTTCTACATTTTCAAGCATCCTTGCCACACCTAGTCCTTTTATTACTTGACCAAATACCACTTGTTTCCCATCCAAATGAGTTGGAACTGTTGTGATAAAGAATTGAGAGCCATTCATATTGGGGCCTGCATCTGCCATGCTCAGCAAACCCTCCCGATCATGCTTATAGTGAAAATTTTTATCTTCAAATTTTTCACTATAAATAACTTCTCCACCTGTCCCACTTTGATTTGAGAAGTCTTCACCCTGAATCATAAATTTCTTAATAATTCAGTGGAAAGGGCATCCTTTAAAATGGAGAGGTTTCCCAGTTGTGGATCTAGTCCCTTTTTCTCCTCTACACAATGCACGAAAAATTTCTGCAGTTTTGGGAACAATATCTGCAAATAATTCTAAAACAATTCGTCCAACTCGCTCCCCGCCCAGGTCCATGTCAAAGAAGACTCACGCATTCTTGGAATTGGAGGGCTGGCTGCTGGGGATGGGTGGGACATCTTCACCGCAGGCGCTGGAAAGCAGGACATGAGTAGCTCATTCGTGAGAGGGGCTATGTTATCTTATTTTTGACTTTTTAATTTCTTTATATGCATGTGACTGTACTCATGCCTTATGTGTATGAATCAAAGGATAACATTATATCCACCATTTTACTTGTTTGCTTGTTTCAAACACTGTCTCTTTACTGCCTGAAATTTGAAAAGTAGGCTAGACTGCCTCACTATTGAGCTATAGACATTGTTCCATCTCCCCCCCTCCTCAGTAGTGAGATTATAAGCATGCACCACCAAACTTGGAATCATTTTTCTTAATGTGTGTTCTTGGAACTGAACTTAGATTCTGTTCTGACAAGGTTTATTTTATGGCAAGGCTAACAATAATTGACAGGTGTTTATTTAACTCATTGACCTGGTTAATCCATTAGGTCAAACTAGAACTGACAGAGTATCAATAGAAGACTTTCAAATGTTTGAATATTCACAGTAGCAATGACTAGATCTCTAAATCAATATATTAATTTTATCTACAGTCATATAGGACTTCTTCGAGAAATAATTCCAGATAAAATTTCTTTTTTTTTTTTTTTTTTAAGATTTTTATTTTATTTATGAATAGTTTTCAGACACACCGGAAGAGGGCATCAGATCTCATTACAGATGGTTGTGAGCCACCATGTGGTTGCTGGGAATTGAACTCAGGACCTCTGGAAGAGCAGTCAGTGCTCTTAACTGCTGAGCCATCTCTCCAGCCCCAGATAAAATTTCAAAGAAACCTTTTAGAATATTTTTTGCATGTGGCAAGGGTGATTTTGAATCCTAATTATTTTACATTAGTCGGAGTTATTTTAATTATTTTACACTAATAGGGAGTAATATGAAGGCTTTCATTCTGAATATATAGGGAATAATTAGGGAATATCAAAATTATATATGCTGAGCTATTGGAACTTATATTGTAGCACAAGAGCACAGTAATACTTGAAAATGGGGGCCAATGATATGCTTTCTTTCACAGAAGAACTCCAGATAATAAAATTATCTAATACTTAAGCAATTTTAAAATCGTCAATAGGACACATTAATTTGTAAAATGGTCATCCTACACAATACAACCATTATGTGAATTTTTTGTAGAGGAAACAGGATATTTACACAAGTGTAAAATGTTATTTTTCTCGGTTGTTTATTCATTCGGGGGAAAGTATACTTCTGTAGCTAAGTGGAGGAAGTCTGCCATAACCAAGCAATCAAACCCAGCACTGAAGATGGTGATATGTGGAGCTAAAACACAACTGGTGAGACGGCAGATGTGCTCTTTCGAAAAATCTTTAACCTGAATCTAATAACAAGAAAGTCATCACTCATGGGTAGAGCACAATAAAATTGGTCCAGTCTCTGTGTAAACTCACTATCTTTAAATGATGTGTTTATTGAAAGGGAGATGTAGGTTCTGTTCTGGATTCAAAATCAGTAGAGGTGCTCTAAATAAAATGCAAAATCCATGATTGGAAATTGGAACACTCAATGAGATGGTTTGTGTTAAGCAGAACACTGAACCCTCCTAATTCCTAGAATGTATGAATATGAGGAAGCAGAAATCAAATTACAAATCATGTTACATTATCCAGATGAGTTGAATGTATCATAATGGTCCATTAAATGATGATGTCAAAGGCTTGGATCTCAATTAATACATTGAGAACTTGAAAAGGTATTGTACCATTAGAGCTTACTTAATTGATGGGTCATTCCACTTACAGATATAATTGACTAAAAATTAAAAGTGGTAAACTGCAGAAGGTGGAGCCTACTAGAAAAAGTGCATTGCTAGGGGCATGCCATTGAGAGGAATATCTTCTTCACAGCTTCTCTGCCTTTCTCCCCTGCCTGCTGTTGTGGGCACCATTTTCTTCCATGCTCTTTTGTAATGATATTCTATCATAGCATGGCTCCAAAATGATAGATTCATCTAGGTAGCAACTAAAACATCTGAATGAGCAACTTAGGATAAATCTTCCTTCCCTTAAGTTGATTGCTCTAATATTTTGTTGCAATGACAAAAATTATTAATGCAATGAGGTAAGTTACAGTGTCTTGATGATAGACTTGACTGTCGGTGATTTTGACAGTGGATGTGGGTTGAGTCGATAGATATAAATAGATAGGGATTATAACAGAAGAAACTGCTGTATCTCTGAGATTGCATAAAGGAATGCAACATCACTGACAGTTTAATTTTAGGCCCCAAAGAATCATGAATGTGCATTGTATTGTGTCTCTGACTTTCTGGTTATGTGCTATAGTAATTGCCTTAGTCAAACTTTTGTTCTGTTGTGACAACGTGCCTGACATAAACAACCCAATGATGGTACTCCTTATTTTAACTCCAGATACAAAAGTCAGTTTATTATTCCTGCTTCCATTACTTCTAAGTCTATAGAGAGGAAGCACATCATTGTGGGTGGTATATTTGAAAGAGGCTGCTCATTTCACAGCAGACAGTAAGCAGCAGGTAGTACAGGAAATGGCCAGGGCAAGATACAGTCTCCAAGTACAAGCTCCTGCTGATCTACTTTATCCAAACATGTCTCAAATCAAAATATTGTGCAATCTCCAAATAATGGCACGATACTAAGAATCCATCAATAGATTAACCCATGGATTCAGTCAGAGATGTCAGGATCCAATAGCTTGTTAACAGTCTACCACAAGAAAACCAAGATTCTAATAAGAAAGACTATAAGGGACATTTCACATCTTATAGAAATTATGACATCAAAAATCAAGCTCAGGCCAGGCAGTGGTGGTGCACGCCTTTAATCCCAGTACTTGAAAGGCAGAGGCAGGCGGATTTCTGAATTCCAGGCCAACCTGGTCTACAGAGTAAGTTCCAGGACAGCCTGGAACAAAAATCATGCTCAGATTTAACCAATATCTAAAACTGTGGCTTTGGAAGTAATTCATAAGCTGAAAGTTGGTGCACTTTAAAGCATCATTGAAAAAATTCTAGATTGTTTCAAAAGGTATATATATATATATGTGTATGTATGTATATGTATATATGTATATATATATATATAATATATATATTTGTAAGCAAAATGCTAAGATGAAGCCAGAACATTTTTTTTATCAAATCTCATAGGAAAGTGAGAAAGAAAACAGATAGAAATTGTAGGAGGAATTATGAGTAAAAGGAACTAAAATTTTTGGCGATCTGAGAAATTTTAAGTCTGCTTAGATCCACAGTTCTCAACCTGTGGGTCATGAGCTCTTTGGGATATCTTGCATATCAAATATTTACATTACAATTCATAACAAAAGCAAAATTACAGTTATGAGGTATCAATGAAATAATTTTATGGCTGAAAGTCACCACAACATAAGGGACTATATTAAAGGGTTGCAGCAGTAAGAAGGTTGCAATCTATTGGCTTAGATATTCAAAGTACTAAAATTAGAAACTGTGGTGTCAAGAACATGTGCTCCAGAAAGAAAGCTGAGAGTGTGACTTCCTGTACCCTATGCCTGTAGAGGTAAGTATGTGACTAACCCTTTTTATTCTCTGTGATACAAATCAGAGGCATATAAGCTTTTGAAAATGTCATTCCAGCAAAAATTTCTCAGGGGGCTGTTGTAGAATCCATGACTCCTGTTGCAAATAGAGCGTCTCTGTTCAGTTGGTTGCTGGACTCATAGCACTTAGAACAGTGCTATATATCTGGTGGCCTCAACATAGGATAAGACAGGGCAGATCAAGAAACACTCATCTGATGTTTGATTTTCTACATACACATGGAAGGTTCCTTGGGCAACTTTGAGAAGTCCATGGGGATAAATAGGAAAGAGCAGAAGCCAATCAGGTATTTTTCCATAGCTGTAGATCTAGAAGATCCAGTGCTTATCTAGATGGAGATAAGAAAGGTTGAACCAGCTTTCTTGTCCAAGTTCTTTGGCCTTTCCCTTTCTACAATAGGTCTGGTATTTTCAAAATCAAAGCCTAGAATGGAACTCTTTGTTCCTATGTTTTCTGTTTTCATCCTGTACTGGAAGTAGTGAATAAAGGCCACTCTAGCTTAATGAATGGGGGAGAGATGAGTATATAATGGTAAGCAAGGGGGAAAAAGGTAAATAGAATCCATAAAATATTATCTATAAAAATTAGAATTACATTATAAATTAGGTACCAATGCTATACCAGAAATAGCTCAACTATGAGGAGATAAAAGATGGTGGTAAGGAGAATCTTGTATTTAGTGGCTATTTTGCTATACTCCTTAAGAAATTATTCTCAACTGTCTGGAAAGAAGATGGTGAAAGAGAAAAGCAGCAGGCATAGTGGCCACTGCTGAAGCATGGTAGAACAAGAAGTCAGCAAATTCTGTAATAAAACAGGGCAAGCCAGAGTTCATCTGAGATTTGGGCCTCCTACATCCATGGTCTGAGCAGTTTTGCCAGTTGTCTTTGCAATAGACAAATTTGTAGGATGAGGATAATAATGCCGACTCCACAGCTGGATCATGAAAGTGAGATGAGGTATTGCATATAAAGTACTGAGCATTAAACCAGCATTTGTTGGATTCTAATTGCTGTTAAGCAGTTATAAGCTATTTTGTATAGGGCAGAGTTTAAATGGAAAATGCTATATGTGGGGAAAACAGACATAGTGAATGAAATAAAGATTGTTCCCACCTGGGCAAGGCAGTGAGTGAATTATGCAGGAGGATCAAGGTAGAGAAAGGAGAGAAATCATTTGCATATGCTGAGACTGAGATCCAGTAGCATACCCCTGTTAGTTGCTAGAGGAACCTATGGTAAGACTGGGTGTCTTCTCCACTTTCCAATAAATACTAATAAACGCTGAATTGATCTTTCTACTGCAAAGCCTCTTCAATGAAAAGACACTAATCACTGTCGAACTTACATAGCTCCAAAAATGTCAGGATGCAGAGCTAATTAAAATGGGAAGTTATTTTTAAACACTTTCTCAGTGGTGGGAAGAATTCAAGGAAATTATACATTAGAGTGCCAAGAACTCTAACTCATTCTATTCCTTAATTGTCTCCATGTAGACTAGAGGCTTTCAAACCTACAAAGACATTGGAGTGAGATTGATGAGTGACACACGTCACCAAGTGAGATGTGCATTGTGCTGTTCATGTTCCATTTGGAAGAACTTAGATATACTAGGCCTCCAGAGAACAATTTTTCCCTGGGCTTTTTTCTAGTTCAGTATAAAGATGATGTTGGGTGAAGCAGAGATTTAAGAAATAGCAGAAAATGGAGATAATCGGGAGATCCAGTACTGACTTCTTTGCTTTCTACATGCAGGGCTGAGCTGACTCTATGTGACTGGGAAAGCCACTCAATGGCACAGCACAAAACCGTTTTAACCATTTTGTAAATTCCCTTTGACTCTCTAAATTGTTTGTGATCTAGTACAAGGATGAAGGATTAGTTTAGAATAGACTACCCATACCTGCTTTGCCACCTCCATGAAGCAAAAGACTAGATTTCACAGGGGCCTGATAAGAGTGAAGTTGAAATGAGATTATAGTTTTGGAAATCACTGGAGTTCAGAGTCTTGTGAGGTCATCCAAACAGAGTGTATACTGAGAAGTGACAGGTATAAAGATAAACCTGTGAACGAAATGAACATTTAATTCTGGGCAAAGGTAAAAGGCTCTAGAAATGAGCCTGAGTTGGTAGAAGCAAGAGTCACTTGAGCATTTAGCACAAGCCTGAGCTGTGAAAACATTGATCAGCCTCTGGATATAGATATTCTTGGGAGGACCAGAAAGGAAAGTTTTCATCACATCCATGACGGGTCCATATCAATGGCCAGTAAACAACTATTATTAAGATAAGGGATTGACCACTGGGATTTTGCTCATGTTCCATTAAGTATACAAGCAACATAAATTGATGTGGTTTCTTCTTCTTCTTCCTCCTCCTCCTCCTCTTCTTCTTCTTCTTCTTCTTCTTCTTCTTCTTCTTCTTCTTCTTCTTCTTCTTCTTCTTCTTCTTCTGTTTCTTCCTCTCTTCCTCTTCCTCCTTTTTCTTCTTATTATTCTTGAGGGGGGATCTCAAGGGTTTAGCAGCAGAACTTGGAAGTGAGGGTGCTCAGGGTTCAGGATGTGAAATTCCCATATAATCAATAATAATATTAATTCAAAGAGATTATAGTCAAAACAAAAAAGAAAAGACTAAAACAAAACAATCTTTTCATAGGTTTGGCAATAATTAAGAATAAAAAGGTTGGAACATTCTTTTGAGATTTTGATGTAATAGTGTGAAGTTGCTATGTGTTAAGACTTTTCCTGGGAAGACACAAAACATTTCTATTCCCCCCATAAGGAGCACACAACAGAACAAAGTAGGGATACCACAAAAGTCCAACTTGGTAAACCATGAGTTAAGTTGGGGTTACTTACAGAAATATGGAAGAGGGGTTTCTTACAAGAGCAGAAATGGCTCAAAGACAGCTAAATTGCCAAACCCTACCCCAGTATGGGTGACAGCACACAAACACTGGGAATCTGAATCACTCTGCCCATCCTGTAGACAGTTCAACATTTTGAAGCATATCTTTTCCAAATGACTTGGTTTAAATTTCTTCCAAACATCTGGACTAGTTTCTGTTTCTTTTAGGCAGAGCTCTGGCCTCAGTGTTCTTTGCAGCTTAGCTTGTCTGAGAGTGACGTTCAGCCTACTTTTTTGTTTCCTCTTCTGAGGGGAGGCTAGTGATTCTGGTCACCTTAAGGATTTCCTGATGCTATTTTGAGTTGTGTAACCTCTGACTTAAGATGCTTCCAGGTAAGATGGAATGCTTCAGTCTTAGAGCAAACTGTTACACAACAGAAGTATTCTTAGAATTATGATTTGGAGAAAAGTTGATGAGAGGGAGGAAGATGGTGACCACAAAAGAGAATGAACAGGTTTGTAGAAATGTTTGTAGGAATACCCAAAGGATGTAGAAGGTTGATCCTAACATCTCCAGATTTACAGTGTCGATGTGAAGTCATGACCTGTACTAGAAATCATGCATGAGGTTGTTCAGCTAAGATGAGGCAGCTCAAAGTACTACTTGGCAGATGATTGATCTTGATGGGGTGGGGGAGGAGATGAAAATAGAAAAAACACATATAGTACAGCAATTGAAACCATGTCAAATATGGTAAGGTGGTTTTCTGTCTTCTTTATCATCACCAGGCTCTTCTGGAGGAATCTTCACATGTACAAGATCCCCTTATGCTAAAAAGCCAAATGCCCTGATTGCAATTTCCTCTACTAGAATACTTGTAGGCATAAATAAATGACTATTTATTTTTCATCCTCTTCTCTTACAAATGTAGACTATGCTTCTGACCATATTTTTCTATACTAGGTTAGGGAGAATATAATTAGCTAACTAGCTCATAGAATGTTAGAGGCTGTGTACATCAAAACCAGGAGACAAATGAAAGCTTTAGAAGCTTTGGTTGCCTCTTCTTGTGCACACATCTAAGAAAAATAGAAGTACAGCAGGATGACCTAAGAGAACTCAGAGCCATCTCTCATATACTTCCAGATATATCCCCTCCTTGCAGCATCTTTACCTCCCAAGCATCATATCAAAATTGTATTAGTTCTAGAAATTACCTTTCCATAAATTCTGTGGCATAATATGGATGTCAAAAGAGGAATGGCTCTAACAAAATGAATATGGCAGAGTAGAGTAATTCAAGCACAGTGCTATTCACTGGTGTGTGTGTGTGTGTGTGTGTCCCCGTCTGGGCATGTGGAAGGCTGAGGAGCCATAGGCATGGCTTTGAAAATAACCCCAGAGGCTACTGAAATTTCAGAAAATACTTGCTAAGTAGGGTATTGCAGTTTTCCTAATTTATACATTTGGGGGAGGAAACACTATCTGAGCATCTAAACTTGGTGATGTCATTAATATGTGCCATGTAGTGAAAAAATATTAAGAAATGAATCCTCTGCCAGTGCCAAATGGATTCTTTAATAAAGGCCAGCAGCACTGTGTTCTGCCAGGAGAAAGCATGAGAAATAAGCAGGGGACAAAGCAGGCATGCAATGACTGTAGAAATAGGAAGCCTTCTTGGAGGAAGCCTTGAGTGACAATTATTTTTTGTAAGCCAGTAGAAGTTCCAAATGACACCAGTAGGAATTAAGGTCCCTGGGACAAGTTGGCAGGGTTTTCATTTCTCTCAACACACTGTCTGGGCCCAAGTCACACTAAGCATGATTGACTGTGCCTATAGTCTGCCTGATCTCAAGACAAAGATCATAGCAATCAGAAGCTCACATTTAGAGAAACTGCTGCTCCCCAGAGATGGATGCATGTTCTGATGAGCTTAGCTCTGAAGAGTCTTCATCCTTGTGCTCTCCTTTTTCCTGTTAAATGTACTCCAAGGGCAACATAGGGAAAAGACTAAGAATAAATCAGCCACTTTTTTATCATGGTTTCTGAATATAACTAAAATGTAAGGGAAATCACCTTGATTCATAATACTGTGCATACTGGGTGAATGGTTCAAAAATATGACCTATTTCAGATAGATTGCTAGGAATCACAGGAGCAGCAAGCACAGTGAATGTCCAATCCATAAGGAAACAGAACACCTCTGCATAGCAATAGGGACTGTTAGCCATGTACTCTCTCTGTGTGTTCACTGCCTCTGAATTATGTAAATGGCCTGTAAGACACAGGATATGAGCATATTCATGAAGGAACAAAAAAAGTGTTGCTGCTTCTACAGTAATTTTGCTTTGCAAAAGAAGGAACTGGACATCCAGGTGAAGCTATCTCTTTCACAGTGTCACCGCAAACAACATAAGGAAAATAATACAAAGAGTAAAAAGAATGGATAGTTGTGATCACTCCCCAGGTTAGAGAATACTTCACAAAGAAAATTGTTTCCCCACTGACCAGATCCCCACAAATTACAAGCCCAAGAAATAAGCACACTGTAGAGATTTTAATTCTGGCTAATTTGGATTTTCAACTTTCCCTAGAAGGGCTGTATCTATCCTTCTATTTCATGCATTAAAAATGCACCAACTATTGCCAAAAGTAAGCACTTCCAAATCATGTCAAAATACAAACTGAACAATAATAGCTAACATTTATTAAGCACCCACTCTGAGCCAGGGACAGTGCTAAGAAATAATTCATTACAGTGTTTGCTGCTGTATGTGACTTCATAATTTAGTCCTCATAAACACCTCCTGTGGCATTTGTCACCCCTTTGTAGATGAGGAAATATTAATACTGATTAAGCAGTTTGCTCAATTACATATTATTTAAAATGTATTTGCAGAGATGCATTGCCAATGTCAATTTTGTATTCCTGACCAAATGCAATTGATCATTCATGTCAGCTACCCTGTATCCAGTTCTATGTCATTCACTGAATTTGAGGGTGAACAGGCTCTGTCTGTAGAGATCAATGGAGTCTAAATATTTCTCTTTAGCAATTTGTAATGGCAAGTAAAATTTGAGGTAATCAGTGAATATGAAACATTTTCAATAGTGACATATAATACATCAAACAAGGAACCCGTCCTCCTTACAGTCTGCCCTGACTACCACCAAAAGACATAGAATAACTAGAGCTATTCCTTCCATGGGTAGGCTGAGTTTAAGCTCTTTCATGCGTCTGCACTGTCTAAGGATGAGTGAATGCAAGCTAGATCTCATTTTGGTTTGCAATACTGATGAGATTTCTAGCCTCTGATGGCAGTCTAGTTTATCTGGCACAAAACTCCTTGAGCAAGCATCTCTATAACAAGAATGCCTTCCCTTTGACTACACCATTTTGATACTCTTAACATCTTAGTGATGAGCTGAGCTTCCTTGGAAAAATCAAGATTTGGTTCCAGGAAGGAGGAGATGGAAGAAAAGGAGGAGGAGGAGGAAGAGGAGTAGGAAGAGAAAGTGGAGGAGGAGGAAGAGGAAGAAGAAGAGGAGGAGGGGAAAGAGGAAGAGGAAGAAGAGGAGGAGGAGGAGGAGGAGGAGGAGGAGGAGGAGGAGGAGGAGGAGGAGGAGGAGGAGGAGGAAGGTGTAACTAATGCTGAGCATGAAGTCCCGTTGTAGCATACGAGGCTTAACACAGTAACTTAAGGAAAGAAGTTCTAAAAATGAGGATTTGATGAGTGAGTTTCTGAAAGAAAATCGAAGGAAGGAAGACGCTGCGGCATCCTTTGGGAACAACCATGCTCTCCCAGGACTCTAGCACCAAACAGAAACTCCAAGAATCTGAGTCTGCGTCCTGCCCAGCCAGCGCATCATGAATCTGAGCCTGCATCCTGCCCAGCTGGCGCATCATGAATCTGAGCCTGCGTCCTGCCCAGCCGGCGCATCATGAACTCTGCACAGGGAGCAGATTATCTTACCTAAGTTTTCGACCTTGTCAGATCAGTGATGTATATTATTTAGGAGACAGGGAAGGTAATCTTTGGCTTTCTCTTTCATACAGATATTTCTTGGGGTTTTCTCAGCTACTAACTCCTGTTCAAACAGTCATCTGTCAGCATGCTCTGGGAGCATTGAGCACTACTAGACCACACAGCTTCCCTAGAGGGGTGAGAATCCCCAGGCTATTACTTTTTCCGCCCATCTTTCTCCTCTACCTGTCTTTCTGGTTACTGAGCCACAGAAGTCAGTCATCTGTGCCAGATTTATAATGGACAAGAAGCCAAGTAACTTATACATTCTCATCATGTTATATAGATACAGTGAGGGTAACTTCAATAGCTGTTCGGAGATACTTAGTTTTTATTTTAACAAAACTTAGGAAACTATCACAAGTTCTCGAAGAACACAGTAAAGATTAACTAGATGAGATTATCCTTAATGTGAAGCTGATAACCAATACCTTTGTTCCTTTTCTTTTTTTAAAACAGTTTTTTTTTCTCTTTAAATGCAGCAATGACACAATATAATACTTCATTTTATATTATAGGTCAGAGCTATAAATCTGAACAGAAACAAATCTAACTAAATTTGACTTGCTAAGTAAAGAAATCAACCCAATTTTGCACAAGTGGTTAAGGATTTTCTATAAAGGACCAGATAGCTTTTAGCCTTTGTAAGCTAGTCACTCTGTCAGGCTATTCCTCTTTTGTCACCGTAGCCTGCTAGCAAGCACTAACAGTGTATTCCTGTTTGAGAACTGTTTTCTACCAGTAAAGATTTATTGAGATAAGAAGGTACCAATCAGGATTTAGCTTGTAATTTTTTTCAGTCATCAGATATATCATGCTGGGTATTGGAAATGAAAGATGAAAGATACAGTTATTGGGTACATATCAATTGTTAGTCAAAGAAAATAAACAATCAGGAGAACTATGGCAGAAGGGAAGATTAGCAGAAGACGAGGGAAGAGAAAACATGAAAATTTTGAAAAGCCAGGAGATGTAGCCCAGTGCTAGAATACTTGTCTAAAACACAATTTCTCCAGGTCTGATCCCCAGAAGACCAAAGAAAACAAGCACTAATGAATCTTCTAAGGGAGGGCATTGAGGGCTTATGTCTTAACGTTTCCTGATCAAAGTCGCTTGGGCTCTTTTGTATTTTTATTTCCTCATCTTGGGTGTCCATGAGATAACCCTGTATTTCTCAGCAAGAGCTTACAGCTTAATTTGAATGGTCTCCTTCACATCCCACATCTCAATGTCAAATCTATTAGCCAGAGCAATTGTTCTGTGGAGTTTCCCATAGCTCTGTCACTCAGAAGTATGTGACATAGATGCCAGTAACATGGTATGGGCTGAGCAAGTTGTATTTAGAAATGTATATGTATACACACATACATACATTAATACATGCCTGAAACAACAATTTAGAAAGAGACCTTGAACCTGAAGAAGAGTGGGGCTGGGAATATGGGAGGGATGGTGGGAGGAAAGAGAAGGGAGAAATGTAATTATATTGTCAATTTTTAAAAAAAAGGTTTCTTCAAAACAACAAAAATAAGATATCCCAAGCATCCTCCCCAGTCTAAACCTCAGAGCACATAGAGCTTTTTAGCTTCATTTATCTGTGTGAGCTGACTTGGGTCATGTTTTCTTACAGTGCAACCTTTCCCATCCTTACCTATACCTAATGGACCTTAAAGGAAGACTCAGTTGTCCAGGGTAGGTAGAAGCTTTGCATCAGACATGGCTGTCCTATTGGATTTAACACACACCTGTCTGATGATCAGACTGTTCCTCTATGAACAGTCTTTCCCTGAATCTATCATTTTGATGTTTAAGACCCAGACAGGAATTGTCTGGGTGAACTGCCCTGTGAGGCTCCACCATGAGTACTGTTTACTTCAAATCTGGCACCAGGCCTTTGGTCTCATTTGAATCTTTCAGGTCCTCTGGGGCCTTCTTCTCATCCCAAAACCATAGAGTAAGGTTTGGAGTCCACTCCCTCACCCACAAGGATGATCTATCTTCATCAATGACCTCTCTCTGGAGGAGAAACTGAAGGACATAGGCAGACACTTGTCTTTGTCACTCTCCTCTCCAGAACCATATGATTTATTTGGTTTCATGGTTTTTAACCCACCTACCTAAAAACTTCCCCTTTAGCTGCCTTCTAACCCAAAGGAAGCTTTATCAGACAGTTGGGCACAAGAGGCTCATGCTGGTACCAAGACATGAACTGGTGACTCTCTAAGGGAAGAAGGTTGTCTCTTTTCCTATTTTGTAGATCCTGTAACTATACACACACACACACAAATCGGGATTATTGTGAGGAAATTCCTTGTCCCCAGCAAGTTAGCAAAGGCAGAAGCCAGATCCCAACTGTGGCATTTGTAGCAGCAACAAACTATCTGGTGCTCTAGCTTGTTGGAAGTGAAAACAGTAATATAGACATCCAGGAAGGTAAGACTTTAAGAGTGTAACAGTCTCAGAAAATTTTAGTGCATTGGGTAGAATCAGCAAAAAGTGAGCATGGGTATATTTTTCTTCATTTATCTTATCTATTTATTTATCAATTTACTTACTCATCTATTTTGTCTCTGTGTTACGTGTGTGCATGCACATGTAGATTGTGTATGTATAAGTGCGCATGTGTCACAGCACATTTGGAGGTAAAAAGACAACTTTTTGGAGTCAGTTCTCACCTATCCTATGAGATTCAGGGATTGAACTCAGATATAGTTGCCAGTACATTTATGTACAAGCTCATGATTTCAAAAACAAACAAACAAACAAAGCAAAAGCAAACAAACAAACAACAAACCCTGGAAAAGGTCACAGAGCAAGAAAGGAAGTCAAATGTGAATGATACTCTGAGCCTCAGTGACCTCATATAAGAGTATTTGGGATGCCAAGAAGTGCTTGCTGACAGGAGCCTGATAGCTGTCTCCTGAGAGGTCTGCCAGAGCCTGACAAATACAGAGGTGGATGCTCGTAGCCAACCATTGGACTGAGCACAGGCTCCCCAGTGGAAGACTTAGATAAATGACTGAAGGACCTGAAGAGATTTGCAACCCTATAGGAAGAACAACAATACCAACCAACCAGACCCCCCAGAGTTCCCAGGGACTAAGCCACCAACCAAGGAGTACACATGGCTCCAGCTGCATATATAGCAGAGGATGGCCTTGTCAGGCATCAGTGGGAGGAGAGGCTCATGGTCCTATGAAGGCTTGATAGATGCCCCAGTGTAGGGGAATCAAGCGTGGGGAGGCAGAAATGGGTGGATGGAAAAACACCCTTATAGAAGCAAGGGGAGTGGGAGGGGATAGTGGGTTTTCAGGAGGTAGAGAAACCGGGAAAGGGGATAACATTTGAAATGTAAATAATGAAAATATCCAATAAAAAAAGAAGAAAGCATTTGGGAAGAGAAGGATCTATAGGAATCTTAGAGAACTGGGTCGCTGAGTGACTGGCAAGGGCAGCCGTGGTGGTAGAAGGAAAGGAGGTGCTGCTAGACGGGGCAGGGGAAGACAGCAGATAGTGAGTCCCGAGGAGCAAAGAAATAGTCAAGGATGGCTCAGAGGGAGGGGCCTGAATGGAGATAATGAGGAGGAAGGGAAATGTTTCAGTGGGGCAAAAACTGGTGAAGTGGTTTCATAGAGGAATACGTTCTATGTGTAGTGTCAGAATTTAGAATATGGTGCAAGGTAAGATTCAGAGAGAAGGACAGATATGAAGAGAGAAGAAAGCCTGATTGAGCTTCTGGGAGATGAAGTAACCCAGTAACATCTTCAGATTGAAAACAAACAAACAAACAAACAAAACCCCATAGCCCAGATGCTCGTCTGGAGAGAACGGACTGTATCAGATACTTCTACACACCTGCTCTGATTTAGAACCTTTACAAAAATAATTTTATCACTATTCAGTAATTTTTATTTTTTTGGATAAAAATTTTTATTTTTATTTTTGGATAAAAATATAGGTTTGCAAAGACAAAAACATGAGAGGGATACATCTATTTTAAATTCAAGCTTTTAGACTCTAAGACAATTAAATATGGTTCTACAATAAGAAAGGAAAGAATGTTAACTACTACAGCTCTATTGTTTCTTTCTCTGGATATAGAAATATCAAGGTACAACAAATTAAATTCTCTAGAAAGACATCTTACAAACTTAGGTTTAATTCCATTTACTTTTGTTAAAGATGACTAAATATTTATCTCTTCTTAACTATATATTAAAAATTAGACTCCAATGGGAAAAATTCATGATGTTTTTTACATTACAGACAAGTATGCTTAGTCAGCATTTAAAAAAGCAAAAAAGCATTAATATTTTGCCAATAAAGAGTAATTACAGAAACATACGAGATAGCTCAGCAGCTAAATGCACTTTCTGCTTTTCTAGAGGACTGGAGTCTGGTCTCTAGCACCCATTTCAGACAACTCACAATTACCTGTCACTCCAGCTCCAAGTGATCTGAGACCCTGTTCTGGTCTCTCTCTCTCTCTCTCTCTCTCTCTCTCTCTCTCTCTCTCACACACACACACACACACACACACACACACACACAATGAGGTGTGACCTCTCATATCTTCTCTGCTACTAGTAATATTAAGAACCTGTTAAAATAATAGTTCAAGTAATACTAAGGTATTATATGATTTGCTGCACAATATCGCTTTCCATTTACTTCCCCAAACCCAAATACAATGTAAGGTAACACAGAAGATTATATTATTATCTACAAAGTTATAGTAACTTAGATACCAAAGACCAAAACTTACTAAAATTACAACTAGTCATTCTTCATAAGATTATAGCTATAAAAGCAAACTGGCTCAAAAGAATATTAAAATTAAAAGATAAATGATAAATATTAAATAAAACATTGCATAAAACATAAAATCTGTAGTTACTAGAATAAATACGTATTCAACCTGTTAACAATATGATTTTTAGTTATTTTAAATCTCTGCTTATCTCATTGTCTACCTTTTACATCCTTAGGCCATACTGTGGTTTTAAATTATCTTAACTCTTGGTACAATAATCATAGTGACCTCTGGGTCTGGAAATTACCTTTTTGCCTCCTCATCTCTATCAGATCCAAAGAATGAACCTGTCTGGCACCATGGGGCATAATACAATGTTTTGTCTCTGTGTACACAAAAAGTAGTATTTTGACAACAGCAGGAACTGTAAAGTAAATTTCTTATTAATTAATTCCACAGTTCTTTCAAACTTTGGTGATTGAAGAGAACTTGAATTTTGTAGGCATAAAGGCAAATTATCTTGGGCCATCTTAGTCGCTGAAGTAGCCATTTATTGTCTAACTTGGTGTGTAACTCAACATCTTTGCAGCTGTTAGAAAAACATTTTAGGAATGTATAAAGTGACTCTTAGCTTCCACCAGCCCCAAAGCTAAGAATGTCATCAGAAGCCATCTGAGGACCATAGAGAAAACTCTCCACTTTACTGTGGCCCGGTTACCTTGAATATCCACAAATGCATTTGAGGGATGTCTATATTTATGGTTTTTGTTCTATAAATATCAAAACTTCATGAAAGTTTTACAGTGACAGATTATGGAATTTGGAGCAACCCAAGCATATGTTCTCAGACCATGGTCACTCCTAGTTGTCTTCAGAGTAAACTGTCTCATTTTTCCTTTGAGGTAACAGCTGTGCTGAGACCACATCTGACCTTCCACCACAGTTGGGGATTCCTCACCCATTGTTCCTCAATTCAGCAGAAAATAGACAGATATATTTGAATGCACCATAATCACTTCCTGCTATGATTATCTTTATCTATAAAATTGTCACTTTGTTTTTATGTAAACATAAATGCATACCCCATAATGTCATACCCATAGCTCATACATTAACAAGGCCCTTGTTCTATAGAATTTTCCATATGTTCTTTCATCCAGAGGGGTCCAAAACAGTTTCCAAGCACAGTCCTCAACCCAAACTGCAAAACCCTCTGATGCCTTGTAACTTGACTGGCAATGGCAAGTGGCTTTGTAATAGTGTAATAATTCCTCAAGGGACTTTATCAGCACATGCTTTGCTGTCCTTGAATGGGATGAAGGTTTTCTTCCTATCCCAATCTACTATTGGCATTGATAAACAACTTGTCTGAAAGATGATCTGACCTCATATACCTCTTGAACCATGCTTCCCCCCTAAGATTCTTATCCATCTTGTCTCAGAAACCCCAGCAACATAGGGATTGAGGCTTCTGGGACCCTGTTGCCATAATGCCAAACTGGACTCTTTAACTATATCTGAGACTAGTTTCAGTTGGGTGTGGAAAGACACATGACACAATGATGACTGCAATGAATGAAATGAATGAAAGAAAAGTCATAGCACCCAGGGAGACCAAAGGAGGAAGCCCAAGATGAGTGAGGAGATGAGAAAAAGGAAAGAAAGGCTTAGACGAGAGCCTTGACTCTGGTTCCCACAGGAAGGAGAGATAAGGTAAGCAGACTTAGGTGTGCATTCTGGGGCACATATAGGGATAAACTATAATTGTCTGGCACATGGCTCTGAGAAAGACAGGGCAATGGAATAGTGTCACATGAATGACGCAGTTGGGATTCTGGACTGGTTGGTTTGTGTATGAAATGAGTGCTTAGTGTTGAGTTCTTAGCTGAATCTAGGAAACGGCTATAGAGGGTAAAGTAAGCTATCCAGGGTCTTCCAGGACCCCAGATGACAGAACATGAAATAAACAAGAAACATGCTAGTACACAAGGGTAGCTTGGATAAAGCAGGGATTTGCTGAGAGTACAAGATATTGATTGTACAGTTCACTGCTTTAATGGGAAGAATAGCATACTAGCTTGGGAATTGGGCAGGATTTTAGAGAGAGGTTCAGATGCAGGAACTCAGCCTGTATTTCATCTACAGTCACTTCTATATCATGTCAAATCACTGCTGGGACAATAACTTTGGGGATCATTCTCAGACAAGAGGTTTTTTGTTTGTTTGTTTGTTTTTTCTCTTTGTAACAGTTGTGGGGAAAGGATTACAGTATTAAATCCAAATATTTGTTTACCTATCCAGTATAGATTAAAATATAGAGTAGAGTGTAAATGCTCATAATGTAGGAAAAGTTCGTGTGTGTGTGTGTGTGTGTGTGTGTGTGTGTGTGTGTGTAAAATTGGCAAAGCAAGTCACATAACAAGGAAGAAGAGTTCAGACATTTTACAGAACATAGTGGTTGATGGGAAAAGAAAATAAAATTCAAGCATGTGTCTAGGATTTAGAGTTGCAGACAGCTGTGCTGTGAACAGGTATTGATCCTGGAATATCTAAGTGTCAAAACTTAGGGATAGAGAAGGATGTAGCCCTGGAGCTGAGAAGTAAGAGATGTTTTAAAGCTGCAGCTTAAGCCTTTGTCGAACCTAATTAGTGCGTGGAAAGAGGAAGAGGAGCTGGTCAATTTAGGGATGACAAATCACAGTTTGGGTGTGATTTGTCCCCAGAGATTCATGTACTAAAGGCTTAGTCCCTAGTGTGGTGTGCTGAGGCTGCATGGAGCCTGATAGAAAGTGATTTGTTCTTTAAGGGTAACATGACTTTCACTTGCAAGTGAATCCTCTCTGCCTCTTGACTTAGAACCTCTCTGATTTCCCATCTCACTATGACATTATTTTAATTCCTGGTCCCACCTTCATGATCCCTTGGCCCTAAGGGTCTCTGTAGTCCTGGTCTGATGTCCACACCTGCTCCAGACCCTCCCTGGGAGCAAAGTAAGCTCCTCTCTTTTTCCTGGGTTAGCTAACCAACATTCTATATTGTTTCGTAGTTGCACAAAATGGACTCAGGCAAGTAACGAGAGGGTCTGGAGAGGAATCAGGAGTTAAGGAAATGGTTGCAGCTCAGAAAATAATATAAGGATTCAGTTAGATGAAAAGAGAGATAGACTGACAGAGAAAATTAGACCAGAGCTAAATGTGTCCGTGGAAATGAAGGCAATGCTCTCCCAAGTTTTCCACACCTCAAACACATCTCTTCATGAATACAGATTGCAAAGACTCAAGTTCTTCAAAGGTGTCACCGGATACCTCTAGTTTCTGTCCACTCTCTCGGGAAGAAAAATGTCTGTTGTCTGGACCTAGATGATATTTTGTCTGAAAATCCAGAGCAAGGTGGGAAGGAAAAGTATGTATGAGTTCTTCTCAGCCAGCCCAGAGATGGGAAGCAAGACAGCAGGGTGGCAGAAGACAGCCATGAACAGCAAGCAGCCTCCAGAGGAAGCAGCTGCATTTATTTATTTATTTATTTATTTATTTATTTATTTATTTATTTTTATTATCATGTATCACTTGATATTGTGATTCTTTACTGGGTTTTGAATTTAAATCAGGTAAAATGTCATGAATTTTCAGGTATCATGGTTATTTTCATAGTGAGAAAGCACAAAGGTGCCATGTGAGTTTACACGTGATGAAAGCATGTGATATACATTACATATACATATATAATTTTAAACAACTGCTAAGATACTGAAACAACATCTGGAGATGACCCAGGACTTAGATTTCCTCTCTCCCTTCTTCTTCTGTGTCTACTTCAAATCAGACATGGAGGAAAATTGATAATGAGCAAGGCTTCTCCTTTGAGCTTCTAGAACCTGCTGAGGCTTGTGTGCTATGTGTCTGTCAGCATAAAGTACACCACACACACACACACACACACACACACACACACACACACACAGTCCTAGTCAGTCCCAGATTCTGAAATATTTAGTTCCTAGGATATTTGAATCCTGCTGACCTGTTTTCTCTTTCTCTCCTGCCTTAACCCTGGGTCCCAAATCCCATTCATCTTCATGGTCCCCACCAAGTCTGATTAAACTCTGCTGAAACCCTACTTCTTTCCTGGCTAAGCCACTCACAGTCAAATAGGTGGAGGGAATACAAAATGCGGAAGAGCTTGCAGGAGGCTATACAAGCCCTGAGTGCTACGAGATGGGTCATGACAAGATTTATAGGCCCTATATCACAGCCGGAAGGCTGGAGGTGGTAAATTGGGAGTAGTGTCAGTAATTTATAAGAACTTTTTATGACAGACTTCTAGATTGAGGATGAAAAAGATGCCATTAAAACAAAACCAAGCTATCCAGGTTGTTTTTGTAAACAATAGGCTTCTCTACACAGCTCCAGGACTGAGGCAGTTTATAATTCTCATGAAATTGAAGTAATGCTGGCACCAGTGGACAAATCCTATCTTAAAACTTCCAAGGAGAAGTGAACAAAAAGCAGGAAGGAGAGAAATCTATCGAAGATCTAGCCCTCCTTTTCTTTTTCCTGCCCTCGTCCAGAAGGCATTATGATCTCCAAGGGTAGCTCTTTGTTATCTATCACCCATGATGTCCCATGGAGGATGTCTGCTGGTGGTAGTTTCCACATCTATTCGGGACTATTGCTTGGAGAAATCAGTGCATGGAATACATACAATGTCGTATCCTAACTGGGGTTAATTGTATCTTTTTCTCAAATTCGTATATCATTCATAAGAACTGCTGTTAACTTCCTAACTACTTTAATATAGCTTTTCCCAGGGTCAGATTCAGACATTAGACTTACAGAAACTAATAGAAAAGCAGATTTAATCTAGAGTGGAGTCTTTGCCACAGCTCTATAGAAGGGTTTTCTTTGTGACTTGATATGATTTTCCCATTTATCTCTTTATACAAGTAACCTCAGTCTGTTCTAGTTCTCAAATACTGAAAGCCACCCAGACAATCAGGTCCAGATTGGTGTATTATCATTCTTCAGCTCTTTCCTTTAACTGTCTGAGTTGGGAAAGCATTTTTCTCACCTTTCCTCTTCCCAACATAAACTCAAGTAGCCAATTTGCTTTTCTTTGCCAGCTTTTCCCTAGTTATAGACTCTACTTTCATTCATTAACGGACTAGGAGACAATCTTTTTCTTATTGCCTAAGGGAAGAACAAGCCATGAACATCTTCAGGATAGAGATGAGGTCAGACTGAGCCTGAGTACCAGGAGAGGATGAAACAAGTGAGAGACAACATCTTACGGAAATTACCTTCAATGTGCTCAAATTCACTTTTCTGTTTAAGTCAGATTTGAAGAATAGTATTTCATTTATTTCAAGGACTTAATTGCTATTCCATGTGATAACCAGAGCACAGAGCCCACGGTAAAAGGAGGCATGATGCCAGGACCTCATCTGCCATATTTCTATGTTCCCAGCCTGTCTTTGAGCTTTTGGGTTTCATTTCTCTCCTCTGGGTCTAGCTTTGATCTCTATCCTCCTCTGTGAGACAGCTCTGCACTCTGGTGGGAGATTAGATGCAGAGAGAAGCCCTAGCTGTGATACAAAGGTAAGAAGAACGTTTTTTAATAAGTAATACATGAGATTAAAGAGGCACACTGGGCTTCATTTGGCTTGCAACTGCCTCACTGCAATGCGCTTGCTGGTGTCTATGCACCTTCTACATCGGTTCCCTCTACACAGGTTCCCTCTTTACAGTCGGTTCTGGCGTTCAGAGACATTCTCCTCCTTTACTGTCTTCCTTCCATGTCAAGTCCCCACCTCCAGCCTCTACTCTGATTTCTTGTTGTAGGACAAATAGCTTCCAGGAAGCCTCCCTGGCCCCTCCCTTGTTTTCTGTCCCCATAGAAATTAACCTGACACTAGTAGTGACAAGAATAAAGTCCAGGTCAGGATCTCCAAAAGGAATCTTTCAGGACACAATTACTCCTTGGCCCCTAATGATAGCCACTGACCTGTGCATGTAGCTTATCTGTGGCAAATGGTATTGGAATCACACAGCATGTCAGACTTTCTAGTGGGAGACACACAAATCTCAATGGAAAATCTTAGCTCAATCAGAAATGTGTATGGTTGTTTTAAATTTCAGTCTTTCAATGTGGATCACAGGCTCTAATATTGTAAAGCACCAAATGTTTGCATATTCTCCAAATTCATGTGTTGAAACCCCAATCTACCACATTTTAATATTAGAAGAGGAACCCATTGTTAAGTAATTAAGTTTTATATAAAGTCAGGAGAGTAGTATCCATGAGATAATGCATTTTAGCACCCTTCGAAGAAAGGAAGAAACTTAAGTGTGTACTTTCCTTCCCTCTCTCCTATCATCTCTTCCTCTTTCCCTCTCTACTCTTCCCCCTTTCCTCTCCCTTCTGCCTCTCCCACTCCCTCCTGCATAACTGAAGACAAAGCAGAAAGTCAGGCCTCACCAGGGGCTAAATTTCCAAGTCCCTGTAATCCCGGAATTCTCAACTTTAAGATTGGTGAATAGCGAAAGACATCATCCATTTAAAACATTCTGTGACTATATAGCTTGGCATAAACACATGAAGAAGACTGGTTCCTCCACTCTGTTCTTTGAATCTAAGCATGGTCACTTACTATATATGGCTTTACATTTCCTTTCTGTAAAGGAAAACTAATCCTTTCTATGCTTGGTACAAGACATTTTTTCTTGACCTCTTGTGCTACCGAACAGTGGGAGCTTGCAAGTCACCTAGGTATTAAAATGAAGGGACAGCTGATATTTAGCTTCTGTCCATTTACATTATGTGAACACATAGACCATCCAAGCATACCTGGACCCTGAAGGTCTTATAACTCTCTTTTGATTTCTCTCCACATCAGTGGACTTAAGAAATTTTGGCAAAGCTGCCTATATGATTAATAATACAGATAACCATTGCAAATATTTCTCTCTTGGGTCCTCTACCTCATCTTTAAAAAGGGAGTGGTTATTTCAAACCCATATAGCCTACCAAATAAGATGTTTATAAACAAAATGTAGTGTGAGAAGTCATTTTATTTCTGCCCTCATCATGGTATATAATTCCTTTAGACATGCATAGATAGATAGATAGATAGATAGATAGATAGATGCCTAACATGCCTATGATCAGGTTTCTACTCTGAATGTGTACATGTATAATGCCTTTTTATATTATTATTATTTTCTAAGAAAGACTCAAAAGACAAGGTCTAGTAATTTGAATGCAGATAAAATCATACAGTACATCTAAACAGTGTATGTCAGGAGAGCAGGGGCTGCAAGCCTTTCAAGGCCAAGAAGGGCTGGTCACTGGAGTGACCTGTGTAGCCTGTAATAGGGCAGGAACTAAGGAAATAATCATCCTGAGTTTGGATGCTCTCCAACCTCGATGGAAATGAAAGAGCTGAGGCTGCACTTTAGAGGTGGGCTGCATTGATAGAAGAAACCTCTCATGGTTACCACACCAAATGACTAAGTTGGTACTTCCCATTGTCACTGAGATTGCCATCACAGGTACAGGCGTGCACACACATGCATACATGCATGCACACACACACATACACACACACAAAACACAGTATTACTATGTAATTTAGGATGCCCTGGGGGTTACATTATTCCCTCTTTCCAAGCATCCCAAGTTCTGTATATGCCACCATGCAGGCAGAACTTCATCACTTCAGTTCACATTCAATAATAACCATATCAACTGAAGAGGAGCTGAACATCAAGGTTTTTCCAAATGTGCTTTATTTTCTTTATTCTGACATTCCTTCCCAACCCTCCCCTTCGTTGCACACTGATTACAGTAACATATTACATAGAACTTAGCAAGTGAGAACACAGTCTTTTGTATTTGGTGAATAGCTCTCTCAGTCTTGACCTGAGTTTTATAGTCTCTCAGGTCTTCATGATACTCTTTTGGGAGAAAGCCTCAACTTCATATAAAACATAGATACTGGTTTTACTTACAAATATCTTAGGCACTCTTGAAATGGTATGATTTTATTATTTCAAGAGCTGAAATTATAAAACAGAAAATCATTGATCTATGGTTTACATAGTCCCCTTACCCCTACCCCATTATACTTTAGTCCCTTGCCTATGGGACTGTTTCACTACAAGATTACAAAGTGGTGAACATTTAAGCTACAACACTATTTATGAAGGATTTCTGGTGTTTGAAGTTGTTCATCAGTTGGAAATTCAACAATGTAATTGAGAGATTTTCTGTGTTTTCACAAGGTCTCTGATGGACCAGCTCCACCTCATAGTTAGCAGGTATACTCAGAGAAGTATTTGGTCCACCATTGGTGTTTGGGTGTAATTTCAATTATTGCTCCCTTTTTCCTAGGAGATTTTCTGCTTGACAACTAAATATAGAAAGGAGTCACTGTGACTTTAGTTAGGGAAATTACAGAGATGTACAATGAATGAAAATAACTAAGATGCACCCTTATTTATATACTTCCTCCTAAAATTTCACAAAGAAGAAATGACCTATTGTAGAGCAGATCACATGATTCCAACACAGGTATGATGTGGTCCCACCATAGTCATTTTGAAATTTCCCTTATAAGTTTGGCACGCAACCTGAGAAATGTCTTGTCTACAGTTTTGTTTATCAAGACATAACATGTTCTCACTTTTTAAACATAGACATTGTTAATTGTGGGATTCTTTAATGCTGTCTATATTTGCTGTATGTTATCAAAATAGATGTGATGCTTTCTTCCCCTGTAGTGATCTAATACTATCGTCTTTATCAAATATAAGTATGACTCTCAGTGATGCCTTCAATTCTAGTATATATGAGTAAGGAGAAGCAGAAAATCCCACTGGGATTTTTTTATTTGTTATTATTGGGTATATGTATTATTGGGTATATTTGGTATATGTAATGAGAATGTGTGCATGTGTACATGTACCTGCCACAGCATGCATGTGGAGATCAGAAGACAACTTTGTGAAATTGATACTCTCCTTTCACCTTTATATGGGCTTCAGGATATTGAATTAGGTTTCTAGATTTGTGTAGCCAATTAATTGTCCTTGCCCATCAAACCATTTTAACATTCCATCAACTGGGATTTTCAAATGCAAGTTGATTGGTGCTTTATATCTCAAAACCAAACAAAGCCCAAGAAATAATATAAAATTACTGAATGTGTCCCCTAGAACACTGGGATATGTTTATGTCTTAAATCAATGCCTCCTACTATTCATTGTGGGAAATTAACACCAAGTCCACTTTGTGCTGTGTGTGGCAAACTAGCCAATAGATTGATATATAGTGTTGAAAAGTTAGTTCCATGCAAGTTGGAGGTTCTAAAAGAGGGTTGGAGTAAGTATTTTCTGTAAGCTAATAACTGTAGAAGTGATGTACTCATCCAGCTATATTCACATTACCAAAATTAACGTTTGCAGAAGAACAAATACCACCTTTAAAATATCTTCTGCCCATTTTTCATGTGCACAGAGGGGGTGATATGATTACAGCAAAACAAACTAGCCTGGATTGTTCAGACTGATCTAAATGCATTCACATGCATCCTTAAGAGAGGAGAAAGTGGGGATTTGAGGAAAAACTGGAATGAAGAGCATGTAATGGTGGCACAGAGAAGAAAGAAGGCAGAGAGCCGAGAGGAGACCGGGAGGGAGCAGAAGAGATGAGTGAAGGTAAAGAAGATAAGAAAGAGAGGAAAGCATAGTAGAAAGACTTTGGGAAAGGGAAAACGGTAGAAGGGAAAGAAAAAGGGAGGTACCAAGAGAGGAAAAGAAAAAGGGAGAAAGACCAAGAGAGGAAGAGAAGAGACATAGAGACAGAGTAGAGAAAGCCAAGGAATTCCACTAGCCACCAGAACTTGCGAGGACCCGGGAGTTCTGGAAAGGAGTGAATACCTGCTTGATTTCAAACTTCTGGCCTCCAGGACTGGGAGAACATAAATTTCTGTTGTCTCAAGCATTCTGGCTTGGGGCCATTTGTTACAGTAGCCCCAGGAAGGGAAAACAAGCACAGAACTCAAGTCCATAGTCCTGAAGGGCAATTTAATGCCTTTCTGTGCACACCAGGAGAAACAAATATTCATCTTCAAAGGACTAGATTAAATAATAATAAAAATCCTAAGCTTTGGAGATTCATTTATCAAAAGCTAATATATTTTAAGGTTTCACGAACATAATTTTTCCCCCAAGAACTGTAAGCATTGGTTTCTATTAGGAAGAAAAATGTTAAGAGTAAGGGATTTTTGATCCTGGCTTGAATGTGGTTTTTATGCAGTTCAGTTTTGTATTATTTACAATCATTTCAAGGTTAGAGATAAATGTCAGAGAATAGGAAACAATATGAATTACTTAAGAGAAAAAAATAACTGAGAGATAGAAAGAGAGGTATCTCTATATCAAGGAATAGAGCTTAGATCTATTGAAGGCATTTCATGGAGATTATGAACTGTAAATAACAGCTTCATCATTCCCACCCAGGAAATATGGCTCTCTTGGGGAAAGTACAAGGAGCAACAAGAGCCACGAATACGCTATCAGGCATTATTTACCTTCACTATTACCAGAAGCAGTCTACTTTGAGAATGGCTTCTTTTACTATCTTCCCAAGTATCTTCAGAGGTCAAAACTCAAGTTTTCTAAAATCAAAATTTTAGGAGAAGATAATCTCACAAAAGTTGACTTCTATAGACTTCAATAATTAAATCTAACAGCATTCTATGATGAAATCTGATTTTTAACAGCCTACATTATAGTTTATATCTCAGATAAGTTTAAGTAAATTTTCCTTCCATAACAGTGGTTCCCAACCTGTGGGTCATGGCCCCTTTGGGAGGTTGAATGACCTTTTCACAGGGGTCATATATTAGATATTCTACATAGCAGATATTTATATTATCATTCATAATAGTAATTATGGTTATAAAGTAGCAATGAAAATAATTTTATGGTTGGGGAATGCAGAATGAGGGACTGTATTCAAGGTCACAGTATTCAGAAGATTGAGAGCCACTGTTCTATAGTATCTGGAGCCTCTGCAAATCTCCCATTAGGTCAGCAGCACATAGTAGACTAGAACTCTGATGGGCTGTGTCACACAGTAGGGATTGCCCTACTCACTTTCAGTGATGGTGCAATTGAAAATATCTATGAGCTTGATGCTTATGACAGTTGTGAGACCATGCTCCAACCAAAAACCTTAATGTCAACCTTTTATTCAGCTTTGCTACTAATCTGTACGTACGTGAACTAACAAGAGGCATGCATATTATAAATGAGAAGGCACACATTTAGCATACTGATAGCAAATATTTTCTCTAATACGTGTTGTGTGAGGATAGTATATGTAGCACTAAGTTATTGGTCTATAAAGTTGAGCGCTTATCGATTAATAATCTAGGGAAGCTTATATTTAATTTTTATGAAGAAGGTAATGAAATAAATAAAATACTTGGCTGTGTTTCTTTGCATACATTATGGTCTTATATTTTCAGAACATTGTTACAAATTAACCATCAGGATTCCTGTTTAAAATATAAATACACTGAACTTCAATGTGTGTTTTAGAGGTCATAATTGACCTCAAAGCTATTCTAGCAGTTTTTGTGTTAAGTTATTTATGCCAAATGGCTTACAGTCTGTTTTTACTCTGCAGAAATATTCCTATGATACCATGATGGCAAACCATGAGCCACAGCAAAATTCCAAGTGGATAAAAATGTTAAATATGAAGTACTATGCATATATTTTATTTTCAAAAGATATCTCAGAAAACAAGTTAAAAGAACCAAATTCCATTATGCAAGCCCATAATCCTAGCTAGAGATTGAGGCAGGGGGACCACAAATTCAATATTCATTAAGACTACAGAGGATGTTTAACCTTGGGCTGGATACCTTAGTGAGATATTGTCTCAAAGTAAAATAATAAAGAAGACTAGGGATACGCTTACTGATCATGCTTTGCCTAGCATGGCCTAGATTTAGTCTCCATTCTGCGTGGGGGTAAAATTAGAAAAAGAAAGCAAAACAGGTTTTAAAAAACAGTACCTCATCATCGTATCCCCTACAAGATGGAGGAGGGAGGGAGGGAGGGGAAGCTGTGTACCTCATCATCGTATCCTACAAGATGGAGGAGGGGAGGGAGGGGAAGCTGTGTACCTCACCATCATATCCCCACAAGATGGAGGAGGGAGGGAGGGGAAACTGTGTACCTCACCATCGTATCCTACAAGATGGAGGAGGGAGGGAGGGGAAACTGTGTACCTCACCATCCTATCCCCACAAGATGGAGGAGGGAGGGAGGGGAAGCTGTCGTCAAGATGTACTGCTTGAGAGAAGAATCTATTTTCAATAAATTATATATAATCTATATTTATATATTATATTATCTATGATTACATTTATTTACTGTATGTATAATAAACATATATACTTGTATAAAATAAAATAATAATAATTATAAGTATATATATAATATATATAAATATATAAACATTAATTATATAAGATAAGCATTTTTTTAAGCAAGGTGTTAAGGGAACCATTACTTTAACTTCCTCTATTTGGAAGTAATTTCTTTCTGTCACAGTCAGCTTCTACTGTTTGTTTGGCACAAACCTAGAGTCACCTCTAAAGAAGAAACATCACCTAAGAAATTGGCCAGATCAGATAGACCTATGAGGCATGTTATTCAATTTCTAATTGATAGAGGAGGGATTATCCCACTGTGCTCAGTGTCATCCCAAGGCAAAATAGCCTGGGCTGTATGACTGAGCAAGCCTATAAACAGGTTTCTTCCAGGTTCTCTGCCTTAGTTCCTGCCTCCAGGCTTCTGACTTGAGGTCCTGCCTAATTTCTCTTGATGATAGACTCTGACCTGTAAGCTAAATAAACTTTTTCCTCCCCAAGGTTCTTTTGATTCTGACATTTATTATATCTAGAATACACCACCCTTCCTATTTGAGGAAAATAAAAAATTTTGAAACTACATGGCTTCTAAATATCTCTTGTAGAAGAACTGTAACTCCTCTCCCTACTGTGGGTTTAGTCTATGGATCATGTGAAATAATAATTGCTACACAACTGAATATCAGATTCCCATCCTTCATATCAGATACGTTTGGCTCATTTTAGATAGGATCAACTTTGACTAGGTTATAGCTATCAGCCTAAAATGAGCACCAGAACAAAACTATCACCAAATGTATCTGGCATTTGGGTGTTGGTTTATGGCATTACATAGCTCACTATTAAACCTGGATATTTTTTCTTCTTCCCTTATTAATTTCACACCCTCAAATCATTCGCAACCTAAAACTATGCATACAGGGGTGCCTGTAAGTAAATATGAAATTAGAACAAATTCTCCTTTAGGCACATTGCCTTAACAATTTACCAGCAAAACATTCTATGAAGAAGTTACCACAAACATATTCACACGTTATGAGGATTAAAAAATAAATAAACCTAAAAATGTAGTAGGGGACCAGCAAAGGGAGAATGCTGTGTGATGAGAAAGACAAGAATTTACCAGGACACCAGGAGGATGATGGCGGTGTGTTCAAGATGACAATGGTAGACTGTCAAGTGACAGCTGTTAATGGGACTGCAGAAATGATTTCTTCCAACTTAAGACACTGACAGAATGCCCAATATCTTGACCATGTTCTCAAGAGATTTATACCCCAGCTGAGAGATCCCATTTTAATCATTGATCAGAAAAAGAGAGAAAACCAAAGTAAATAAGAAGAAAAGCAAAGAAATATTAGGTCCAGAGAAGGAAAACATATTGTAGAAAAATTATACACAATTGTGATACATCTGTCAAATTTTAAGTACAGAATATTTATCTACCCCATACCATAATGTAGCAGTCACAGTGTGAATGAGCAGAGAACACAGGCTGTGTAAGTAGTTAAGGGTGGAAAATAAACTCTAAGTGTTAATAAAAATGAGGTAATTATAAAAAGTAAAAACTTGAAGCATATTCTTCAAGAATAAAAATATAAATTCAAGACCATCTACAAGAAAAGTTGAATCTTGCTGCCTTTGAGAAACTGAAAAAGGGGAGGGGTCAGAATTTTGAATTTCCTAACAAGCATTACAAAAGGGACTGTTCTACATGGACTTTTGAACTAAATGCATGAATGTGGACATTTTATTTGCATAAACTCTTGTTTAAATATGATAAAGATTCAGTATTGAGTGAGAAGATTAAAATTTGGAAGATGATACATTGTGTTCAGGAGAAAAGACTCAAAGAAGTTTTGCTTCTTGGTGTTTCAATACCTTGTGTTATTCTGTCAAAATTGCATTTTCAGACTTGTGGGTTGCCTAGGAAACTTATGGCCTTTCTCTTGATTCCAAGTCTTAGTGTTGACTTTCTCCAACTTTTCTACTTTAGTTTTCTCAGACAAGAGCAAAAATGCCTGCAATGTAAAACCAAAAACCTGAACAGAGTGAAAACAAACAAACAGCGGATCTCAAAAATCAGGCTGAAAATACATCATATGCTAGTCTCCTGAGACTACATCAAAACAAGGCATCTTGGAACCTAAGAACATTTAGAAATCCAGATGCCTGCTGCTGCTCTGCTTCCTGTTTTGGATTCATTTTCTTCTTTGTTTCTAACATGTTGCTATCCAGCAGTGGCCAGGAAGGCTGTTCACAGCACTGGTCCTATCCAGATATTCACTAGATAGTAGGGCTACATACTGAGCAAAAAATTAAACTCAGCACTCCAGAAATTAATTTAGATGGCTAGGGGCAAGACCTCATGTGTGTGTGTGTGTGTGTGTGTGTGTGTGTGTGTGTGTGTGTTTCCATGCAAGCTTGCTTGAAGACAACAGACGTGTTTGTCAGTGTCTTATGAACAAGTCTATAATTAGTAGAGAGGGGATGCAAAGGAATAAGTAACACTAAATGCCTTTTGAAAGTCATATGGAAACATATTAGTGTAGTGTTTTACAAAATACATACACATATAAGAAGAATTTAAATGCAATTATCACATAATAGGGGAAACAATGCCCAAACTAGGCATCAAATGCTACCAAATAAATTCTACAGTACCAGAAATGGACAGTATCTTTTTTGAGTCATTGGCCAAAGCTCTTTAACAGTTAAAAGTCCATTTCTAATGTTATTGGTTACCCTCCACAATTTGACAACAATATCCTATTATTGAAGACATCACATACTTGTGTCATAGCGCATAAAGAAATCAACCTAGCTCTGAAGTAGAAGCTTCATCCCTACTGACTAGTGTTCACAGTTCTGGAAGGCACTACTGGAGGAGGAAAGTAAATATGAACCTTATCTGGTTTCAAACACTGTGTCACTACAATAGTGACCTGCTTACAAGATACACCCACTGGTGCAATGATGGCACAGATGTCATGGGAGAAATCACCAACTTTTATTGGACTTAAAGTCTGCTCGATGAAATGGATCAAACATCTGACATGAGGATGAAACCAAACCCCAAATGAAGCCAAACCCCAGAGATTGTATAGGGCCATGTGCTATAGGGAGAAAATCTATTTCTATTATTCTACTAAATGAACATAGTAATAAACTCACTTTTAATGACCTATTACTCTGTTCAAAAATCAATTCATCACTCAGCCCTCATCACAGAAGCAGATTCTTGCAGTAGATGGTAAATAATACAAAAGCCTACAACTGGACAAATGTAGAGATTGAGAGGTTTGGAGCTCTCCACCCATCCCTCCACAGTTCCAGGATCTATGTAGACCCTGAGGTAGAAATATAGTAAGAACCAGAGGTGGTGGACAACTCCAAGGAAGTAGTGTTTTCCAACAAGGTAGATTAACATATGAACTCACTTTGACAGCATGCACAAGACATGTACAAATTCAACCCATACAAAATCTTATCATGGAGAATCAGAAGTTGGTGCCCACCCCTAACCAAGAAGCGATTTGTAATTGATAGCTGTTGGGAGATAGGAAACCTGTTTTCTTCAATGGAGTTTCACTGGGATATCTACCATACTCCAGGGCAGGTGATGTGTCCTGGAGTAGCTAAACTCCATGTACTCTGTGGCTTTATTGTTCTTCTGTGCTTGTTTCAATTAATTAACAAATTCATTCATTTTTTAAGAGACAGGAACATAGAATTGGATGGGTAGCAGTGGGATTAGGGAGGAGTTGATAGAGGAAAAAGAATACAATCAAAATATATTGTATGGAAAATTTAAAAACAAAGAATCATTACAATTTTAAAAATACCATCTTGAAGATCAAGGCCTTGATTTCCAGCCTTGCAAACCTCAATAAGAAAATTTATTATTTGAATAGCTCTACCTTAAATAAGTCTGTCAGCTTTGGGTATATCAAACACACACACACACACACACACACACACACACACACACACACCACAGCAAGAAATTCACAAAGAATGAGGAACCTCTATGTGTTTTCCCAGGAAATATGCAGCTTTAAATGTCATCTAAGATTTCTACAAAAATATGAAAATAAGAAAAAAAAAATAAAAACAAAAATTTTCTCTTCCCAAACTACTTGGTTAAAAAGCACAGTAGTGGGGCATGCTTTTTGAGCTTCTCACAGAGTCAGAGTACTGAAAGAGCAAACTCCAATTGTAACCGTCACCATGAAAGATTTCCTTCTATAAACAAAGTGCCTTGATTTTGCTCCTTAATTTTTAGAACTTCTTCCTCGTGGAAAAACATCCTACCTGAAACGCCTCTGCAGTTAGAATCTACAGAAATGTAGCATTATAATTTCCTTGCTGGCTCAAAGCCCTGGGATCATTGAAAACCTGAAGACTATATGGAAAAGACAGTGCTCAGTGGTTCAAGTAAAGAGTTTCATGGAGGCTCTTGCTGAGCAGCAGCAGAAGTTCCTGGCCTCCAGTCCCTCTCATGGCTAAGAGTAGAGCAAACTGCCAAGACTCAGAGACCATTCTTTTGAGTTAGGAAAATGCTAGAATTCAGTGAAATCTCTACCTTTCAGACAATAATCTCTGTTTCTTTCAGCATAAAGAAAAATTTAACAAAAGATATTCTACAAGAGGTTTAGTATAGAAGCCACCTGCCGGCTCTGCTTAAAGAAAGCAGCAAGATTACTATCATGTCTGTATTATATGAAGAAGCATGTGCTATAATGTTTAATGAGCATTCCATTACCTTCAGAGGAGAGAGGTGGTGGGGAAATCAAATGCACAAACTGAACCAGGAATTCTTTAATATCCTTCCACCCCAAGACCCTCAAGTAGGCTTGATATGCTGCCTACACACATATTTTCTCAATAAGATAGAGGAAATAAGGAAAATAACAGTCCCAATATTACATCGTCAGCTTCCAAAGCCTGGAAAGTCAACAGTTTTCTCTCATCCATTTGTTTATTCTCAAGGAACAGAATGCAAGTTGAGGAATTCTAAGTGCACAAATATCTTTATAAGAGAAGACAATCTCGGAGCACAGAATGTGTTCTAGGAGAAAGGCTACAGGGGCGCATTCTAAAAATACTCGTTTAACCTGTATGAATATAATCCAGCTGATTTGTAAATACTGTGTTCACTTCTGAGTCACCTTAGAATTACTGCACATGTGTACATACACATGCCTGAAAGCACATGTACACACACATGCGCGCGCGCACACACACACAAACACATACACACACACACACACACACACACACACACACTTTCCCCTGCAAAGTATATCTATCTCTGAATTGAGGAATGTCGGGAAGATACAGTCACAGAAGACCATCAGTGAGGAAGAGGATTGGGACTACCTTCATTTGCCACCAGTACCTGTGCCATCATAGGCACAAAATAAAGACAGTGTAATCTCCAAACCATGCAACTGAATTCGAATGGCAGAATACCAGGGTACATGAAGATGGGAATGGTGCATACGTCTGCCTTTTGTTGTACCTGTCAATCTCTCTGGGATGCCCTTACATGCATTTGTGAACCACGTGTACTTTTTATGCTTATTTTACCTAGTACTTCAAAACGAAGCCAGGAAATATGGGCACTGCTTCTCAATTTACTAAGGTAATCTTTGGACCAAGAAGGCTTTAGATTTAGAAGCAACCTTCAACATTTCCCAGAAAAAAGAACTAACTTTGAGTTCCTTAGTTTTCTAGAAAGCCATAGTCCTCTGTCTTGTGTCCATTACCACTTGTTCATGTTGGGTTTAAAAACTTCTGTTCTTTATCCTAAATACTAAATTCAGTGATATTTAAATTGGCTAAATGAGGCTTACTGCCCTGGCTGTATAGTCCAAACATGGCAAGCCAATACAGTGCAGAGTTTCTTCCACCTTGTATTCTTGCTGAAGCCAATTTGATCTCCTTGATGAAGAATCCCATGAAAAATTTCTCAACTCTATTCTAGGAAGCCAAGGCTAAGATGTCCCAGATAACTTACCCTAATCTTCTGTTAAACTGCCCACTTATGCAAACCTTGCCCTCAAGCTAACCACTTATCTTTACCTTCTGTTAAACTGTTTGCTTGCACAATGCCCACCTCCCAACCCCCCCCCACTGCCTTGTGGTTGTAGCTGCTGTAAGAAGTATCAAGATGTAGTTTTTCCATTAAAAACCCCTTAACTAAACATTGAACACTGTACTTGAGTTCTGAGTACCTGAGTATAGCCCCAGCCAGCTGGAATAAGGACTTTCAGGTGGCTATGAACTGTTAAGTGGTCATATCTGGTGAACTACTATAACACTGACATTCCACATTCTAATGAGCCTTCAATGAAAATCAGTAAATTATTAGGTAAGCACATAATCACATGCGGCTGCCAAGAGGACTCTTCATGTCTTTTCTCCTTGCTCTGTAACAAGCCAAGTGTATTCCTTCTTCTCCTACTTGGGAGAGTCATCCCATCCCTAGCTTCCTATCAATGACCAAAAGATTTTCACAAGTGAAAGCCCCTTCAGCCACTCTGAAGGCAAAGTTGTATGTTTTGATCATCAGTTAACTAATGTTCTTAAAAATATATTGACCAGCCGGGCAGTGGTGGCGCACACCTTTAATCTCAGCACTTGGGAGGCAGAGGCAGGCATATTTCTGAGTTCAACGCCAGCCTGGTCTACAGAGTTCCAGGACAGCTAGGGCTACACAGAGAAACCCTGTCTCAAATATTTATATATTCACTAACAAATTTCCAACCTAATTATAGCTGAGTGACTTTTTACAGTGAGCATGTACACACACTGAAAATAGCTTCTAAGGTAGATTTCTAGCATAGTTCTTATCTTGGGATTTGTTTTTAACTAACATTTTAACATGCATACTCACTTATGCACATGCACATATAAACATTTGCACACATGTGCACATGGATGCAAAAGTAATAATAATGATGAAAAACATGTGAGTCTTTACTATGTCTAGATATTGTGTAGACATTTTTCTATTCACATTTATATTGAATGAGCTACTGGTACTGTGGAGATGGATGTATAGATAAAGTCTTATGCATTTTTTCTCTGTTGAATGGCCACCCTTAAGGTATGTCTAGGTATGTCACCCTTAAGGTATGTCTTCTCAGCATTAACCTTTCTACTTCCTTGGACAATTAATGACATGGAGGATTGGCACAGAGCTTTTGGGAAGTCAAGAATGTGTTTTATTTAAAACTCTAAAACATGCCTTTGCATTTGAGGCTCTTTTGAATAAGAATAGACTGACTAATTTGCACATTCCTCATGTGGCTGCCCTTCCTTGGCATTCTGCTGAATATGCACCTCAAAACGAGGCATGATTTTGATGGATGGGAACCTATGAGGCTTAATAAGTGGCACCAGAATGGACAGACACCTGAGGGGAAAACCAGGTCTCTGTTGATAGATGTCTTTCCCATGGGACCTGGGGCACTGCTGAGATGCAGTTTTTCCAGCAAGTGGTAAAATGGAAAGATAATTCAAAGCAGCACATGCAAGACAGTGTGAACAATGTATTTTCTTGACAGCAATGAGTGTGCAAAAAGAGTTAGATGAATAGCTTCCTCATGGGGTACCAAAGTCACAACATAGAGAAGCAGATCCAGAAAAGACTGTGAGGGAGGGAGATATGGTCCAGGTAAATTCTAGTCATTGGAAAACATCATTTCTACCACCGTGATTTTCATTACATTTTCACCCAGAAAGTAACTTTTGTTATTGCCATTAAGTAGTGATTGATTGATTGATTGATTGACTGATTGATTTATAGATAGAGTCTTGCTTTGTAGCCAAGGCTTAATTTGAATTCACAATAATATTTCCAACCCAACATCTTAAGTACTGGACTACAGAAATGTTTCCTCATCCTTGAACAGTTTTAAAATGGTGCTAGAACCAAGTTTAAGGCTTTGCATATCTTTGACAAACCCTGAACTACTAAGTAACATCTCCAGACCACTTTTCTTTTACATTAAAAAAGAAAAAAATATATAAATATAAGACTTTCTAAGCCTCATAGTCTGAGAACAAAGAAGTGGTTGGAAAGGATGGTAGCCATTTCACAGTAGAATTGAGTATCACTCTTTAGCATAAAACTCCTTAACCCACTGTCTACTGGGCTAATATACTGGATGTTGTGAATATGGGGAATGTGGGGTACTTGATGCAGGGTTGATGTCAGGAAGTAGGATGACAGAAACTCGAAGTCACAAAAACTTCCACTGAGTTAGTGGTTCTGGGTTCCTATCTTACAAATCTGAAGAATGAAACTCATGGCCCCCAAAGGGAAAATTTTAAAAAGAACCTATCACTTTTCTTTGGCAAGAGCTTAAGAGATAACAGCAGACAGACCTGGACAACAAGAGTAGGTCCCAGAAATGGGTTGCCATTAACTACTAGGGACTCCTTGGAGCACTAATAAAGATACTGAGGCATATGTGGGGGCTGAAGGGGTGTCTAGTGAGTCTGATTGGACCACTCATAAAATGTCTAGGTTCCTCTCAGCTATGGCTGCATCCTCACACATACTTTCTAAGGAGTGGCTAGGTTATATGACAGAAAAAGAAAAATGGCTCATAACAAGAATAGAATAGAAGAGAAGAGGAGCCAGAGCCCCCTTCTGGTATCCCTAGCCTTCAGCCAGGACAAAAGCAAGGACACTCAAGGACAAGAATCTCCTGAGGTCCCTAATCAAAACAGCCTGATGAATTTCTATTGCCTGTTTTTTCACACATATTGCTAACCATTTGAGGCATATTTACCAAGCTTTTCCCTTCGTGGATTTGTTTTACTATAATTTTTTTGAAGGCAAACTGTTAAATTAGTTTTAGAAGAGGTATGTCCCCTGTCCACCCAGGTTATAAGTCACTCTGCTAATTTTCTTGATCTCTTTTCTGTCTGACAAAGGCTGGAGACTTCCTCCATCAATGTGTGGATGTGTGTTTTAAAGTTTTAGTTTAGTATGTTATACACTAACAATGTTTTTTTTTTCTTTCTTTCTGATTCTATGACTTAAACGCTTTGGTGACCACAAAAACATTGTGCTTCTCAGAGCTACACAATTTCTAGACATAATCAATAACATGTCATCTGCTTGTAATTATTATTATATTTGCATGCATGTGCAATGCGCCTGTGATCACATGTGTATATATATATGTGTGTGTATGCATGTCAGTATGTGTGTCAGCAGGTATATCTGTACAGTAAATGTGAATGGGTATAAAGGCCACAAAATAACTTTGGGTGTCATTACTCATGAGGTGGTTGTCTTACTTATTAGGGCAAGCTCTATTTCTGGTCTGACACTCACCAAGCTTAGTTAGCAAATGATTAAACTTCAAAAATCATTCTTTTTTGTTCTTTCCAGTTTTGGTGGTCTTAAGTATGCAACAATGATTTTGTTTCCTTTATTTTTAATGTGGTTTTGTGGGAACATATTCAGATCCCCATGCTTGGGTAAGCACTCTTCTGACTGAGACATCTCCCTAGTCCTCCCCTGCTTTTTACATGGATATCGACTTATCTACCTCTTTCATCAGACACCAATACTCAGGACTCCACTTCTATCTGAACATCAAAAGCCACGTGTCTAACCAGAAGCATCCTTAGCACCGATAGACAGTGAAAATGGTCAAAGGATCTTAAGCTTGCTTACCTCCTGCTGATTATTTCTTTCAATAAATGACATGAAAAAATTCTTGGCTACCTTTCAGCTCTTTAGCCTCCTTCTGACCTGGTGCTTGTCCATGTGACCATATGTGTAGCTATGTGCCTCATATGTGTGGCTAAGTGATTCTTTGTCAGAAATGTAGCAAAGAATAATTTTCTGGGACAGGTTGCTTCATGGCCATTGCTTTCACCCTATGTGAATAATAATGATAATAGCAATATTAATAATGATACTATTTTAAAATACATCACTGTGAGCTTCCTTTAGTATCATATTTGCTAGAAGAGGTCATAAAAGCCATGAGAAATTTGGGTGGTTAGAGATATTTATACTCATCTGTTTCTGTATGTAAAAATATTCTTTTTCCCTTTTTAAAATTTTCTTTATTCTTTTACAGTTTCACACAAAATATATACTGTTATTTGATCAATGACTTTCTAATTCTCTTATCTCCCATCTCCCTCCTACTTAATCCCCTATTCTTGGCAAGATGTCCACTTACTTTCATACTTATTTTGTGTGTATGACCCACTGCATTTAATTAGAATTGACTGCATAGAATTATGGGAGATTAATTACTTGTAAAAGGATATTGGAGCAGTGGCTCTAGTCCTGAGAAATATGCCTTTATTCCCTAGCAACCATTACATAGCTATAGCTCTTCAGGGAGACATTGATCTCTCCCCATCCATGATGAACTGTTGATGGCCCAGTTTGATGGATGCTCTCTGCAGGTAAACCACATTGCTGTGAGTTTATGAGTGTAACAGACATGTCATAACTAGAAAAAAGAATTTTGCAGCCCTCCTCATCCTTTAGCTCTTAAATCCTTTCTGTTCTTTTTTTTTTTTTTCATTAAATTAAAAGTCTCTGAGTTGTAGGAGGTGGGGGTGATCAAACTACATCTTATACATGTTCAGAAGTCCCAAAGAAGAAATCAAAATATTTTATGTTAAAAAGCTACTGTACAGCAAGAAAACTGTCAAGCAAGTGAAGAGGCAGCACAGAATGAGAAAAATGTCTTTGCCAGGTATATCTGACAGAACATTAATATCTAAAATACACAAAGAACCAAAAAATCTCAAGAAAACACAATGCAATTTTTTAAATGCACTCTAGATCTGAAGAGTTATCAAAAGAACAAAAAGAAAAAAATAAAGGAAGAAAGAAATATGAATGATTAATAGCATTTTATTAAGCTCTCAAAAATTTAGCTATCAGAAAAATTCAAATTAAAACTACTAAAACAGAGTAGGCACCATATCTAAATCTGGGTCTAAACCATTACCACATATTGCAACAGTTTTACTGGAAGTGGTGGACCCAGGATACAGGCTAGTTCTGACTCAGAACCATGCCCATAGGCAGAAGAGGAGTCCTACAGTTCAAAGCAAAAGCTGAAAACCCAGAGAAGATGTTAGAGCTGACATAGGACAATAGTAGTTCCCTAGAGGAAGAAGAGTGACACAGATTGGCCCTAAATCCTGGTTCCACAGGAGGAAAAGACATCTCACACCTACTATAGCTTAGTCTTCTCTGAAACAATGCAAACTACCATGGAAAGAATTTTTTTAAAAAATAAGAAATTGATATAATTGTACAAAAATATTAATAATTTAAAATATAAAATGGATTTTAAAGATAAAAATGCAGAAAATATCAACTAATAAGCTAACCTCAGATTACACAAAATCAACATGAAATCATCCAAGATAACATGCATTCAAAAAAACCTACTAAGCATACAGTAATGATAGTAATGGCTACTAATGATAGCAATTTGAAATGATTCCAGACAAAATATTTAAAACAACTTCAAGATAGTATGCATATACTCTAAGAGAATAAAAACAGAGTGGAATAAAATTAGGAAGTCAATCCAAGATATTGAAATGGAAATCAGTAAAGAGAATTACTGAAGTAAAATTAAAGTAAAATGATGCTAGAGATGAGAAACCCAGTAAGCCACATTAAAAACTTGGTGGAGAGTCTCACCAAAAAGAAACATACAAACACACGCATGTACATGCACAGAGAGAGAGAGAGAGAGAGAGAGAGAGAGAGAGAGAGAGAGAGAGAGGACATAAAAGCTAGAAGAAAAGATAGAGAAATTAGAAGACAGGATAGAGAAATTAGACCATTCATTAAAGGTCAATAATACTTTTTCTTAAATAAATATGAGCAGGACACAAGAGAGTGTTGGACACCATAAAAAATAAAATGTTCAAATTGTTTGAATATTTTCAAACAAGAATTATTATTATTCAATACCAAATACATAGGAAGCATTGAAAATAAATTTGAAAAACAAGACTTCCCAAACATAGAAGGATGCCCATCCAGGTACAAAACTCATAAAAAAACACTAGTAAACCAATAAGAAATTACCCCAAAAATATTATTTTTAAAACATTGTAAACACAAGAAAAAGAAAGAGTATTGAAAATATCAAGAGAGAAGGGTCAACAGACCTATAAATCCAGGCCCATTAGATTAACACCCAACTAACTGACAGAAACATTTAAAGTCATTGGGCCGAAAAAAGTATATTTCAAGTCTGAAAAAAACTATAGCTTCCGACCACAACTATTACCCCAGCAAAAATATGGATCAAAAGTTTCCATAAGGGAGATTTCGGCCTGGGCCACCAGGACTCCAGAGCCAAATAGCACTGGGAGAAAGCTCACCTCCCAGGAGTGTGGAAAAGTCTTGAGAGGGGATAAGAGGACTAAAACTGCTCAGCGGGACTTACCCAGAATCCTTGCAACACAGGGACTGAAGAACAGCTGGGAGGAAGGAGCCTTCCTGGTTCCATCTGTGGCAGGAGACCTCTGCTTGGGCCACCAGGGATCCATAGCCAAATAGCTTTGAGAGAAAAATAGTCTCCCAGGAGTGTGGGGAAGCCTGTCTGTTTAGAGGGACCCACTTGGAATACCCAGGACACAGGGACTGAGGAGCAGGCTTCTGGTTTCTTTCGGTAGCTGGAGAGCAGATTCTGTGACACAGGGCTCCATACTCAAATAGTGCCAGGAGAGAGCTGATATACCAAGAGTGCCGACACACCTTCACAGACAGGCAAGACTATCAATTTTTTTCAAATTCACTGGACCAAGAGGAACCCTTGCAGAGCCATCAGGACACAGGAAACAAGGGACAGCTAGGGATTAGATCCTTCTTGTTTCTGTCTGCACCCCAGAGCTAAGCTGACCCTGCACCACGGCTCTCCAAATTCCTCTCAGAGAGAACTAGTCTTCAATGAGTACTGACACCTAGGCTTGCAGGAAAGACAAGCCACAGTCAGAGAAAGTAAGACCAGCTAACACCAGATGGCAAAAGGCAAGGGTGAGAACACAAGGAACAGAAACCAAGGCTATTAGGCATCATCAGAACCCAGCTCTCCCACCACAGCAATCCCTGGGATACCCCAACACACCAGAAAAGGAAGACTCAGACTTAAAATCACATCTCATGAGGAAGATAGAAGATTTTAAGACAGAAATAAATAACACCCTTAAAGAAATACAATAGAACATAGGTAAACAACTAGAAGCCTTTAACACAAAAATTCCTTAAAGAATTACAGGAAAACACAATCAAACGGGCAGAATTACAGGAAGACACAATCAAACAGGCAGAATTACAGGAAAACACAATCAAACAGACAAAGGAAATGAGCAAAACCATCCAGGAACTAAAAACAGAAATAGAAACAATAAAGAAATCACAAAGGGAGACAATCCTGGAGTTAGAAAACCTAGGAAAGAAATCAGGAGTCATAGATGCAAGCATCACCAATAGAATAAAACAGATGGAAGAGAGAATCTCAGGTGCAGAAGATACCATAAATAACATTGACACAACAGTCAAAGAAAAGGCAAAATGCAAAAATCTCCTAACCCAAAACATTCAGGATATCCAGGATATAATGGGAAGACAGAATCTGAGGATAATAGTTATAGAAGAGAGTGAAGATTTCCATCTTAAAGGACTAGTAAATATCTTGAACAAAATTATATAAGAAAACATCCCTAACATAAAGAAAGAAATTAACATAAATATACAAGAAGCCTACAGAACTCCAAATAGATTGGACCAGAAAAGAAATTCCTCCCATCACATTATAGTGAAAACAACAAATACACAAAATAAGGAAAGAATATTAAAAGCACTAAGGGGGAAAGGGCAAGTAACATACAAAGGCAGACCTATCAGAATTACACCAGACTTCTCACCAGATACTATGAAAGCTAGAAGATCCTGGGCAGATCTCATACAGACTCTAAGAGAACACAAATGCCAGCCCAGGCTGCTATACCCAGCAAAACTCTCAATAATCATAGATGGTGAAACAAAATTTTTTATGACAAATCCGAATTTGCACAGTATATTTCCACAAACCCAGCCCTACAAAGAATAATGGATGGAAAACGCCAACTCAAGGAGGGAAACTACACCCAAGAAAAATCAAGAAAGTAATCTTTCAACAAACTCAAAAGAAGATAGCCACACAAACATAAAAATAACATTGAAAATAACAGGAAGCAACAATCACTATTCTTTAATGTCTCTTAACATCAATGGGCTCAATTCCCCAATAAAAAGACATAGACTGATGGACTGGATCCATAAACAGGACCCAGCATTTTGCTGCATCCAGGAAACCCTTAGCCAGACTAACCAGAGGGCACAGAGATAGTCTCCAAATTAACAAATCAGAAATGAAATTGGAGATAAAACAACAAATTCTGAGGAAATTAAGAAAATCATCAGATCCTACTATAGAAGCCTATACTCAACAAAATTGAAATATCTGGATGAAACGGACAAACTTCTAGACAGACAGCAAATACCAAAGTTAGTCAGGATCAGATAAACCATCTAAACAGTCTCATAACCCCTAAAGAAATAGAAGCAGTCATTAAAAGTCTCCCAACCAAAAACAGCCCAGGACCAGATGGGTTCAGTGCAGAATTCTATCAGACCTTCAAAGAAGACCTTGGAAAGATTAGGAATTCAAGGAGCATATCTAAACACAGTAAAAGCAATATACAGTGGTCAACATCAAACTAAATGGAGAGAAACTTGAAGCAATCCCACTAAAATCAGGGACTAGACAAGGCTGCCCTCTCTCTCCCTATAAGGATAAACAGGCTGAAAAAGAAATTAGGGAAATGACATCCTTCACAATTGTCACAAACCTTAGAGAGTATCTTGGTGTGACTCTATCCAAACAAGTGAAAGATCTGTATGAAAAGAACTTCAAGTCTCTGAAGAAAGAAATTGAAGAAGACCTCAGAAGATGGAAAGATCTCCCATGCTTATGGATTGGCAGGATTAATATAGTTAAAATGGCCATCCTGCCGAAAGCAATCTATAGATTCAATGCAATCCTCATCAAAATCCCAACTCAATTCTTTCTAGACTTAGAAAGAGCAATTCTCAAATTCATATGAAATAACAAAAAAAACAGGATAGCAAAAACTGTTCTCAAAAATAAAAGGACTTCTGGGGGAATCAGCCTTCTTGACCTCAAGCTATACTACAGAGCGGTTGTGACAAAAACTGCATGGTATTGGTACAGTGACAAGCAGGTAGATCAATGGAATAGAAATGAAGACCCAGAAATGAACCCACACACTCATGGTCACTTGATCTTTGACAAAGGAACTAAAACCATCCAGTGGAAAAAAGACAACAAATGGGGCTGGTTCAACTGGAGGTCTACATGTAGAAGAATGTGAATTGATCCATTCCTATCTCCATGTACAAAGCTCAAGTACAAGTGGATCAAGGACCTCCACATAAAACTGGATACTCTGAATCTAATAAAAGCGAAAGTGGGGGAAAGTCTTGAACACATGGGCACAGGGGAAAAGTTCCTGAACAGAACACCAATGGCTTATGCTCTAAGATCAAGAATCAACAAATGGGACCTCATGAAATTACAAAGCTTCTGTAAGGCAAAGGACACTGTAAATAGGACAAAATGGCCACATACAGATTGGGAAAAGATCTTTACCAATCCTACATCCAATAGAGGGCTAATATCCAATATATACAAAGAACTCAAGCTAGACTCCAGAGATTCAAATAACCCTATCAAAAAATGGGGAACAGAGTTAAACAGAATTCTCAACTGAGGAAACTCGAATGGCCAAGAAGCACCTAAAGAAATGTTCAACACCCTTAGTCATCAGCGGAATGCAAATCAAAACAACCCTGAGATTCCAGTCTTACCAGTCAGAATGGCTAAGATGAAAAACTCAGGTGACAGCAGATGTTGGCGAGGATGTGGAGAAAGAGGAACACTTCTCCATTGCTGGTGGGAATGCAAGCTGATACAACCTCTCTGGAAATCAGTTTGGCAGACTCTCAGAAAAAATAAACATAATACTACCTGAGGACCCAGCTATTCCACTCCTGGGCATATACCCAGAAGATGCTCCAACATGTAATAAAGTCACACGCTCCACTATGTTCATAGAAGCCATATTTATAATAGCCAGAAACTGGAAACAACCCAGATATCCCTCAACAGAGGAATGGATACAGAAATTGTGGTACATTTACACAATGGAATACTACTCAGGTATTAGAAACAATGACTTCATGAAATTCTTAGGCAAATGGATGGAACTTGAAAATATCATCCTGAGCAAGGTAAAACAGTCACAAAAGAATGAACACGGTATGTACTCACAGAAAAGTGGTTATTAGCCCAAAAGTTCAGAATACCCAAGAGTCACTTCACAGCAACCATTGGGCTGAACGTGAGTTCCCAGATGGAGGAGTTGGAGAAGAGACTGAAGGAGCTGAGGGAGTTGGCAGTCCCATGGAGGGAGCAACAGTATCCACTGGCCTGACCTCCTGATGCTCCAGGAGAATGGATCACCAACCAAAGAATACACATGGAGGGACCCATGGTGCTGACCACATATGTGGCAGAGGAGGGTCTTGTTAGCAGTCAGGGGGAGGAGAGGCCCTTGGGTCTGAGGGTGTTAGATGCTCCAATATAGGAGAATGCCAAGGAGGGAAGACAAGAGTGGGTGGGTGAGGGAATACCCTCATAGAGGCAGGGGGAGGGGGAGGGAATAGGGAGGTTCCAAAGGGGAGATCTGGAAAACATTTGAAATGTAAATAAAGTATTAAAAAATATAAATAAATAATAAATAAATAAGTTTCCATAAAGGTATTTGAATTTTGTGTTCACATTAGGGAGGTGAGTCCTGTATATTTTAGAAGACTAGTATTTATCTTCTCTGAATTTAGTCAGGAGTTGTAAACTTATTTCTAGTTGAGTGTGACAGGAGAAAGGTTTTCAAGGCCTACTGAAATAAGTAACATTAAACATGTGATTTATGAGGGAAACAAGTTTCCATGATAAAAGAGGATAATGGAATTTATAACTAATAGGCCAGCTCTAGAAAGTCAACTGAAGAATAAAGATTACTTCAGTTTGAAGAGAAAAATAAACAAATCTAAGAGGCCTCATGTACTAAGTACACAATTGTAAAACATTTAATCAAAGGCAGTCTAAAAAATACAGAAAAATAAATGAGACAAGAATCAATAAACTCTATTCAATATTAATACTCTAAATTCTCAAATAAAGAAATACAGACAAGTAGATTGGATTAGAAAAGACAGTCCACATTTTTACTGCCTCCAAAGCACACCTTTCCATCAACACAGATACCACCATTGAGTAAAAGAATGAAGAAAGATATTTCAAGCAAAGGAAATAAGAAACATGTAGGCATAGTACTCTAATGTCTGATCAAAGAGACTTCATGTCAAACATAGGCAGAAGAACAAAGATTTCTTCATACTAATCAGTGGAATGATCCCCTAAGAAGAGACTGCAATTCTAAATGTTTTTAAGATATAAACACACTCATTTACATAAAGTGTTGCTAGATGACCCACAGATTAATCCCAACACAGTGATAGCAGAAGTCTTTAACATACAACCCTCACTAATTTTTGCCCATTCCATACAAAAAATAAACACTAAAGTTAAATAACATCATACATCAAATGTACCTAACAAATATTTATTGAACATTTTGGCTAGACACTAAGAATACACATTGTATTCAACAGCCACTGGAACTTTAAGCAAAATAAGTCACATATTGGGACACAAAGCAAGTCTAAAGAAAATTGCAATGATATCCTGCATTCTATTGGACCACAGAGAAATAAAGATAGATAGCAAAAACACAGAAACTAGAGAAAATACAAAAATTCATGGAGCCTATGCAATACATCACTGAATGATAACAGGGAAGAAATAGACAAGGAAATAGAAAATTTAAATTATGGATACGACATATCAAAATGGATGGAACATAATAAAATAATACTTAAAAATTATTTGCTCAATGCATATATAAAAGAGAGAGATCTTAAAAAAATTAATAATACTCCTTAAGGCTTTGGAAAATCAAAACAAAACAAACCTCAAGTAGTAGACTAGAGAAAAATAATTTAAATCAAGGCAGAAAGTAATGAAATAGAAATAAACAAAACCCATGAATAATTAATTAAACAAAAGTTGATTCCTTTGAAAAGATAAGCAAAACTGACACACTCTTAGGCAAATTAACCAAAAGGAAGAAAAGAAAAGACCCAAAATAATAAAAGTAGAGATAAAAATTGAGAAATCGCAGTGAAAGATAGAGTTTACAAGACCAGATAAAAAACATTGCAAATACAAACTGATAGTATTAAACTTCAATCTCCCTGATATAGATACAAAATTCCTCTAGATTTGAGAGTTTTCTTCCGTGATGTTGTTGAAAATGTTTTCAATGGTTTTGGTATAGAATTCTTCTGTGAATTTATTGAAATTTTCATTTCTAGCTTCATTTCAGGTTCGATTTCTTTCAGACTTTCATCTTTTTATTGAATTCTATTTTTCCATCTTGATTGAATTCTATTTTTTATTTTCTTGTTTTGAATTCTCTGAGAATTCATTCAATTGTTTATTACTGTCCACTTTAAATTCAACCCAATATTTATCTGTGTTGCCTTTAGATTAATTAACATAGTTATCATTTTCTTTTAAATATTTTGTCTGGAATTCCATCCAAGTGAACCTCATTAGGGACCATTCCTATGGGAGTTAGCAATTTGGTGCGGTATATGTAATCTTAGGTTTTCTTGTTGGTTCTGTTTTTATGTTTGGATATGCATATTTATAATTTGTTTTTGAATGAGTATTTGGGTCCAAGTTTTTGGCATAACCAAAATGAGCAATTGATAAAAATCTGGGGTTACATTACCTGGGTCTAGCTAGTTTTTGATTGATTAGGTGGTGCTTGAATGTCTGTTGTGGTACTTATTTAAAGCATCAGAAAAGTAGCTAACTCAGTCAAAGAAGTGGACAGAAGTATAAGAAAGAGAATAAGTGAGATGAGAGTTCACTGTGAGCACTGAAGCAAGATAGCCGAGATAAAGAGGCAAAGCAAACTGAATCCCAGACACTGGGTTTAGGCAGGCTTACAGTGAGAATCATGTCACTCTAATCCTTCCTAATTTCTTTTTGGTACTATCATATTTAAGTTCTTCTTCTTTTTTAATTCTACTAACTATTTTAAACTCATTGAATCTGAAGATTTTAACCAAAAATTGATTCTTAAATACTTTAGCTTTTTCAGGAGAAGGGTAAAATATTCTGAGATTCCCATTCTAACTCATCTCTCCATGTAGAATTCAATAAGAAATGTAATAGGCCTTTCTATATGTTTAATTTCTTTAAATCACTCTAATTTTTTTCTTGTTATTCATGTTTTTGTCTTGGGAATGTATTCTGAAATGTATTCTACTTCTTAAATACTCTTTCTGGCAGTGTCTACTATTTTGTTTCACTCTTCTCTTAAAGTTCTATGTTTAACTATGTTTAACTTATAGAAGTTTTAGTTGGTTCATTTTAGTAATTACTTGGGAATCTAAGGAGATTTTCAGTTTCTGGATATGTTTTTGTGGTGCTGGGAGATGATTGTAGAGTATCAAACATGCAAAGGAAGAACAGTTTGTCTGAACAGAAGCCCAAATCTGCATTTTACTTTGTATTTTGACACAGAATCTCACAAAGTTGCCCCAGCCTTAACCTTACTCTGCAATCCACAGAGTTTTGAACTTACTACCCTCCCACCTTAACATCGCAAATAGCTAGAACTGTAGAAATTTGCCAGCACAGTTAACATCTTGCTTGATTTTTAATCATATTTTAATCCTTTGTGTCTATAAACACACTAAGGACATGTGTATTTAGAATCTAGTAAGTTCAGTAACTGAAATCATTGTTTTATTGATATCTGGTCATGATGATGTATGAATATATCTAAGTTACAGGGTATATCTACTCTCATAAATCAATATAATCTACCATGCTGTTTCCAGATATTCATGATATACAAACAATTATGACTTTAAATTTATAGTACACAAGTACAGAATTAATATGGGATTTGACAGAACGGATGGCATGGAAATGATTTTCAAGTTTTTGACACAATGTACTAAGCAGATGTTGCCACCTAAAATGTAAAAATGTATTTCAGGGTGATAGAGGGTCCAATGTGGGGTGTACAAATATCCAATTATCAATAACAAATCTGGTCTCTCTTAATGGAGGTTGAAGATTTTATGTATTTGATCTTTAATACAGTCTGGGCAATGGCTGAGCTCATCCAAGGTATCTGTGTCAGTCAGTGGCCCATTACAATAGCTGTTTAAAGGACAGATGAGCAAGATCCAAATATCTAGGCTAAGTAACAGCAAGTGGGATATAACAACTAATCTTGCTTGTCAACCTGACTATACCTGGAATCAAATAAAACCCAAACTGCTAGCACTCCTATGAGGGATTGTCTTAATCAGATTATTTGTTGCAGAAAGATCTACCCCAAATCTGAACCACAAATTCTCATGGCACACCACATAACCATGTAGAAGAAGGAAACTTTCCTTTGTGCCTGCTGAGGCAAAGTTTTTGATTGAGAGGAAACATGAGGAACTGCCCCCATCAAATTTGACTATAGGCAAGTCTATAGAGAATTTTTGAGTGTAAAAATTGATCTAGGATGGGAGAGACCAACCAACTGCAGGTAGTGCCACCCTTGGGCATGTGGTTCTGGACAGTGTATTAAGTGTAGCTGAGCTGCACCAGTGTAAAACCTAACTTCTTGGTGATTTCAATCAGCAAATCTCCAGGAAGCCTCCACAAGCTCCACTATATAGTGAGCAACTACCTGATTCTGGGCCTTCTCAATGTCAGACAGTCACTGTTGGACTAATCAAAAGGCATTTTATAAACTAGTCTAATAAATTCCCTTTATGCATGTGCACACACGTGCATGCACACACACACACACACACAGAGAGAGAGAGAGAGAGAGAGAGAGAGAGAGAGTTCTGTTTCTTTAGAGAACCCTGACTAAGACAAAAAAGATATGTAGGTAATCAAAGAGTCAGTAACTTTCTGGAAATCAATAACAGGACTAACTTAAATACAGAAGGCATTAAAAAATAATTAGGAGCATGGAAGCTCATGTACTTTTAGCTATGATAAATGTTTAACAGTGAACTTTGGCACCAGATTTATTTTACCAAGCTCATACATTTTTATATCAAAAGCAAAAAAAAAAAAAAAAGGAGAAAAGTAACTGTTTTCAGGGAAAAACAGTCAAGAGAGATTTTTGTTGGTTTTGATTTGTTAAGTATTTATTTATTTTGGGATTACCATGCTCCTAAGTAGAGACTACAGTGAAGAGGGACAGATGAAAGGTGCCTGGGGAGAAGACAGGTACAGCAGCATAGTGGGGACTTTATGGAAAAGTAGACTTAAGAACCAGTTGGGGATAAGTATCTGAGGAGAAGACCCATTCTGGCCCGTGATACATCAGAAGCAGGTTGCATAAGACCCTTACAGAACATCACAGACTGAGAGAATCGCTCTCCCTAACCAGATTTTTACCTTCTGCATAGCAAGTTTTCACCTGAAAGCAAAAATGGCAGAGACAGAAAACTTGAGAAGGAGGGACTGGGATAGCTCCATGATCAAAGAAGGAAAAAAAAAAAAAAAAACCAAAAAAACAAGAAAGCAGGACCGCGATTCCCAAGCAAAGCCACAAGGTGCTCAACCTTTACCACACATCACAATCACCTGCCTAAGCTTGTCAAAATTCACGGGGCTGGACCCCCTCCCCAGAGAAGTAGCAGATAGGTTCAGAAAGCAATATGGAAGGTTACAGTTCTAAAGCATTCCCAGCTATTATGCATGCTGCTGGTCTAAGAGATCCCATTTGGAAAACTGTTTCTAGTTTGGGGAGATGAGTGGAAAGTATCCCCAACACTGATCATTTCTCTCCATTGTTCTTGAAAGGATTTACTTTTCTCAAACTACTCTTGTTAGTAAAACTTCATGGTATTCACATATTTTGTTTCGTGACGTTTTACTGTCTCCCCCCAAGGTCTTTGCTCTGCCCAAATGCACACATTTGTAAGGGTCCGCTCTGGCTGCTCTTGCCTCAGGAATTAATATTTTTCTCTCTTTAGAGTCACTGACGTTCTGATTTCTGTACTTACATACTTTGGACTTGGATATTATTCTGCCTTGAATTTGTTGTTTGCTTTTCAGATTCCCATAACCTCATTTAAACCGTAACCCATTTGAGGACAGAGATCTTCCCTTTACATCCTCTAGTTGCCTATAATACTTAGTGCAATGTTGGGCACAGAGAATAGATGACCATTATATCTGGGGTTGAGCAGTGGGTTCAGTACCCTAACACTCCTAAGCTTAGGATGCTTCCAAGGGTCAGGCACAACAAGCCAAAGAACATTAAATCAGAGAACATCAGAAGAAAATTTTGCTTTATATGGTTTGTCTTTCCCCTGCTGACAGAACCTCTTATTGAAATAACATTAGCAAAAATTATTTCTACACCAAAAGCAATTATGATAATGTTTCCCTACATTTATACAGTTCTTCTGGTTCTGAACATCCACTGTATATACACAGGCCTCACTTCAGGAGGAAAGAAATCCACTGATCTGGACTTGAATTCCTTAGTCCCTTCAGCGGATGACTTCTTTCTGCCTCTTAACTCATTGAGCATATTATTATTGCTCCTGTCTAGGGCTGAGCTTTCTGTGTTCAGTTTCTTCACTGAGTCTACTAGGGCAAAGATTCAAAAGAGATTTTCAATTAGTTCCCCTCAAGGAATTAAACACAGTTGTCCCTCACTGGATGCTCCCATCTTTAACAGGTGATTAAGGGTCTAATGAGCTCATACAGTTTTTCAATCTGTTTCAACCAATTATAGCACTGAAGCAAAAGCCAAAAGCAGGAAACTGCTATAAAAGAGAAAAGAAAGTGCAAATTGGGAATCAGAAATGGTATACTTTCAGAGTTCTGCAAGCTTGGAATGATTATCGGGTACTCCTAAATAGCATACCAAGGTCCTTGGCCCCCAAGGGAATTATGCCAAACCTTGTATTAGCTTTGTCCCATATTTAAGATCTCAGAGATAGGCAAAGAATACACTTGCTTGGGGAGTATAGTACACATTTGTCTACCCACACTGCTGTATTCCCTGAATAGTATAATATACGCCATATTTGTTCTTTCTCCTCCAATCCATGGACCAGTTTCAAAAACGGTAAGATTTCCACAGGGATATACATGACTTTTATACACATTCACAGTCAGCTCTTAGATTGTTTCAGAATGGGGCTTGTTACCATGAAGATAAAAATCATGATTTGAGGGTTAGAATCTACGGTCTTTGTACCCCTAGAGAAGGAAAAAGCCCACAAATGAGCCCGATTATATAATTGATGATTTAACCAGTCATTTGCCATGTAATAACATTTCAACATAGAACTCCTGCTTAGTATCAGACTGAGTTATCACCGGACATGGCATGCCTGAATACTACAGGACAGGTCACAGAAATGATGCACTTTATCTCAGAACTCATCCTATATGTGTCCTCAATAATAAAACCATCATGTTGTGAGTCATTCTAGAAAAAAAAAAAGATTAATTCTGAAATTAGCATGAAAATTATATTATTAATTTTCTGCATTATTATTAATTAAACTGCATTATTCTCCAGTTTGTCAGAAGCATAGTCTTGGGACCCACTTGTAGCTGCAATCTGAATGTAATGTAGTCTTCTACAGGTCTCAATCCTCCTGTATGGAATTCACATGGTTAGCATTAGAAGTGAATTGCCACAGTCTGAAGCTGGGGTTGAAATGGTATGATATAGGTGGCAATCAGAGAGTTGGGAACTTGGGAAAACTAGGAAGAAAAAAGGGGGCTTCCTGAGATGGCTGCTTCTTGTTCCCAGAAAACAATCAGAAGAAACAGTGGGAAACACAGAAGTCAGTATCTAAAAAGGACCAGTAGAGGAAAAGGGAGGAGCCAGAGGCACAGAGGTGTTTTATAACACCCAAACCAGAACCTGTTTAACATGATTCAAGCCTTAGTCTTCCCCATCCCAAATGGATAAAGCTATATTTTCCGTTTCTCAGTGGCTTGGTCATCTGTGTTTCTCAATCTTTCAAATCTCTTTTCACGCCAGGAAATGAACTTAGCAGCCCCTTAGACAACTGCTGTCAGCCCTATTGCAATAAAATCTGTCTTTCTTTGCCTTCAAGCTGCCTCTTATTGCTATAATTGTGGCAGAACATTTTATCGTCGTTCTTAAAGACCAGTGCCAAGGAGGTCACACATGTGGTCTCAGTTACATGACCTTCAGCAGAAAAAGCTGAGTATAGCAAGATAATTCTTTATGTCATATTGCTCACAGACCAACAGCCCGTGCTTTGAGACCTCCCTTGTTATCTTCCTTGAGATCTCCTTTGGTGCCTACCTTTGAGTACAATTTTGTTTGAATACATCTTTCTTTCAAGGTAACGGAAGTTGTAAGAGTCTTCTGGGTGAGGCAGGTGCCTGAGAATCTCCAGGGCACTTGTTAGAAGGACAGATTTTTTAGTTAAAATCAAAATATGATTATGACATACACCAGCACCTGAGTGTGCCCTTGTGCTGACTGATAGAACTGCCGCTGTGAGTGTGGCCTGGGTAGAACTGTACAGACACATGTGCTTTCTGCATGGCAGCACCTCATGTGGGACACTCGGCAGCTGATTTAATGCCAGATAGCACATGGCACCCACTGTCTCCAGAAAGTGTTCGGCATGGCTCAGTGTGCCGCATGGGTATTTCTTCATCAGGCAGTTTTAAACTATTGCCATAATTTAAAAGGGTGAATGATGGTATTGGTTTGGATTTGGGAAAATCAAGAAAAGAAAGCTGCCCTATAAACGTTTGGAAGATAACATGCAACACATTTAGATTTTTAGAAATCTGTTTGTTTATGGATATCCTTCATGTGTACATTCCCGCATATAAGCACGGAAGCCAGAAGGGAACGTCTGCTGGCCTCTTCTACTATTCTCTATCTATTTCATTGAGATGACATTTCTCCATAAACCTGAGGCTTGCTTTCAGCTAGGCTGAAAACACACAAGTCTCTGGTCCCCCATCCTCAATGATTTGAGGTTACAGCCATTCTCAGGGATGCCTGATGTGATAAATTTGGGAGTCACCTTGACTGCATCTGGGTACTACTGAGAAACCCTCCTTGATCAGATTACCTGAAACAGGAAGACCCACTCTTTGTGGACAGCACCTTATGGCAGTAGAGCAGATCAAAGAACATGGATAAAGAAAAATTTGCTTTGTCTCTGTTTGTCCTGGCCCTCACTGCAAGTTTACCTATGCTGTTTCTATAGTATTCCTTTACCAGTATTAGACCCAATTTCTTTTAGATCCAAATGTAGACTGAAAACTGAGATGCTCTCCAGGAATCCTCAAAGCTTTCAGCACAAGACTGTGATTCTGAGACATCTAGCCCTGTGGATTGAATGAACAATTACTGGGTTCTCAGCCTCACCAGAGTGATACAGCCGTTGTGGGATTTCTATAGGTGCATCCTATAAGTCAATCTAACATATTCCCTTTTTACATACATACACACATACATACATATTCTTAGTGAATATATATTGAACTCATACACATGGATATTAGTTCTGGTCCTTTAGAGAATCCTGACTAATGCACCTGGCTTGTTATGTGGGTGCTGGTATTTGAACTCTGGCCCCTCCTGATTGCAGAGCAAGCATTCTTAACTGCTGAACCATTTCCCTCTACCTCTAAAAATTTAGAGCTTTCTGAGAACAAAATTTTAAACAATATAGATTTTCTAAAGAAAGATACCAACATCTAACATACATTCTTTTTTTAAATCATTAGCACAGGTCTTGCTCCTTCAAACTAAAGCTCTTGGGGCTGTCACCTCTATGATGATCTCAGTTATACTCAGAGACCCTATTATCTGTACCCATAAGCCATCTTAGTCCACTGCAATTATGCATGTCACCATCTTTATGATGTAAGAAAAGCACCAAATGGAAGCAATGGCCAGGAACTTATAATATATCCAGTTCTAACTCATAAGGTCAGGGACTTTCTATAAACTTGACACCAAACCAGATACAGGTGATATAAAAATGAACACAAGTAATTGATCTCATTCTATAAATGCAGACCTGAAGCTTTAAAGTGCTTTTACCCAAAGAATATAAGATTATTTAATATTCAAAGACCAAATCTCAATTTATTCATCAGAGCATCGTATTACAACATAAAACCCAAGGGAACCATCAACTGATACACGATCTTAGATGAAATTAACATTTATGTACAGGAATATGAGTTCTTCCTTGCCACAGATACAGTTGGTCTTCAGTACCCTCATGATCACTTTGCACACCCAGGCTAGATGTCCCTCTGTCAAATTTGCCTCTGTGCCTTCCCTTGCTTTGTAGCCCCCAGAGTAAGCACAAAGTATTAAAGAATATGCCTGCACTCTTGGGCTTGAGCCAAGGACTCCTAGGGGAACTAGTTCTACACTGGGTTCCATATATTCCCTAATAAGGATAGGGAGATCTATTTGCTGGTAGTAGTAACTAGCTTATAAGGCACTTTTTATTACTTTTTCCTCTATTTACTTAACTACCCCCACTTACAGCATTGACTTAGGTCTCCTTTGGAACAAATCACTGCCTTTAAGTTCTGGTTTTTAGTGTCCATTGTGTAGGCAACTAGTTGAAACTAGAAGGAAACTTTGTAATGCAGACAAGGGACAGGAAATATCATACTCAATGGTAAAACAGTGACCTTGTTTCCCATGCCAACAAGAAAGCCAGTTGTACCTGTAATCACAGCTTCAGCCTAGAGTTTGCACAAGAGGTCCTAGTAAAATGAAAAACAAAACAAGTAGAAACAAACAAGGAAAGAATAGAAAAATTATAACAATCTTAAGAAAAATAAAGATAAAGATATCTATTATTATTATTATTATATTTATAATTCAGCCATTTCCCCCTCCCAGTCCCCCTCCCACAGTTTCTCATCCCATTCTTCCTCCTCCCACTCTTCCTAGCCCCTGTTTCTGAGAGGATGCATCCCTCTCCCTGAGGCCTCAAGTCTCTAGAAAATGAGGCACATCTCCCACTGAGGCCAGACCAGGCAGTCCTCTGTTATACATGTGTCAGGGCCTCACTATCTTTACCTTTAAAAAGATTTTTAAAAGATAACCTGCCATTATTTATAGACAACATGGTTATGGAAAAAAAATTATTTGAATCACTAAAAGATTTTAGCTGAGTAGCTGGCTGTCAATCAATATTTTTGAACAGTAACTACTAAGGCAATACTCAAGCAGAAACAACAGTTTTCAAATCTGGCAATGATGGAGTGTGTCAAAAGGATATGGTAGTCAAAAAAGCTCCTAAGAGCCAAAGATGTTGCAATGGCCTATGGAAGCATCACATTAATTGAAAGCATTAATTGAACAATGATGTAACAAGGTTGCTATAAGCAAATGATTAAACAAATAAGTAAGTGAAGGGTTATCAAACTTGTTCCTAATTCCAAATAGTTCATGGAGTGACCTCACCCCTGAGGCAGAGGTGCATAACTCTCTCTGCCCCAGGCTTAAGTTGTGCATAGTGACTTCCTGCCATTGAGGACTTATGGATTGTCCTGTGCATATCATTACAGCAAGTACAACATAGGAATGTGGCTGGGAAATGTGACTTTATAGTGAACTGTCACAGGCACTGCCTTAAACAGGGAACGTAAGTCAAACATCAAACAATGAAACTGTGATAAAAAGGGACAAAGGTAGTTCTTTATTTTGTGGTTGCATTCCCCTAAAACTTACTGAAACAAGAAAAATACCAGATAAATCTTTATCAATTCTGCTATAAAATGCCAAACAATACCCTTCAAAACTGTCAAGGTCAACCAACAAGTAAACTCTTCGAAATTTTCAGAGCCAGTTGGACTACAGAAAGGTAAAGACAAAACATAATGTGGTATCCTGGTGCAGTCTTAAAACAGACAAAGCATGTTGGGTAAAATCCATGGGGATTTTAATAAAGTCTGAGCTCCAGTTAATGGTAATTTATCAATATAAGTTCATTAATTGCAATAGCAAATTATAATAATTTAAAAAACTAATGATAGGGGAAATTGGGTATAATATTTATGAGAACACTCTGTGCTAGCCTCATGTTTTCTATGAATCTGAAGCAATTCAGAAGAATCCATCTTATTTACAAAGAAAAAGAATTGCATTTGGGAGCATTTATGAAAATAATTACTAAAACTTGTCTCTTAAATTGGCTCCAAATAAAAAGAAGGGAATTAAGCAGTTCATGTACAAAATTTGCATTTTGGAAATTGTATCGAAGAAAGATTTTTTCAGACCATGTAATAAATAGGAACGGTATTACACACCAGTTCTGCACATTAATAAGAAAGAAAACAACAGTTTGAAGAATGTGAATTCTCATCAAACTGTTCCAGCATTGTAATTCAATTCTAATCAAAATAACAACAGAGGTGGGAAGAGTTTAACAATCTGATTCAAAAATTTATGGGGAAGATTAATGGCACAAAAATAATGAGAAACTCTATTAAAGGAACAAATGAATACCATTTGCCCTAATGGGTATTAAGATATAGACAGTAATATTATAGGAAAATATAAAATGAAATGAAAACATGCTAGTGAGCCTAGAGATATACACACAGTTATGAACAATGGGTTGAATAAACAGTTCTGGGAAAACAGTTCACAGAATAGGGTATATCAATCAGAATTCTTTATAAGCTGGCCTAACTTACCAAAAATACAGTCACCTAAACCAGACACTATTGTGGAAGCCCGGAAGCACTTGCTGACAGGAGCCTGATTATGGCTGTCTCCTGAGAGGCTCTTCCAGAGCCTGACAAATACAGAGGCAGATGCTCACAGCCAACCATTGGACTGAGTGTGGGGTCCCAGGTGGAGGAGTTTGAGAAGGGACTGAAGGAGCTGAGAGGGTTTACAGCCCTGTGGGGGAAGCAACAGTGTCAACTGTCCAAACCCCCGGGAGCTCCTGGGGACTGGACTCCAACCAAAGAGTACACATGGAGGGACCCATGTTGGTGGCCACATATGTGGCAGAAGATGGCCTTGTTGGACGTCAGTGGGAGGAGAGGCCCTTTGTCTTGTGGGGGTTCAATGCCCCAGTATATGGGAATGCCAAGGAAGGAAGGTGGGAGTGGGTGGGTGGGGGAGCACCCTCATAGAGGCAGGGGAGAGGGGATAGAATGGGGGTTTCTGGAGGGGAGACATGGCAAGGGGATAACATTGAAATATAAAGAAAATATCCAATCAAAGAAAGAAAAAAAGGAAGAAGAAAAGTAAGGCTAGACTAGACCACTTGAAATCAATTAAGTTAGTAGAAATTGAGACTGTTGACCTTCCTATTAAAGCTAAAGCCTATCAATATCAAGTAATGATAAGAATGTAAGGGAGTCAGTATAAATCCATACAAATTTGCATGGAACCTGTTCATCACCTTAGGCAAATAATATACCAGTGTCTACATACCAGATAGTTTGCCCCAATCTGGGGTCAATGATAACAGACAGAAACTGTTTGGGCTGTGGAGCTGTGAGCAGGGTCTGAACAGAGTATGTGTGAAGAAGTTGGACCAGAATAGGTTGTAGAGATTGAAGCACACGTTTGGTGTGGTGACCTGAAGCTGAGATTCAGCACAGGCATCCTTGAATTAGTTCTCTAAAGGAGAAGTGCTCATCAGTGTCTAGCTGAATGACACAGGATTTCAAGAGTTGAACAGCTAAACTGCGTACAGATAAACATAGCCATTGACAAATGCAAAGCAAAGTATATGGTCCTTCCATGGTCCTCCCAAGCCTGACTCATGGAAAGACCCCCATGCTGGGAAAATAAATATAGTCTGTCAAAAAGAAGTCTTGCAGGGAAAAACATTTTAACTCTACTGAAAACTAGAATCTGTTAAATAGTGCAGTCATTTCCACCGGTAAAAAATAAAATTATTAAAAGAAATGATTACAAGTATGTTCCATGATATCAAAATAGACATAATGCCCTGAGATAATGCCTGGAAAGTATAAACATACAGTTGAATGATAAGAGGAGGTTTATGTAAGATGTGAGAATGAAATTCATCAAAGAAATAAACATACTAAAACAATTCCAAACCGAAATAATGAAACTGAAAATTTCAGTCTGACAACTGAAAAGCTCCATGGAAAACTTTATCTACAGTAGAACTAACCAAGGGGAAGGCATAATACTGGGGACTAAATAGTAACTGGAACTGTTAGATAGGGACAAAAATTGAATTGACAGAAAGGTATTAATGGAGCACTCAAGGTGTAGGTAAGCCTTTAAAAAGAAAAATGTACAATCGTGGTCATAGAAGAAATTCATACTAAAGACAGAAAATACATTAATGCAATCATAGTAGAAATATTCTCTAGCTGATAGAAAGAAAGGGTCATACATCTGTAGGAGATATTTAGAAAACAAAAGGCATAGCCAGAGAGGTACCTTCTAACACTACATTATTGTCTCAATACAAAATACATAGAAAAATAAAATTCACCCAAAGTCGCAAGAGAGAAATGTAAAGTCAGAGTAAGGTGGGATAAAGTTTATATATGAATCCAATAGACGGTGCATAAACTGTGGCTTTTTACTTAGTTCCTGGAGGTAATATCTCTATCCTATGACAACTTTCATGGGAAGGGATTTGATTTTTAGTAGTTTTTTAGAAAAAACAAAAGTATACAGTAAATAACAGCTGGGAGCAGTTCAGTCATAAAGTGCTTGCACTACAAGCGTGACCTGAGTTTGATCCCCAAAACGCATTAAAAAAAGAACAACAACAAAAAAAAACAAAAAAAAATATAACAACAACAACAAAAAAGATGGATGTGATTATGCATGCTTGTGACCTCAGTGCTAGGGATCACTAGCCAGCCACCCTAGATCTGTCACAGAGTTCTAGACCAGTGAGAGATAATGGCTGTCTAAAATTTTTTAAAGGTGAATGGTATGTAAGGAATGAATGATATCAGAGGTTGTCCCTTGGCAACATACACACACACACACACACACACACACACACACTTGCACCCATACATACATGCACAAGCACACACAGACAAACACACACACACATGAACACACACATGCACACACACACATAAACACAGGCACACAAGCAAAAGCACATGCATATGCACACACAGAGACATACATACACACATAGACAAACACATGAACACACAGAGAGAGACATGAACACATATACAAATAAATGGCGAAAATAAAACTTAAGAAAAAAAAGCGAAGCTTTGATTAAAAATCAACTTCATTGCAGAGATGCAAACAAGGCTCCCTCTGAAGTTCAGCTGATGTGACATCATCACCTAAGAGATACTTTCAAGCTTTGGCATTTCATGTCTTCTCATACAAAACTGGAATAATATGGCTCTCACTGAACGTTTGTAACCAAGACTTGTAATATTTCTCACATTCAATAACAACCCTGTCTGGTGATTGGTGCTCAGTAACGATAATTCATAGCTGTTCTTTCTCACCTGTATTATAGTTAGTAGTTTTAGAAAGGATTGATGGGGGAACTGGAGAGATGATTCAGCAGATGTATGAGCTTGTTCTTGCAGAAGATTGGAGTTTGGTTCCCAACATCTACTTCAGGCTATACAAAACTGCTTATAGCTCCAGCTCCAGAAAACTCAGCGAACCATTTTCTGGCCTCCAAGAGCACTATCATGCATGTGCATGCATATATGTGTGTGTGTGTGTGTGTGTGTGTGTGTGTGTGTGTGTGTGTACACATATATATGCATATTTTATTATTTTATTGTGCATAAATCTTGTGTATAGTTTTCATTCATATGGTAGAGGCATAGTAGGTTGTCATGGTGTTTAAGAACCTGGTCTCTCATGTTAGGTGCTGTAAATTTAAATTCTGATAAGTGAATCCCTAGTTGTGTGACTCTAGAGACCATCCTTATAAGCTATGTGTTTTTCTCAAGATTAAGGTAGAGATAATAATTACTGATAATAATGTGTGTATGCCATTGATAATAATAGTATTATTACTATTTTTATTTCTAGTTGCTTTCAAGTATTTCTCTTTCTGTAATCCTCCAAAAAGGCCTGATGGGTAATAATAATAATAATAATAATAATAATAATAATAATAATAATCAATAAATTATTATTATTAATTATCATCCTTTTAGTTTTGACACAGGGTCTGCCTGTATAATCCTAGAACTCATTACATAAACAGAGGTGGCCTGGAATGCATAGAGATCTACCTGCTTCTGACTCGCAAACACTGGGATTAAAATGTGCATTGTCAATCCTGCCGATCCACGAGCATGGGAGATCTTTCCATCTTCTGAGGTCTTCTTCGATTTCTCTCTTCAGAGACTTGAAGTTCTTGTCATATAGATCTTTCACTTGTTTGGTTAGAGTCACACCAAGATATTTTATATTGTTTGTGACTATTGTGAAGGGTGTCATTTCCCTAATTTCTTTCTCAGCCTGTTTATCCTTCGAGTATAGGAAGGCTACTGATTTGCTTGAGTTAATTTTGTATCCAGCCACTTTGCTGAAGTTGTTTATCAGCTGTAGCAGATCTCTGGTGGAGTTTTTCAGGTCACTGAAGTATACCATCATATCATCTGCAAATAGTGATATTTTGATTTCTTCCTTTCCAATTTGTATCCCTTTGATTTCCTTTTGTTGCCTGATTGCTCTAGCTAGAACTTCAAGTACTATGTTGAATAGATAGGGAGAGAGAGGGCAGGCTTGTCTAGTCCCTGATTTTAGTGGGATTGCTTCAAGTTTCTCTCCATTTAGTTTGATGTTGGCCACTGGTTTGCTGTATATTGCTTTTACTAAGTTTAGGTAGGCTTCTTGAATTCCTGATCTTTCCAAGACTTTTATCATGAAGGGATGTTGAATTTTGTCAAATGCTTTTTCAGCATCTAATGAGATGACCATGTAGATTTTTTCTTTGAGTTTGTTTATGTAGTGGATTACATTAATGGATTTCCGGATATTGAACCATCCCTGCATCCCTGAGATGAAGCTTACTTGATCATGGTGAATGATTGTCTTGATGTGTTCTTGGATTCAGTTTACAAGAATTTTATTGAGTATTTTTGCATCGATATTCATAAGGGAAATTGGTCTGAAGTTTTCTTTTATTGTTGGGTCTTTGTGGGGCTTTGGTATCAGTGTAACTGTGGCCTCACAGAATGAATTGGGTAATGTTCCTTCTGTTTTTATTTTATGGAATAGATTGAAGAGTATTGGTATTAGGTCTTCTTTGAAGGTCTGATAGAATTCTGCACTGAATCCATCTGGTCCTGGGTTTTTTTTTGGTTGGAGACTTTTAATGACTGCTTCTATTTCTTTAGGGGTTATGGGACTGTTTAGATGGTTTATCTGATCCTGATTTAACTTTGGTAATTGGTATCTGTCTAGAAACTTGTCCATTTCCTCCAGATTATCCAATTTTGTTGCATATAGGCCTTTGTAGTAGGATCTGATGATTTTTTTAATTTCCTCAGAGTCTGTTGTTATATCTCCGTTTTCATTTCTAATTTTGTTAATTTGGATACTGTCTCTGTGCCCTCTGGTTAGTCTGGCTAAGGGTTTATCTATCTTGTTGATTTTCTCAAAGAATCAGCTCTTGGTTTTGTTGATTCTTTGTATAGTTCTTTTAGTTTCCACTTGGTTGATTTTAGCCCTTAATTTGATTATTTCTTGCCTTCTACTCCTCTTGGGTGTATTGGCTTCTTTTTGTTCTAGAACTTTCAGATGTGCTGTTAAGCTGTTAGTGTATGCTCTCTCCAGTTTCTTTTTGGAGGCATTCAGAGCTATGAGTTTTCTGGAATAACAAAAAACCCAGGATAGCAAAAACTATCCTCAACAATAAAAGGTCTTCTGGGGGAATCAGCCTCCCTGACCTCAAGCTGTACTACAGAGCAGTAGTGATAAAAACTGCATGGTATTGGTACAGTGACAGGCAGGTAAGTCAATGGAATATAATCGAAGACCCAGAAATGAATCCACACACATATGGTCACTTGATTTTCGACAAAGGAGCTAAAAGCATACAGTGGAAAAAAGACAGCATCTTCAACAAATGGTGCTGGATCAACTGGCGGTCTACATGTAGAAGATTGCAAATTGATCCATTCCTATCTCCCTGCACAAAGCTCAAGTCCAAGGGGATCATGGACCTTCACATAAAACCAGATACACTGCATCTAATAGAAGAGAAAGTAGGGAAGAGTCTCGAACACTTGGGCACAGGGGAAATGTTCTTGAACAGAACACCAATGGCTTGTGCTCTAAGGTTAAGAATTGACAGATGGGACCTCATAAAATTACAAAGCTTCTGTAAAGCAAAGTACACTGTAATTAGGGCAAAATGGCAACCTACAGATTGGGAAAAGATCTTTACCAATCCTACATCTGATAGAGGGTAAATATCCAATGTATACAAAGAACTCAAGAAGCTAGACTCCAGAGATCCAAATAACCCTATCAAAAAATGGGTAAGTGAGCTAAACAGAGAATTCTCAACTGAGGAAACTCGAATGGCTGAGAAGCACCTAAAGAAATGTTTATCATCCTTAGTCATCAAGGAAATGTAAATCAAAACAATCCTGAGATTCCACCTCACACCAGTCAGAATGGCTAAGATCAAAAACTCAGGTGACAGCAGATGTTGGAGAGGATGTGGAGAAAGAGGAACACTCCTCCATTGCTGGTGGGAATGCAAATTGATACAACCTCTCTGGAAATCAGTTTGGCAGACCCTCAGAAAATTGGACATAATACTACCGGAGGACCTAGCTATTCCACTCCTGGGCATATACCCAGAAGATGCTCCAACATGTAATAAAAACACATGTTCCACTATGTTCATAGCAGCCATATTTATAATAGCCAGAAGCTGGAAACAACCCAGATGTCCCTCCACAGAGGAATGGATACAGAAAATGGGGTACATTTACACAATGGAATACTACTCAGCTATTAAAAACAATGACTTCATGAAATTTGTAGACAAATGGATGGATCTTAAAAACATCATTCTGAGCCAGGTAACACAGTCACAAAAGAATGAACATGGTATGTACTCACTGTAAAGTGGTTATTAGCCTAAAAGTTTGAAATACCCAAGAGTCACTTCGCAGTGGTGGGTGGGGTGGGGAGGTGGGTTGGAGAATATCCCCATAGAGGCAGGGGGAGGGCGGAGGGAATGGGGAGGTTCCAAAGGGGAGATCTGGAAAGAGGGAAACATTTGAAATGTAAATAAAATATGAAAATTTAAAAAAATGTGCATTGTCATGTCTGACTTTGCTATTATTTTGATAGAAGGAAGTCATGTCCCATATTAGTTGGTATACTTTCTTAAAACCTTGATCATATAGAGGAAAAATCGTAAAAATCCCTAACAAACTTTAAAACAACAACAAAACCAGATTTTCAAATGACCAACCCATACCAGTAAGCAGAGGACTGAAAATCCCAGGGCACCCCACCTTTAACACCTCAATTTTTAGATCAGTGTGTGGAAATAATTACTTTGTCTCATTGCTCATTTAGATTCTGAAAAGCAGTGTCTTTCCCCTTTTATCTTGGTTGAAACAAGCTTTTGATGTGGTGTTGTGCTCAGAATTTTGTCACCAAAGGTCAGTCCAAGGGCAACCTGTGGCCTCTAAGACCCTGCTTAGTAATAAGTGCAGAGGGTGCTAGGCTCATTTACATGTTTGACTTGTAAAGTGACTGGAGGAGGGGACTCTTTCTTTGTGTGAATACATCCTTTCCCTGCAAATTGATTCTTAGATAAATATACTTTGAGGATTTCCCAACCTGAACTATGAGTACGATATTTATCTTTAAAACTTCTCACTTAAGAAAAAGCAGAAAACACAGCTTCCTTGTTCCAATCACCACTAGCAGTTTCGAAAGGTAGAGCTGCCATTCAGTCATAGCAACAGAGGGCTCCAGGTTCTATTTCTGCTTCCAGAAATTGCAAGATGTCAGTTGCCATGGCTATAGATGGCTGAATTCAACCTCGTTGCCTTGTGGGGCCAAAGTTCACTGTCCTTCCTTCTGTGTAGCTTCTCCTAAAAGGTTGCATGAAGGCTAGTGGCCACAGTTGCCACCTGTCTGTGCCTATCTATTTCTAGCCTGTATTTTAACAAAAAGAAAAAAGAAAAAAGAAAAAAATGTTCCCCCTCCTTGCCACTCCTTTTTCTCTGCATTGATATAGAAAGTTGAGGTTTTCTTCTTCTTCTTTTTTTTTCTTCTACATAATTCCTTCTCTATAGATAACAAAGTCCAAGTCCCCAGCCATTGCAATTATTAGCATCTCCCTGGAGAAGATTGCAACAGTCTACATTCAAAGACTCCCGCAGAAATTTACACAGCAGGTATCCAATTTTTCTTTAAATAAAAGGCACTCAAAACAGTGAGGGGTTTAAAACAGGGGAAGAAATGGGGAACAAACAGAGCTTTGAGGAACAGCAGGGATATATTTCGCAGTGGTCAAGAGGAGATAGTCAGGTTGAATTATTTAGATAATTAGTCTTCGTTAGCAAATTGGAGAAAATTACAGTGCCACCATGAGATGTAATAACATGCCTGCAGACTGGCAACATTAAGACTCAGGTTTGACCCTGTTCCAAAAGGCTGGATTCGTTATTTTCTATACCCTCCACTACAAAATAGATTTCAAGTCAGTTACCTTGCTTCAAAATATTCCCATTTGCATTCAGTAGAGGTGACCCTAATATCACCATGATACCCACCCCCCAATGTGAGAGAATTATGTGTTTAAAGATGTCCCTGACTTCAAGGTATCTTTCACAGAGACACAATGAGCTGGGTTCATTTTGTCATCCTTTTCTTCAAAGGGCTGGCCAATATAAAAACAACACTTACTTCTCCTTTTTGTGGCAGAAAGCCTCTCAGAGAATGTAACTGGTATCTTTTTAAAAGCCTGCTGAAGTATCGAATGAAATTTAGCCTTCCCTTAGCACAGAACTGGGGGAAATTATTCCTTATTTCCTGGATTTCTGAACACCTATGGAGACATTTATGAGGGAAGACTATGAAATGTATCCCATAAGTAGTCACAAAAAAGCATTCTGATTTGACTCAAATATTGCTACTTCTCCAAAACAGGAAGTAGACATGGGCTGTCACAAAGAGAGTAGAAAAGAAACAAGGCTGTTTTTAAGCATCATGGGAGTTTAAGTTTTCTGAGACTCAAACGTTTTTCCGAAGGAGACTATGAAGGTCTCAACACTGCAAATGTCATAATAGACTATGGATTTCTATAGCATGGAGAAGAAGGACTTGGCCTCATTAAAGCCTTATAAAATTTGTCTTCCAAACTCCTAGGGCATGCTACAGTTTCAAAGGAAGCTTAAGCTCTGAGAAAAAAATATGAACCAAAACATGAGTCAGGTATGAAGATATGTGGAACATCGTTTTAATGGTCTACCTGGGTATTGTTCAGCAAGTCACACAAACATCATTTGCTCTGGGAGAAGATGATGACTTTGATTCACTACTGGTTATTGAGTAAGACTAAGTATAGTACTTGACAACATAAATGTGGTTCAATAGAAACACATACTGTTTCTACCAGGAGAAAGGGCAGTACCAATGGAGCTTCGCCTGTGAATTGCTGCTCAGGCTGGCTTTTCTCTTATCATTCTTGCTCGTGAAAATAAAATGTTCCCGCTTCATTCTTTAACATCTTATAGGTTCTCGCATGTTTTAATTAACTGCAAATAATAATAATAACAATCTTCAAAGAGACTCAAATAACATTTGTATTGGAATCACACTGTTAAGCTTTTCAAACTAATATTTTGTTGCTCAAAGCTTCTGTAGCTCTTCTCCCACTCACCAGATGTGAATAAGGGTGAGTGAGTCGACCCAGTTCACTCAAGCGAGTTCTTCTTGGAGTTACAACTGCTAGGTTTAATAATGTCTTCTGGCCTTGGTGGAGGAATTTTCTTTGTCTTCACAGCTTCAAATAAATTATTCTTTAATGAGCCAATTTTCTGTAATGTATAAAGGGAAATGTAGCTGATATAGTTGCTTGTCACACCTTGTGATATCAACAGAAAAATGAAGCAAACCCTTGGTGCAATTTAAGGAGATGAAAAGATGGATTTCAGATGATCAACCTAAAACGGCAAAGACCTGAATTCTGGAGCCCAGCTAAACTTTTTAAAGTGTCATATTTGAAATGCTTGACTCATTGGTTAACACTTCTTTTCATAACATATTCTCTACTTTCATTTCTGTACTTCAAAGGACATGAGAACTAAAATGTACCAGTCATGAAAAATGTTGCAAGTTACACATGATAGCTTGTCCTTTAGAGGTTCTTCCTTAAGGGGATGGTCATTGTAATATCTATCTCAGAATACAGAAATAATATGATGGTTCTTGGAGAGAAAGGGCACACAGCTGGTTGGCATGGGAAACTTGCAGTTCTCAAAATTATAAAGGTCTATTTTCACTACTGAAATAACACAGAGGAAAAATAAAGGTCTAATAACATAGGTATTTTTCTACATGAAATTCATTAAAATATATTTATTTAAGCCCCCCAAATGTCCTATGAAATAATAGTACAGACTTAGTAGAAAAAGAGAAGAGGTTATTTAATATGCCATAAACTACACTAAATCCAGATCAGAAGTGTTTAAGATGTCTTTCCTCTGATGCCTAATCAAAAGTATTTACAGAACTTAAAGATGAAAGCATTGTTATTGAAACCTCATACCACATGCACAGTACTCATAGGACTCTCTGAGAAGAGGGCAGCTTTATGATTCTTGGCAAATCTTATTCATGACTACGATTAAAGGATCTCTAAATCAAATACTAAGCTATTACATGCCATTGGGTTTTTGTTGTGTTTGTTTAGTTCACGTACTAGCGAAATAAATGCATTTTATCCTGTATCAATACGTCCATTAGTACAGCTCTTCTCCTTCAGTAAGAAAATATGGTGGTGACAACAGGTCTCTAATCAGAATATGCCCATGTAACACATACACAGCTAAAGATACAGCATTCCTTGCGTCAGCCACTCTGTGACACAGTTTAGCTCAGAAGCAGTATGTGATCATTGAGAGGAAAGACCGACATCCAAAGATGGCTATAGCAGCATAACTTATAGTGCCACCACTGTGTAGACTAAGCCAAGAAGATGGCAAGTTCAAGGCCAGCATGGGGTGCATAGCAAGAACATTTTAAAATGCACACAACCTTCCTCATAGGCTTACTCATTTGTGCCTGTTTAATGTTAAGCACATGCTTGACCCATGAAAGATGGCTCACTAATACTAGCTAAATACATAAATATGGGAAACCTGAACCATGTCTCTCTAGTGGATCTAAATTAATTGTTTTCCTTTGTCTGACACTTAACTCAAGTTTCTCTTCTCTACCATTCAGATCACTAGTTCTCACACAGTGAGGAAGATATGAGCTTACATTTTTCATATTTTCCTGAAACAATGACACATTACATTCTCAAAATTGTCTTTCCATCTCCCCATGTCCCTTAAATATATTTACCTGTTTTCACAATCAGTGATAGTTGTGTTGTTGTCTCTAATTTTCCTTGGTCCTGCATAAGCAGGCAGATAATTAGGAAATTAGGAGTTAATTCTAAATGTGAAGAGGGGACATTCTCACCTGTGCACTTTATAAAGTTCAAGACAGCAAGGAAAATGCATGGCTCATAATTAATAACTACAAGGTGGCTCTAGTCAAAAGGAATCTTTGGGATTCTAGACTTCATTAGCAGTTAAAGGGAGAGAAATATCTCCAGAGCCAGCAGGTTAGAAGTTAATTAGATGAAGTGCTTGGAGACTTTTTGCCTGAGGAAGAAAAGGTGTATGAGGCTGTTTCAGAGTTTTTATTGTCACTATAAAAGTCTCCATGTAGTAAGTTCACAGGGAGCACACACCAAATCACCAAGATGTTCATAAAAGGCTCTGCCTATACCTCGCATGCTCATGCATTCTCCATCTGCCTAGGAGCAGGTGCATGTGGATTTTTGTCTGCATGTCCACTTGTTCTCAAGCCAAACTTGGAATTAAAGTGACAAAGCTTGTTGAATAATCAAAAAATACTAAGCTAAAATTAGGCAGATACTAACAAAGGGAGAAATATAAGATGAAATTTAGACATTCTGTTTGGTCAAGAACTGTCTTTAAGAAACTTCTATCCATGGGCACTAAGTTAAATATCAGACTCAAACATACAAGTATGGTGGACTTTCCACAAGATTTCTCATATTTCTCACAGTGGAGTATACCAAAAACTAATTAATACATCATTTGAGATTGCAAATATCAGGTACCAAGATGAGTTGAGAGACTTCTGTACAGAAGAAGATAGTTGTAGAGATCAGAGATAAGGTGACTATGAATTTCCTTACCAACATGCAAAGTAATGAGGGTCCTCAAAGGGAGAAAGGGAGAAGAGAGTGGTTGAGGATATCTGGATCTTTTGTGTTCTTGCCATTGAGAAGGAAGACAGAGTTTCCTAGCCTTTCACTTCAAATCCACAGAGAAATTGTGTAGCCTAGCTTACTACAGAGAGTACATACAACCTTTGAATATACAGCCAGTGATGTATGGTGGCTGCTGGGGAATTCGAAAAGGATCATCCTGGCTTTCCTCCTTGGGACAGAATACAGATGAATATGAAAGGGTGGAGTCAATTATTCATCCCCTAAGGGAATGGGTAGGCTCACTCCCAGTAGTTTTAACATTGACTATGATGCAAATATGTGTAGGACATACAATGTGCTTTCAGAGCAAAACAGAAAAAGTAAAGGATTATTATATGTTCGATGGTGACTGCTACCCTCAAAGGGACCCAATTGTATGAGTAAATATTGCACGTAGGTACAATTGCAAATCACAGATGAATAGGAAAAGATTTGTTGCCTCCAGCAGGTAAGGGGAGCATGGGGCTATTTCAAAAGTAGTGACCTCTCTGAGTAAAGAAAATGTGAAGGTTTCATTTTGGGCACCCACACACATTCATATAATGAGGCACTTGTGGGCTAGATACAATTTCTGAGCATGCTCAATCTGAGGTCAGAATTTGATAAAATCGCAGATACAGTTTGGACATTCTTGCTCAAGGTCATGGAGTATTTGAAAATTTAAAGTCTGGACAGGAATACTTCTGAGTATGCTCAGTCAGCATTATCAAGCTCTGAAAACTTGATAATGTAAAATATAGGACAAGGTATGTTACAAGTGCATTGGTTTGCCACTAAAGATGGCCATCTTGTTCAGCAGTTAACAGAAAGACAAGGTAAATTCATTTTGTGACTCCTTCCTGTAAGGCTTCTTCAATGTCCATTTCAAAACCACAGTGAAACCTAAAGAGTCCAAGTGGTATGGTAGGTGGTGATACAGAGGTAAGCAGTTGAGGCAAAAAGATAAATTTAATATAGCTTTAGGTCTAATACCATGATATTTCTACAAGTAAGAAAAGTCTTCATCTTGGATGTGTGGACAGCTCTTTTCAAAAATACTGTAAGTTTTCCTAGAATCATGATTAGAATAGACCCTCCAATTTGACTGGGTCTTGTTCCTACAACCAATATAATTGTAAAGCCTCTAACTCCCATCCTATCTTTTACACTCAGATTTTCTGAAAATCACATATTTAATTCCCTGCCCTTATTCACTGACCTTGGTTGCTCAAGAAGCTGTGTGAAGAATAGAGGATATTTCTCTATCCTCCTAAATCCTTGGAGAGCTTGGACCACGGAATCTGAGTGTTTTGGGGAAGCTGGGGAATAGGTATGTATGGAGTGGGGAAAAGAGATAAGGCGTAAGACATTACATTCTCCTTCTACTTTCCCAACGCCTGAGTGTTTGTTGGTTTTCAAACTAAGAAAGAGGACAATAAACATTTAAAAAGTTGGAAAAGATATGTAAGCAGTCTCTTTCCTAAAGACATATCCCTGTAAGCACCTTGTTTTCAGCCTAATGAGGGCCCGATCTGACGACTAAAGCACAGAAGCAATTAGTAATGTATTTCTATTGATAGAAGTGATGAAGTCTTTGGTTATCTATTTTACAAACAATAAAAAGTTAGCATAGAACCCAAGGTCATTTATCAAGTCATTCTAGAAATTATGTGGAGAGAGAGGGAAAGGAAAAAGATTAACACACAGTGCTCACAATGTAAAAGATACCTTTGGGTCATCTATACAAGAAACTCAGAACCTCAAAATTAAATGACTGAGTACATACCGTGTTCATTCTTTTGTGACAGAGTTACCTCGCTCAAGATGATATTTTCAAGTTCCATCCATTTGCCTAAGAATTTCATGAAGTCATTGTTTTTAATAGCTGAGTAGTATTCCACTGTGTAAATGTACCACATTTTCTGTAGCCATTCCTCTGTTGAGGGACATCTGGGTTGTTTCCAGTTTCTGGCTATTATAAATATGGCTTCTATGAACATAGTGGAGCATGTGTCTTTATTACATGTTGGAGCATCTTCCGGGTATATGCCCAGGAGTGAAATAGCTGGGTCTTCAGGTAGTATTATGTTCATTTTTCTGAGGGTCCACCAAACTGATTTCCAGACAGGTTGTATCAGCTCACTGATAAGTGGCTATTAACCCAAAAGTTCGGAATACCTAAGAGTCACATCACAGCAACCATTGGGTTGAGCGTGAGGTCCCAGATGGAGGAGTTGGAGAAGGGACTGAAGGAGCTGAGGGAGTTTGCAGCCCCATGGAGGGAGCAACAGTATCAACTGGCCTGACCTCTTGATGCTCTGGATCACCAACCAAAGAATACACATGGAACGACCCATGGTGCTGGCCACATAGGTGGCAGAGAAGAGTCTTGTTAGCCATCAGGGGAAGGAGAGGCCCTTGGGCCTGAGGGTGTTAGATTCCCCAGTACAGGAAAATGCCAACGAGGAAAGATGAGAGTGGGTGGCTGAGTGGGTGGGGGAATACCCTCATAGAGGCAGGGGGAGGAGGAGGGGATAGTGAGGTTCCAAAGGAGCGATCTGGAAAGGGGGGAAACATTTGAAATGTAAATAAAGTATCAAAAAAAATTAGATGACTGACGACCAAGTAGGGTCCTAGAACTGACACTTCTGTATAAAACTGGGATTCTCACTCAACAACAGAAAAGTGAGCTTCCCCTACCATCTCTCTACTACGAGTAAGAAAGAACACAAACAAACGAAGGTCTAAAAAAAAAAAATCTACCTTTTCCCTGGAAGATGTCCAACATTTCAGAAAGAGCAGAAAATATCTCTAATGATAGTTCATAACCTTAGGACAATATCCATTTAGATTTGTCTAAAAGGAGAGAAAAACTTTCTGTGAAGTAAACGACCCTGTGGAACGTGTGCTATTTAATTCCTTCATGCTTGAGTCTTCTATACAGCAAGTGCTCCTTCTCACATGCATTCCTCTGTCATGCAAGATAGTTTACCTAAAGCCTAGGGGACTAACATAGCTTATTTGCAAGTTCTCTAATGCCTGATGTTTCCCCTTTGCCTCTGATTTCTACTTTGTCTTAACTTTGTTCTCTGGAACCAAAGACACAAAAGCATAAACCCTCATCCACAGTAAACCCTAAGTATTTCAATGTCATCTGTAGGCAAGAGGATTTCTTAGGTACACATTCTTACTTTTGAGAAAAGAAGCTTTGAAGAGGTCTCAGTTACAAGTTTGTGAATATCATTAAAAAGAAAATGGCAGGTGGGTTGGAGTGAGAATTCAATCAGTAAAGTGTTACTTAACTTTAATTTTAAAAATTGATCATGGAGGTCACAGACAGCTCTGAAACAACAGAGACTATTGCCTTTCATCTTGATTCCCACCATAGGTAGGCAATAAGACACTGTTTCTTAAGACAACACACATTTTGGTTGCAGGGCATAAAGAACTTGAGGTAGAACTAACCTGGACACTGCCTCTCATCTGTATCACTTTCACAGTTTCAGAAGGTACAGTGAAAGTGCAGGCCAGTGGGAGAGAAAAACTAACAATGGGACTCCTCAGATCAGCATCTTATATAATACCAAGCTTCCAGGCAAGATGTGCCAACTGATGTAATAGTGGCATGACTGTTGTGGAGGATAATTGGTTTCTTATTAGATTCAAGGTGTCTTCCATAGAATGGAATTCATGTTTAGCACTGTTAACCTAGTCAAAAGCCCAGGGCTGGAGAGGTCTTAGGCCTTAATAGGGAATATGCTATTATTGCTTTACTAAATGGTGTAGTTAAAGTGCCTTATAAATATGTAAATTTATACCCATATTTGTGCTTGCTCCATCTTGAGCAGAGAAGCCTCTCAGTCTCTCTCTCTCTCTCTCTCTCTCTCTCTCTCTCTCTCTCTCTGTATCTGTCTGTCTCTCTGTCTCTCTTTCTCTCTCTCTCTCTTTCTCTCTCTCTCTCTCTCTCCTCCCACAGGTAACAGTTAACACAGAGAATCAAAACTAGGCAATTACTGACTACATACTCAGTTCAAATGGGGCATCTGGACCAACCTCTTTGCAACCTACCAAGGCTCAGGGAATATTATGGAAAAGGAGACAGAAAGTTATTAAGAGTTGGAGGATGCGGAAGAGTGCTGTAAAATGTTGTTTTCTGGATATGATACTGCTGTTGTATTCATGAATTTAACAACAGCTGTGGTTACGCACACAGGATTAAGCAAGTCAAAACTCTCAGCATAGATGTGGAAGGGATAGCTGTAGGGGGAAGAAGAGTAACTTTTCTTTGGCTGTAGAGCCACTAGTAGGCTGCCTGTGCTCTAACTCCACACCCATATTTTGACTGAACTAATTGACTAATGAGTAAAAACAGAATGAAGGAAGGAACGAGGAAGGAAACAAAGAGGGAGGGAAGGAGGGAGGAAGGGAGGGAAGGAAGGAAGGAAGACCAAGGACATGACTTTGAAATGAGGACATGTTGGGAGGTCCAGCTGAGTTGGAAGGGAGGAACTGGAATGGGATCACAATACATTGTATGAATATATAAAATTCCCAAAGAATAAATAGAAAATATTATATAAAAATAGAATAGAATCAAAATCATCCAGAGCAAACTCCTGATGTTGTTTCACTCTTTCTCTCAGCAGGAAAACCCAGAATTTGTGCATCTGGACAGCATTAGGCAATTCAGAAGTTCATGCTGACTTACTGCAATTCTAGAACCAGGGGCGTTTTTCATATTTTTTCTCCTGTTATTTATTTTCTACTCCTCAGGTTTCTGAAAACCAGGAACAGATGGAATAATGTGGGCTCCTCAGAACAGACGGCATATCAAACTGCCTATGTTGAGGCATGGGGCTCTCCTGTATTTCACAGCAATCATAGAATAATTTCTTCAGATTCTACATCGGAGTGAACTCGTGCAGTACTTTAAGCCTTTAGCCTGTCCATGGTCCCCTTATCCATAACTGTTGAAAGACGTGTTCTTGGCTAATCCTCCTGCACTAGGTATTGTGAGGAGTTAATTCTAAAGACAAAAGCAAATGTGAACAGAGCTAGTAATGGAAAATGCTTGAAATATGCATGTCTTAGCACTCTAAATTTGAAGAAAATGAGAAATAAGCGAAAATATTACATAGAAATGTAGTGTTTAAGAGGGTATAGATTCTTATTTTAAGCCACCCTTCCTTTGGTGGCGTCTGTTTAATCTTTTTGTTCATAGTTGCTTTCTGGTCTGCTGTCGGGAGCCAGGCCCCAATACCCTCCCTGGGAATCTGCCTGGGCCTCCACACTGTCCTTGAGGGATATAAGGGATGCCCGTGATATGTTTGATGCCCATTTGAGCACAGAATTGTTTAAAGCTGGAGCTGGTATATCCTGGGCCATTATCCGTCTTAAGAATTTTAGGTATTGGGGTGTTTTCCAGGCTGGCAAGGACATGGCTGATAACATGTTTAGTAGCTTCCCCGGTCTGTAAGGATGCATAAAGGAAGCCACTATAGGTGTCTATAGAGACATGAACATATTTAAGTTTTCCAAAGGCAGAGTAATGTGTAACATCCATTTGCCATAGTTCACCAGGGACTAGCCCACGAGGGTTTACCCCCAGATGTTGTTCAGGCAAGAGGGTCAAACAGCCTTTGCACTGTCGGACGAACTGGCGTGCCTGTTCACAGGTGATGGAGAATTTAAGCTGCAGGGTATGGGCATTGAGGTGATGTAAATTATGAGCCAGCCATGCAGCATCAAGAGGCTCAACAGGCCTATAATCTATACTCCCTAAGGCAATCAGCTGGGTGGCTCGGTCTACCATATCATTTCCCTCTGGTAAGGGGCCGGGCAGACCGGAGTGGGCACAAATGTGACCCACAAAGAAAGGGGCATCATGGGCGAGAATCAATCTTTGTAGTTCAGAGAATAAGGGAGAGGCATTTGTTGAGGGGCGAATATATGGGACTGTTTCAAGAAGAGGCACAGAGGTGGCTACATAAGCACTATCAGTATACAAGTTGAAAGGCAGATCTCGTAAAACCTCAAACACCTTTATAATGGCTCATAATTCAACAAGTTGTGCTGAGGAGAAGTCAGTCATAAATCTGGAGACCTTTTTGTCTATATAGAAGGCAGCTATGCCTGAGGAAGATCCATCGGTAAAGACCAATGTGGCCCCAGTTATTGGGGAACTCTTAGTTCTTTTGAGGAAGACAACTGGCATTTTATGCAGAAACTGGACCAATCTATCAGCAGGATAGTGATTATCAATAATGCCTTGAAAGGAAGTACAGTTAATAGCCCAATCGTCGTCAGTTTGAATGAGCCACTGGACTTGGGAGGCATTATAGGGAACAACTATAATGTCAGGGTCTTTGCCAAAGAGTTTAAGGGCAGCCTCCCTGCCAAGATGTAGCAGGTGGGCGACCAGGTGTGGGTAGGTAGGCAGACTGCAAGTCGGGGAGGCTGACAAATGGACCCAAAATAAGGGTTTAGCCTGCCAAAGCAAACCAGTAGGGGAAAAAGGGGTGGGAAAGATGAGGAGGCGAAGGGGCAATTCTGGAGAATAATAACCAACAGATTGATTGACTATGGCTTGTTCTACCTTGGCTAATGCCCTCTGGGCCTCTGGAGTCAATATCCGCGGGGATGATGGATCAGAATCTCCTCATAATATATCAAATAAAGGTTTTAATTCACCTGTGGTTAGCTTTAAATAAGGGCGCAGCCAGTTAATATCACCCAGTAGTCGCTGAAAATTATTAAGTGTTAGCAGGGAATCATGCCTCAGTTGAATCTTTTGGGAAAGAACCTTATGGGGGAATAGTTCAAACCCCAAGAACAAATGGTGAGGGTGTACTTGTATTTTTTCAGGAGAAATTGGAGCCCTCGATCTTGAAGGGCAGCAATAAGTTGTAATCCTGCCTGGTGGAGCTGTTGCTCATTGGGCCCTGCCAGAAGAACGTCATCCATGTATGAACCACATAAAGGTCGGGGAAGAGGGGCCTAAAAGGATCAATGGCTTGGGCCACATATTTTTGGCAATGAGTAGGGCTGTTGGCCGTGCCTTGGGGGAGGACCTGCCACTGGAAATGGGGGAAAGGTCCCACACAGTTGGTTATGGGAAGACTGAACGAAAAACGTTTGCAATCTTCAGGGTGGAGGGGGATGGAAAAGAAACAGTCTTTTAAATCAATGACTAGTTTTAGGTAGCCATCAGGAATGGCCACAGGGGAGGGTAGACCAGGCTGTAGGGCACCCATAGGGACCATGGTTTTATTGACTGCTCTGTGGTCCTGTAGCAGGCGCCATTTACCATTTCGTTTTTGAATGACAAAAATAGGTGTGTTCCATGGTGAGGTAGAAGGTTCAATATGTCTCGAAGCCAACTGTTCCTGCACTAACGCTATGGCTGCAGACAATTTTTTGGAAGGGAGGGATCATTGGTCAATCCAGACAGGAATGTCATCTTTCCAGGTGATCTTGTCTGCCTGGCTTGCAGGAGGAGCAATGGTCCTCATGAAAAATGGCTATCGAACCCTAAGCCTGTGCGATCTCTTTTGTGAGTGGTGGTTAGGAGTGTAGGACTTCCCTGGTTTTGTTTGCCAAGCCCCTGTCCAGGGAGGTAACCCTGTGCAAGCATCTGCTGGGCAATCACCTCACTGGGGCTGCACATAAGGATTTTCATCTGGGAGAGAATGTCTCTGCCCCAGAGATTGACAGGAAGGCCAGGAACAACAAACGGCTGGACAGTGCCCTTATTTCCCTCGTTGTCTTCGCAAGTTAGAAACTGGGAACTCTGTAAGGTATTTTTGGACTGTCCAATTCCTTGTAAATGGGTCATGGAGGCTTGTAAGGGCCAATGGCAGGGCCAAGAATCCTGTGACAGTACAGTGGAATCAGCTCCTGAATATAGGATTCCTTCAAAAGTCTTTCCCTGGATCTTAAGGTTTAATGTAGGGCGCTCCCTAGTGATAGCCTGAACCCAATACAAGTCTGAGGAGCCTGGTCGGGAAGGGCCGCGTTGTGTGCCCAGTGCAGGGTGGGAGGTGTCTAGAGGTGCCTGAGCCAAACGTTGGCCTTGGGAGATAGAGATTGGACCCCAAGGGATGCTGGCCAGGACCTTAATTTCCCCAGTATAGTCATTGTCTACCAAGAAGGGGTGGACACTGAGTCCACTCAAAGTAGAGGAGGTGTGGCCCAAGATCAGAAAATAAGTATTTATAGGGGGAGGCCCAAAAATTCCCATAGGAAGAATCTGTACTCCGTCCTCCGGTTTTAGTATTGTGTGGGCGGAGGCACACAGGTCCACTCCTGCGCTCCCTAGGGTGGCTCGGTAGAGGGTGAGAGGGAGTTTATTGTCCGGCTGTTCCCCAAGGCCGGAGGGAATGGGATGGTTTGCGGGACCTGGAGCTGGTCCCTCAATCTGTTTTTTTGAAGGGAAGGCAGTGGGCGTCCGGAAATGTCAGTGGTGGAGCAACAGGTGTTTGCCCAGTGTTTGCCTCGCCAGCAGCACGGGCAAAGGGTGAAAAGCTGTGAGGACCTGCCCGTGAGGCCCGAGGACACCTGCGGAGGCTTGACTGACCCTGGAGCGCCGGGGCACTGACGGGCAAAGTGGCCCATCTGGCCGCACTTAAAGCAACCCTTTTGAGTGTTCTGAGCCTGGAGCGCGGTGCCCACTGCAAGGTGAATGGCCTGAGACATTTTAGAGGAGAAGGAGTTTACATGTCGGCACAGGCGAATCATCTCATCGAGAGTCTTATCTCTGGTTTTTCCGAGTAAAGTGGCCTTGCAGGCTGAGTTTGCATTTTCATAAGCCAACTGTCTGATAATCTTATCATTGGAAGCCTCGTGACCCAAGGTTCTCTCTACAGTCTCTAGGAGGCGGCTCACAAATTCACTATAATCCTCTTGAGTTCCCTGAGTTATTTTAGCTAGAGGAGTAATTGCTGAGCTGGCAGCCGGAAGAGCCCGCCAGGCACCAAGAGCAGCATTGGCTGTCTGGGCCAAGAGACCAAGGGGCAGACGCCTTTGTTGTGTCTCTGTTGAGTATTTTCCCTGGCCACTGAGTTTGTCTATGGTCCATGTCCCGGAAGGTGACTGTGGAAACTGTAAGTTCGTGGCTGCAACTGTCTGGCATCGGTCAATAAAATCCGCCTTCCAAGTTAGAAATTGACCGCGGGTGAGAACCGCTTAAACTACACGAATCCACTCTCCTGGGAGCAAATAGCCGCCCCGAGACAGGGAGTCTAAGACTGAGAGAATAAAAGGGGTGTTTGGCCCATACGGTCTGACGGCAGTATTTAGTTCTTTTAAATCTTTAAAATGTAGCTTATGGAACTCGCCATGCCATCTAGATGGTGCTGGCAGATCATGGAACTCACTGTGCTCATGAGAAGGCACTGGCGGTTCACTTTCGCTTTCTCTAGCTCCCTCCCCTCATCGTCAGGGTCGCTCAGCGAGTCCTGGGGGGGTTTAAAAGTGGGGGAAGGGTTCCTTGGCGCCCCGGAATGGGTTACCACAGGGAAAGCCAAAGAAACGCTATGAGACCCTCCGGCCCCCTTTTTATGGGGTTTGGAACTGAGGAGATGCTTGTTTGCCGATCCTGAAATCGGGACAAGAACGGTCTCATGAAGGGCGAGTTGTAAAGAACTGAGTTCGGTGGAGAGCTGGGCGAACTGCTTCTGTAACTTTAGGACTTCTTTTAGTTCGCTTATCTGTGCCGAGAGTTGCTTTTTGGACTCAAGGAGAGACGAGTTAGGGAAAGACAACGCAGGAGTATGCAGTTGCCGGGAAGCATAAGGAGGAGGTCCGTGGGGCAGAGCCGAAGGCTGCAGCAGCCTGTCAGGATTACAAGTCACAGTTTCGTCATCTAAAATCACAGTCTCCGCAGGACCCAAGGGATTATCATTTAGTTCCCCGGGCCATAATCAGGAATGTCATGGCAGCTCGGGGATGTGGAGGAGGGGGCTGACCCTGAGAAAGAGGGTGGTTTATTTTATTTTTTAATTGGTTTTGGCAGGGAAGACCTGTTTTTAAATCAGAAAGTCCTGGAGAAAGTCCGCTGAATGGAGGAAGGTTTTTCCTTGGGTAGGGCAGATAAGGAGGTCTCGGAGGGGGTGCCTCTGCCCCCAAAGGCTTAGACTCCGAAGTGGGGATGTCTGAATTTGCGGACCTGGACATATCTATAACTACAGAGAGAAACTTGGCGGGGACTCAGGTGTCCGATTGTTTATCCAGGAGGGAGGCTGGGGATTTTGTACTAGAAAGAGAGCGGAGGCAGTACTCCACGACGGACAGTAACTGTTGTTTGTCTGGATCAGAAGACGCAGCTTGGACTATATCTCTTATTAAACCCCAATATGTAAAGACTGTGTCAGGGAACCCATCCGGCCCTTCGCGACTCAGTTTCTCATTAAGATCATGTCCCACCTTTCGCCATTTTCCCCAGTGAATTTCTGGCCCATTTATTATGAACCAGGGACAGGCTTTATCTATAAAAATAAAAAACTTAATTAAATCTTTCTTTTTAACTTTAACTCCTCTCTCTCTGAGTGAACCCTTTAAGTCTTTGATAAAGACTGCTTCTTTAGTCAGCCTTTGGCCCATTTTTATGAGACAGACAAAAATCACTTACCGAGGATGAAAACTCTTATGAAAACTCTTTTACAGGGGTCCTCAATGTTTCTGGAGCTGCAGCGACACCTCTTCTGGGAGGGGTCCATCTGGCGAAATCTGTACCTCGAGCCTCACGTTTGGCACCACTCTGTCCCGTCCAGCGGGACTTTGTTATTTGTGAGGAGCGAGGAGGACTAAGCCTGAAAAGAAAAATGGGCGAGAGAAAGGAGGGAGGCCGAGCAAAGTTCCTTCTAGGTCTCAGGTCTCAGCTTTATTTTTGACACACATTTGCTTTTAAAGAAAAAGGATTGTAGAGGGGAGGGGAAAGGAGGCTCATGGCCCTCCCTGATTGTCAGACCATCTGGCGTCAATTGTTTTATGGTCGGTCTATCTCCAAGAGGTAGGAAGGATGGCTTATCTTACAGAAACACAGCTAGTTCTCAGAAAGTCTCAGATTCCCAAGGACAGTGTGGAGGCCCAGGCAGATTCCCAGGGAGGGTGTTGGGGCCTGGCTCCCGATAGTCTGCCAATCTTTTATCCTTAAAATCTAGTTAGAAAATAAGACTGTCTTTATAAAAATGATATTGCTCTAAAATGAAATTCTGTTGATCCCTCCTTCCATGATGCCATTGATGCAAAAGAACATGTTGACAACCTAGAAATCAGCTTTCTATGAGTGTTAGAGTTATGGGTTATAGGGGTTTAGAGGCTCTTCTGTCTCCTGGTTCATTATTTCTATTATATGACATGAGTCTACGACGATGGTGAATTAAAATGGACAGAGATAAATAAAGAATGCATAGCTTTTTAGACTCTTGATTCCTAATATATTTTCTGTTGCTTTTGTTAAAAATCTACTACTTTAAAGGAGAGAGTATTGGAAGAGACAACTGGCATTAGGGGGAATTCGGAGTACAAAGGATACTCCCAGGAATATATTAGGGTGACCCTAGTTAAACTCCTAGTAATGGGAAATACAGAGCCTGAACTGGCCATCTTCTGTAACCAGATAAGACTTCCAGTAGAGGGTTTGGGACACCAACACAGCCACAAAATCCTTCAACCTACAATTTATCCTGCCAGCATGATGTTCTGGGGGTAAAGGTGGCACAGAAACTGTGGGAATGACCAACCAAGACTGGTCTAGCCAGACTGGTCTCAATGACTGCCATGAGAGGAAATGCATAGCATGAAACTGCCTGGAGGACCAGGACTCAAAGACCAGATGACCCAGAGACCTAAGATAGAAACAAACACAACTGGGAAAAAAAAAAAGTCAACAAAATGACACCTAATGATATTCTGCTCTACTCATAAATCGGTGCCTAACCCAGTTGTCATCAGAGAGACTTCATCCAATAACTGATGGAAAGCAATGCATAGACAAACATTTGGCAGAGTTTGGGGGATCTTGCTGAAGAGGGGGAGAAAGGAATGTAGGAGCCAGAGGGGTCAAGGACATCACAAGAAAACCCACAATATGAACAAGCATAGACTCATAGAGGCTTACTAAACCAGAACCAACAGTCAGGGTGCTTGCACTGGGCTCTTTCTATATATCTCATGGTTGTGTAGCTTAGTATTTTTGTGGGACAACTAACAGAGGGATGAGGGGTTGTTTCTGACACTTTTGCCTGTTTTTGTGACCCTTATCTGCCTGCTGGGTTGCTTTGTTCAACCTTAATATGAAGAGATATGCCTAATCATACTGTACATTGATATGCCATGTTTGGTTGATATCCTGAGAGGCCTGCCCTTTTCTGGAAAGAAACAGAAGAGGAGAGGGTGGAGAGCAAGGAGGTGAGAGGGGCAGAAGGAGAAAGGGTAAGCTGTGGTCAGAATGTAATACATGAGAGAATAAATTAATATTTAAAAGCCTATGACCACATAATACACAAAGAAGAGTATGTTTGGCTAATTGTTCCAGGAGCTAAGAGGTCTGAAAGCACATTTTACCTTCTAGTAATGGCTTTCTGGCCCATGGACTCATGGTAGAGATCAGCTAGGTGGAGGAGAACCTGAAGGGTGTACCTGCTTCATACCACCCTGCTCTCACTGTTACCAGTCCTTGGACAAAAGGATCTTTGAGCCTAATCCCTTCTACTATGACCTCCATCACTACGTTGGTGGCCAAGCTTCAATAATGTTGCCTAGGGAACAAACTATGTTCAAAACACAACAGCAGAGCAAAGGTTGAACAAATACTTTCTGGCTGGAAGGACAAGAAATGTATGTTCCACTGTGAAAAAATATAACTTCAAATATAAAGCAAAAGTAAATGGTGGTATCTACTGGGGTTTCCTTTCCTTTACAAAAATCAGGTAGCCATTATGTAGTAAGCAGTAGCTCACATTTCTTGACTATTAAGTGTGAAGGTTCTGATTTCCAATGTATCCTTTCCCCATTGCCAGCACAGGGCTGAATCCTGGCCACATCATAGTCTATAATCTACCCACAAAGCACAGACAAGTGAAAGGGACACCACCAACTAGCCTACCTCTTGGATGTTTCCTGGATGTTTCACACAATGGTTTCTACTTACTTCTTTTGAGCTGGACAGTATCTCTTGGTCATGTCCAGCTTCCATGAAGGCCAAGACATTAATGTGTTGAAATTGGATTGCTTACTATTCCCAAAACCGTGAATGTGGGATAAGGACCAACTATTTGAAATCCCTACCTTGTTGATTATAGCAGAAGTGTGTTTCTTCTGAAAATATAGTAAAATTCTTAATCTGATTATCTTGATAAGAGCTATTTGTGGACAATATTGAGAGCTGGCAAGGGGGCTTTTGAAAACAGAATGAATTGTTTTCAGGATTGGATTTGTAAGCTCCTCTATAATTTTCAGATTAAGTGTTAGGATTGGTACTCTTTCAGCCCAGTCTTTCATATTGGCAAAAATAGAACTTCTATTCGCACTGACTTTCACTTTCTTAGTACACCAAAATCATTTTAAAAACAAGTTATTTTCAAACTCCACTCCTCAGTGCGCCAGTGTGCATGTGTACATAATTCTTCAAACACACCACTAAGCGGTCCTTCCTATAAGGTTTGAATGGTTGGTGGTGCTACAAAGATGAGTCTTAAGTCCCCATGAGTAAACGTACATGCCTCCAGCTTAGGCTCACAATGGACATAAAGGGATCAAAATGGACTCCAATGTGTTTGTGGAATAGAAGTCAAGTTTCGGTGAAGTCCATGTAAGTTTATAATACCATTTTTGTTCTCTCTCTCTCTCTCTCTCTCTCTCTCTCTCTCTCTCTCTCTGTCTCTCACCAAGAGTAAACATGTGTTTATAAACATGGTCTTCCTCCATATAAAGCTAGGCTGTACTCCATCTATCCTAACAAAATAAGAGGGGGAGGGGAGGGGGAAAGAGGCTTTCTCTGCTTAGAGATACTGAATTTGGGAAATCTTTGGGATAATTTAATTTCTATAAATATATTATGAGGAACAATTTAATTAGACTTAAAGAAGTTGCTTTTCCCAGCCCGGATTCAGATTTTATCCTTCATCATCTGAAATCAGCATAATCTAGCTGGACATGAATGCTTGGCTTTGACAATACTGGAGATAGAAAATAGAAACCATCTCTTTCTTATTCCAGGGAGAAGTCGATATTGGACCATGGCCCAGGATGGAATAATGACATGAGATGCTAAGGATGCTGAGGTGGTAAAATTGAAGTAAGAATGGGGAGATACTGTCTTAAAGGGGCATGATTAAATAGTCCTAGGAAAAGCAGTCAGGAGAATGGGGAGGAAAGACCTGGAAATGACAGAGGAAAAGTAAGTGAGGGAGATGAACTAAAGGTCCTAATTCAACATTCAATGTACTTCCATTCTTCAAAGGCATTTCAAATGAAGGAAAGGAAGAAGTCACTGCGCAGAATTGCCGTAATGGGAACTGGGAGCTCTTGTAGCTGCAGATGAAATCAAAAATGAAGGATCACCATCTAGAGGACAAAATCTGCCAGGCACTTTGGTTCTGCAGACACTTAAGTCTGACAACTTAGGAAGCTCTCTAAAAAGAAGAAGCCAGGAACTGCTTGCTGTGTTGGAGGCTCAAACACAAAGCATAGGCAAGGTGATCTGAGGGCTGTGGTCAATGTCAGGGTTTGGTCTGCATTTGCTGCAGATGTCACATGCTAAGCCTTTCTCCTGGATCTGAGGAGTGAAACCAGCCTCCCTTTCTAGCCATTGAGTAGTATGTTCAGGTGTCAGCTATCACAGTGCAGCTCTGTGAAAAATGATCCATCTCCTAAATCAAAGGAAGAATTTAGATTATCTTGGAAATCATCATAAGGACAAGAAGGAGGTCAGGATATAATATGGAAAAATATGAAGAGCTCCACCTAGGGGGGAGGGGAAAACCAAGCTACCTCTGCTTTTTATAATGAGTGTGACAGTTGTTGCAGAGGATTCTACTATCCCAGAAATTCTAAGTAGTTGATTTTCCTTAACTTCTATATCTACCCAATCAGTTAGCAGGACATATAATCTGACAGGGCAGATGATGTTGACACACCTGGTTAGAAACAAATCCTTCCCAGGATCAGATTTATGCTTAGTCCAAGCAGGTTTTGATTCTTCCCTTGATGGAGGTTCCCCTTGACCTTTACAGTCACCAAAAACAAATGTAACAGCACTGTCCCAAGCAGTCTCTTTAATTAGAATAGAGAAGCTAAAGAGAGGTGGATAAAAGTAATAGTGAAATTGACCTGGAAATTCTCCAATAAATATGCCTTTCTTGCTCCTTGAAACTTCCTATTAACCTGTCACCTGCATCTGGAGGCTGAATGTTCAGTGGTTCAGCAAGTATAAAATAAATAAAAGTGACATTTGTATCTCTTCCAGGTGTGGTTGTAGATACCTGTAATCCAGTATGCAGGTAGAAAGATGATGCAGAAAGATCAACAGCACCAGCCTTTGCTCTAGGGGAAGACCCTCTTTCAAAATACCAACCAAACATCTAAACAACAAAGCATCCATCTCTCTTCCTAGCCTGTTCAAGAGAGCCTGAGACCATAAATCTAATATCTTGAAGCATTAGAATATTTACTATATTCCGGTATTAAAGACGTCTAGTGTGTAATGTTAGAGAAGTCATGATTCTTGTAAAGTGTCTTCCATAAGAGGCCACTTCTGACCTTAAGTTTGTGGCAGAGTTCTGTGGGCAAATCATTTATCCATACTAAAACCAAATGATTGCGGTTAGCCCATCTAAGGGAACAGCAATGTAAAAATAAAGGTCGATAGAACCCTTCGTGGGATAAGATCATGTAACTAGTTTGTGATGCTTGAAACAGTGAGTCTGATGAGAAAAAAAAAAAAACAAACGACTATAGTGAACAGAATATCAATATCAATACATTGCCAGAACTCTTCCCCTTCCAAAAGAAGCATGTATTAAAACAATGACCAGCTGAAAAAAGGAATTTTAGACCCATACACACAATTTATTGGTTTTAAACATCTTCATGTCCTAGTACACATTTTTGACCATGAAGACAAAGCTTGAAGTGCAAGACAACAATGGATAGAACATATTAATGTGAACACTATTTTACCTATACATAGTTTTAACACATTAGTGATTAATTCCTAGTCACCAATATATGTCACTGTCATATTGAGGAGAGGAATCAAAGCTGTTCCCCTTGGTGTTATTTAAGAACGACTTCCCTTTCCCTGATTCCATCCTTCCTGTCTGTCTGTTGTACGAATACAGATCTGTGGCTGCCTGAAGGATTGCTGGTGAACCTATTCCTGTGCCTGAGTGTGTCTATATATGGATATGTTTAACAAAGAGTTTTGCTTTGTATTCAACAGCACAGAGAGCACCCATGGAGAAGGAATGAGATATACTTTACAAAACTATTTAATAGTTTTATAAGAGATCAAGTCTCTGATTCCAGATGACCCCACCTGACCCAGAAAACAGTTTATCAAACCATTTCCATATTTTGTGTCCAATATTTATGGTGGATATTCATTTTATAAGACTTCTTTCAGCTTCAATTTGCTGATTTTTAGCAAACAATTATCAGAATATACATGCATCACTCTATGTCTGAGGAGGCATGAAGAAGTATATAACATTACAGCTATGTATTACCTTCCACTGTGAAAGCTGATTTCATGGGAAATACAAGGTAAATTATATTGGTTGTTACATTGTTCTTTCAAAGGCAGGTTAAACAAACAAGCTGAATACACAGTAGAATATCAGTTCTATATCTTACAAGACTTCAAAGTATATTATTAACTTTAGCTGTGAGGTCCAGCAAATGTTGCACTCTCTTAGAGTGGAAAAGATTATTTTTATTATAATGTATTGTTAAATCTCTACATAATTCACCTAGGTAAGATTGGACTTCCTGTTTTCCATTAAAATATCTTCTTACATTTGAATCTTGAATAATAGCTCTCAAAATTGCAATGAATCAATTAATAATAAAGTGGATACAGGTAGGCAGAAAACAGAATTTTTAGAAGATTGAAGCCGTTCTGTATGACAGCATTGTGGAGGATATGTGCCATTAAAACATATGTTCAGAGTAAGTGAGATTGCCCAGCAGGTAAAGGTGCTTGCTTAAAGAATGATGACCTACATTTTATCTGAAAGAGCCACGTGGTAGGAATAGAAAACCAATTCCCACAAACAATCTTATGACTCCTACATGTGCACTGTGGCACATGTGTACCTCCCATTACACACAGAGATGAATACATGTAATAAAAATAATTTAAAATATATCAGGACCCATAGAGTGTGTAGTGCCAAAAATTAAGCCAAGAGTAAGCCCTGGATATTATGTGATGTGACAGGGCATATGGCACTCCAATGAGATGTTTATAAAAATAGGAACTGCATAGGAAACCACTGTAATTTCCTTTCAGTTTGCTCTGAACCTAAAACTACTCTACAAAAGTATAATACCTATTTTTAAGCACAGTGAAAACAAGGCTAATTATTTATAGCATCCATCTCCATGCGGTGAAAGAGGAAGCCTTTGGAGTGTCCAGAAGCGCTTGAGGAAATACGTATTTAAGTTAAATATCTACTTAATACTTAGGTCAACTCAAGACCTAAGGAGTGTGGAGCTTACGTTATTAATTTACTTTGACTATATTTTCCTTCGTGTTCTTAGAATTCTCTTTGATAATTTCATCTATGACTTGTGCGTCTGCATCACTACCCTCTTCTTCTACAGCTGGTATTTAGATCTAGGTAGTTATGAAAACACACAAGTCACAAATGGTAGTTAAGCTGCCTTCTTATGGATGTGTGTTCTCAATTGTTAAATTTGCAAATGTGTGAAATATAAATGTCACTGTAGTATAAAGCTCAGGTGTCCATTTGGCATTGTGGTAGTAATGTATGGAGTTTAATGCAAGCATAAAAATGAGACTTGAGAACCACTCTAGAAAGAAAGAGGAAATACTTAAGGGTGGTAACTATGAAAAGCACACTTTCTTAATTTCTTTAAAATTATTTTAACTCCTGTATTACAGGTTTATAGTTTTTCTCCTAAAGGGAGCAAATCAAAACAAAGACAAAAAATAAAGCAATCCAGCAAAACTCCTTCAAGTTGAATTCTTGGGAACAAAATAATCCTTACCACAAGACTGACAGGCTTGTGTTGGCTACCCAAAGAATAATCAAGACAAACGTTTGAAAAATTGAGAGGCCCATCAAGAGGAATATATTTCCATATCATGAACTACTACTACTCATTAATAAGAAAATAATTAAGTACACCCCAAAGTACAATTATGTTCCATAGCAAAACTCAGATATAGAGCTATATAAACCTAAATACCTGAAACTCCAGACAAGACTAAGAACTCCATACAGAAGTTTATCACAAGTTAGCTAGCACCAGGGTAGTCTGGAAAATACTGCACAATAATGTTGGGACAGGGAGAGGTGAGTGGAGTCAACCAGTTGCTTATGGGAAAAAATATGCAGGAGGAGTGTTCATTTCCAAAGTCATTAAATTATATATTTAGAAATGGTTAATTTGTAAAATATATCTCAATTTAAAAAAAAAAAAAAACCCATGAGCTTGCTGCAAATCAAAAGTAATGCATACATATGTTAAATCAAGGGTCTTAACTGAAAGCATACTAGGTGTGGCTACTGGACACAGATTACACAGAATGTCTTTACATATGATAAAACACAATAAACAAAAACAACTCATGGGAGAGTTTGTTTTTGCTTAGGGTCCCAAAATGTTGAGAATCCACGATAGCTGGCCACTATAGTAGCCAAATCAAGAAGCTAAGAGCTTGTATCTTCAAATGCTAACACAAAGACTATAGAGCAAACTTGAAAGTAGGGAGAAACTTGAAGTCCTGACCCCAATGACATTTTCTCCAGAAAAATACAAAGACAAAAACAAAAAAAACCACTTCTTACACTTTCCCAGACATTGCCACCAACTGAAGACCAAGTTTTCAAATATCTGGGCATATGGGGAACATTTCTTAGTCAAAGGAATAAAGTCATTAATGATTTTTACTACCTATTGTTAAAACTGGCTGAATACTTTGAGTAATTTTCAATTGGATCTTCATTTATAAACGTTCGTTGTGTGATAATTTCAACATCCCTATAAAGATGTATTTTGAGCACAAATATAAACACGTATAACATAAAGTGTAATAATAACTTTCCCACAATGAATTGGCACTTACGAACAACAACATTGCTATATATCAACAAAGACACTTTATTTGGGAAGTGATGTTTGAATTCATTCAGGCAGAATGAGTATTAGAAACAATCCCAGGTGCTTTGCAGTAGTCAGAAGCTCACAAATAAGTATCCTTTAGGAAGATATTAAGATTAGGTGTATACTATGCAAATTCTTAGCCTCTAGTCTTGTACAAAGACCATGATTATCTATGAAAATTCAAGAAGAAATTTGAGAAATGAAAAAATAAGATGGCCTTACATGTAGAATCTGCAGTTTGGTATAAACACTTTTATTTTATTTATTGTGGTAGAATAAGGAAGACACAATTATGTTAAGTGTTAAACTGTAGTTATCAGCAAGCATGTCTAATTCAAGGCCTGTATTGCATAAGTTAACACCCTGGTATAAATAATTCTGCTTCTGTTTTCCAAAACTGTATAGAAAGAGGGAATTTTCTTGACCCTTCTTTGATGGCTGATATTCATTAGTATAGCTCTGTTTCTTATCCAGCAATCTTTTGTTGCCAGCACAGCTTGACATTTGCTGAGTTGCTAGGTTTGGTTGTTTTTTTTTTTTCTAAAAGCCCAGCACATTGAACACATAAGGCATTCCATTCTTCCAGTCTTGTTCGAATGTAAGATATTTTAATATTTTAATCTCGAGTTAAGACAAAGGTGTTACAGAATCTTACTCAGAAAAACAAAACAAACAAACAAAAAAAAAAACCAATGTGCAGATTATATGTTAAATTGAGTACTGAAGTCTTGGACAAGTCTTGGGGAAACTTCTGTGTGGTTTTGTCTATTAGGAAGAGGCCCCTTTTTCTTAGGTCTGAACCACAACTCTTAGAAATTCTATTGCGATGATAAAGCACCTTTGGTCAACATCTACTTGGGATGAAAAGAGTTTATTTCTCCTTATGGCTTTTAAATCCACTGCCCAGGGAGGTCAGAGCAGGAACTCAAGACAGGAACCGGGAGGTAGGAACTGATGTAAAAGCCACAAAGGAGTGATGCTTCTTGGCTCAGCCCTCACAGCCTGGGAGCTGGGTCTTCTGACATCAATCATCAATGAAGGAATGCCTTATATGCTTGCCCAGAGTCCAAGCTTGTGGAGACATTTTCTTAGTTGAAGTTTCCTCTTCCCAAATGACTAGAGCTGTGTCAAGTTAATATAAAATTGGCTGGCACAAGTACCAATTACACATATAGAAAATTCTAAATTCGTTCTGAGGTGTATTACACTTGATACTTTTCAAGGTTAAATGCAAGGAAAGGCCGGATATACAGATGTCCTGGAACTTCAGGAGAAATACCAAAACTTCAGCTATGCTCTATGAATTCCATGGAGAATCTCACCCTATCATCCTGTAGGCTCATTGATAAGTATAGTGTAATTCAAGCCAGGCTATCTGTTCTCCCTGCCATGCCAAGATACACATTTCCTTGTTTTCTTTCCTTAAATGACAGATCTCTCTCTCTCTCTCTCTCTCTCTCTCTCTCTCTCTCTCTCTGTGTATGTGTGTACATATGCATGTTATTCACACAGCATGAGAATAAAACAGATTCCCATGATCAACTGATATCTTCCCATGCTCATTAAAACATCTGGTAACAGATGAGAAAGGACAGCTGAAACTGTAAATAAATCACTTTAACTAAAATCACTTTATTTTAACTAAAATAATCACTTTAGTTCCTCCACACAGACCAGACTGAGGAGAGACTTCTTTAATGAACAGGCAGAGGAATTTGGCAACATTGGAAAAAAACAGATGTAAATGTAATTGGGACCCTTCGGGGAGGGCACAGGCAAACTATCCGAGGATTTCTTCTCTTCTAGTCCATTCTGCCTCCCCCTTCAAAAGGGAAAGATTAGTAATCTATAACATTGCATGGAGCAAATGTCTTCATCCTGCTGTTAAGAGTGGATTGTGATATTATAAAATGGCTGTTCCCTAGACATAGTTGTAAAAACACATGGGAAAATCAGAATCAATGGAAGTGTGGTGATACCATGCAGATATACAATATACAATCGGTCCGTTAGCTCTTAATGCTTATGGAGAGAAACGAGATGGTGACTAATTGATAACACAAATAATTGAGGTGGTTATAGGGCAGAAATAAAACCAGGTAGTACCACAGAGTCTGTAAGTCAAAAATAATCCAAAAACAGACTAATAATAATGCCATCCTAAGATCTGAGTGGGCCTGAAGTAAATGCTTACATAGTACTGATCAGGCTTCCATCTGGAAGATCCCCAGAGGCTCATTTACTCCGTGCTTGTTTCATAGAATAGCCATGTTCAGAGCTAGAGCTAATAAAAGGTTCCTAGATCACTGGCCTCTAACCTTATCAATGGGCTAACTCCTTTAACTCATTGTTCAGTTCATAGTATTATGGGCTATTCACAGGAAGAACCAGTTAGAGGAAGTAGATGACTGTGGATGTGACTGGAAGGGTTATATGTTGTCCCAAACCTTTTTTTTTCTCTCTCTCTCTCTCTGTTTCTTGGCAATGACAAGGTTAATGAGGTTAGTTGCTTTGTTTTAACACATGTGCCTACCCATGAGGTTCTACCCCAAAGTCAGAGCATAGCAATTGAGCAAGTGACCATGCACTGAGACCCCTCAAACCATGAGTCAACATTACTGTTTCCACATCAGTTATGTCTCTCTAGTATTTTATCACAGACACAGAAGGGTGACACAGAAGCCACTACTGAGTACCTTGAAAGCCAAATGCTTGTGGAAAAAAAAATGAAGTAACACAAATCACAACCCAAAGGACTTTATAGAAGTTTTGGCCAGTGATTAAGGCCATCCTCCTCTACCCCAGGACAAGAAAGGGGATGCCTTTGACTTTAGGATAACCAGGTTTCTAAACTGAAGGTATAAACCTGTAACTGTGATCAGAACTACTTTAAGCAATAGTAATAGCAAAGGCTTTGTTTTGTGGTCATGGCACATTGAAGAAACAGAGCTGTTAGGGAACAGCTCCTTCCATCCTTGCTCCTGGTACAGCCAACTGGGGTGCCTTTGAAACTGGTGTCCACCCGTATCTGCAACTCGAAGTGCAGGTTCTTCAAGAGAGAAGTCAATACCAGCTTCCTCTGGGGACCAGTTCTTTGTCTCCTCTGTTGAACTGCTGAAAACAATGTCTGTTTCACTTTTCCACCCTTGCTTTAACTATTGTGGAACATATTTAAAACATTCCTGACAATAAAAATAAATGCTTAGATTTGTCAAACCCCTCCCCAAATGTCTAATTCTTTTCCAAAAGGGAAGAAGGGACAGAGAGGGAGAGGGAGAAGGAGAGGGATAGAAGGAAAAAGAAACATACCTCTCTTTTTTCTTTCTTCTCCTCCCCATGTGTTCCCTGGAAACAAGGTACTGAGAAGATGGGTAGGTGTTATTCTCTTAGAGCCAAAGATGATTATCCTCAGTCCTATGGTCATGTGGGATATCTGTTTAGTGTTCCTTTATGTGCAAAACTGCCTGCTTCCTGGCTGGTTTCATGCTGGAAGGGTTAACATGCAGGCAGGCAAAGTTAACAAGGGACAAGCCATAAATGGCCCCAGCTGTGTATAATTAACTGTAATACTGCAGAGTAAATGACTTTTATTGGCCACCATGTCATAACTTCATTAAAAGTCATATTTACAGCCCTCGCCTATGAAATGAGTCCTCCTGTATTCTGGAATTTAATGAGCATTCATTTTCACCTTGTACAGTTATCTTCAGATGCCCCCCCCCACCTCCTTTCCTCTCCCTAGTGTGGGAAACAAGAAGCCAAAACACAATAGGAATGCAATTAGCACCTGGCAGAGGGTCCTTCTTCCAGGGAGCATTTCCCAAACCTCAGTAAAAAAAATAAAAATAAAAACCAGTTTCTCCTTGTTCTCCAATATAATAAATAGGTGACTTCCTTACACAGAAACATTAAGTAACAATCATAAAATCCCAAGCTGATCTCATAGAGAGCTCGAGGAGATAAATCCTCTGAAAAGAGGTCATGTCTGAGCCAATGAAGAACAAAGTCCCAATCTGTCAAGTGAGGATGCAGCCCTATTATGAAGGACAAAAGCAAGGGAAAAGAAACAAAGTGGATTGTGGACTTTTAATCAAGCCTGTAGCTGCGTTACCTCCAAGAAAGCATCTTATGCTTTCCCTCCTTGTGTGGAGCATCTGATTAAAAGTCCTCCTCTCCCTGATTCCATTTTCCTTCACTCCTTTTCTTATCAGCTCAAGCTCAGTTCCATAGGGAATTCTGGCCCGAACTGGCAGGTAATCTAGGAAAGGCTTCATGAATACAACTTGCTTCTGCTTCTGTTCTACCTCCTTGAGTTTCTGGATGCTCAGAAACGTGGGATGTGGGAGTGCCATGTTAAGTGCAGCTGATCCTCATCGTTATTTCTGTGATTTGAAGTGCAGTTTGCCTGTGTGAGCATGGCAGAAGGGCGTGCTCCTGCAGAAGTGATTTTGACTTCTTTCCACCCACTTATATCACAGTGTAGGTCAGTCTTCCAAAGGCCCCTGTTGTACCAGTAAGATCAAGCACCATCTCTTCTAATGAGCATTAGAAGCAATAACATTGGCTTCACGTTCTAGTGAGAAGGCATCCAACTGTTTTTCTGTGCCATGCCTACATGCCTCTCTCTCCTTTTATGTCTTTACTGTCTTTCTCTCCAGGAGTTTATCATTTTCCTATTGTTGTTGTCCAGATAGATGATTTAACATTACTTTGAGCTCTAGTTTAAAGGAGGACTATTCGTGACAAAGGGTGTGTGTTGGCTGACAAACCAGAATCTGTAAAACACGTTCGACTTTCGATAAAAGGATGTCATGAAACGTAATGGTGCCAAACTCAGTCTAGTAAGAAAATTAATAGCCATGCCTGGCATGGAACATGAGGTCACCTCTCCTTCTAAGAACCCTACTGCTCTCAGGGGCTGGGAATGATGTCAGGGAGGGGATTAGTGCCCAGGAGCCATACAAACACACCAGCAGTTTCATTCATGGAGGAGAATACTCTTGGAAACTGGTGTCGTTTTTTAGACATGATGCATTTGCCAGGGATCCCTTTGTGCTGCCAGGCTTGCCTCCTCAGCAAATTCTGCTGTACTCTCTTTCTGCTGTCTCTGTCCTGCTGCTTTATCTGATTCCAGTCTGACCCTTTCTAATTAGCACTCGGGGCAGCAGGTATTATTAGAGAACAGTTTCCATCACTCACGTGGTGTTTTAATGAAGCTCAGAAATACCAGGAGCCGGAACAATTTCTAAGAGAAATTTTTCTTTTCTTTTCTAAAATTTTAATTGAGGATCAAGACTTGTAATTGAGTTCTAACTGGTTTGAGACCAGCATTTGCACATTTTTAAAGGGTAGGAAAAAAAGAATAAAATACTGCATACTAGAATAGAAAATCAAGTTTAGTAATAAAGGAAAAGATAAATTCAAAAAACTAGTGTATGTATACAGTGGACACACATACAGGTGGATGTGTGTGTTATACTGTAAAATATGCACATATGGAAATCACTGGCATGGCATGTTGCCCCAACATCCAGACTCAACAGTGCTAGTCTTCAGGAAAATTGTCTTGACCTGATATTGGCGACTTCTCATACTCTGTTCTTCTAATTGTTTATATCTGCATTTCCTCATTGGTTCAAAGAGCCCAGTGTCCAAAGAGACAGAATAAAATATTTGAAAAATTAACACAGCTGGGCAGCAGGAGGATTCTAATTGAATCCAGAAAGGAGTGGAGTCGTCCAGTTGTTCCCCAACTGTGATTCTGCAGCTAGTCAGCCACAACCCACCAAGGAAGAAAGCCTCATCCTTAGACTTATCCAATTCAATTAAAAAAAAAAAATCTCAAATACAAAAATTTGCATTTAGATGCAGTAAGCTGATCCATGTTCCTGGGACAATTAGGCACCAGCATGTGGTGTGGCATTCAGTCACTATTTTACCAAGAATTCCAACATGGCTCATTCCAAATGGTTAAACCTCAGGAGAGTTCTACAGTGTGTGTCATCAGGCACAGACTGGCTCAGTCTTCAGTTCATATATGGGGGCTAGCAAGAAGCAATGTCAAGGAAATGGGAAACCTAAGGAATATTTGCAGATATCTCCTTGGAAGTGTGTCAATGCTGAGGCTCTCTGGGCCAGAATTGTATTCCTAATTATTTTATTCTGTCCTATACTTTGATTTCATTCATACATACTTCTTTGTCTTCCCCCATCCCTACTCCAAGAAGGTGAATTTTAAAAGGAGCCCCCTTCTTTTTCTGGCACCTTCTCCATGGACATTCTTTTCCTATACATTATCTGGATCTGAAGCAGCAATGAGCAGTGCATGCCTTCACATACATCCAGACAGATGACTAGCAAGCAGGATCAGATCTGCCCCCACCTACGGCAGGCCAAGCATGCAGAGAATGTACTCTGGAATCTGGGCCAGCTCTGAAGATCTCTATGACTTTCTATCATATTCAGGTATCCTCCATTGTCTTTCTGCTCTTTTCTGCTTGACTTATTCGTGCTCATGTGCTAGTTTGTGGGAAGGAGAAGAGAAAGAAAATGAGTAGGCCTTTCTAATCTTATTAAAATAAAAATAAAAATAATAGGGAACAATCAAGAGAATGAACAGAGAAATCAAAGGGCAGGAGAGACAGACAAGAGAGAAAGCCCAAAAATAGAAATCGTGTTTAAAGGCCAATACTTTCTCCTTCCTGGTTTGCAATTACTTTTTAAAACAACACTGACAATACAGGGGAATTCCCAGTGACCTGGATAGGAAAACTCACTAATACAATGACTTATGACAGCAGCTAGAAACGACCAAGAATCTTCCAAGGGACGAAGAGAGGGAGGGGCCTGTCCTTTTCCACCTTGCTTGACATTCATCTGTGTGAGGCTTTGGTCTTTGTACCCTCTCTCTAGTTTCTCTACCTCATAGGACCACCCACAGTTCACCAAGCTCTTCTATGGCATGTCCAAATGAATAATTCGGCCTAACTAGAGTTGATAGACACCTATATCACAACCAAAGCAACTGCCTAGGCCACAGTCATTACAAATTTTAAAAATTCTTTCAAAACTTTAATGTTCTGCCACTTGTTGATTGAGGAAAGGTGAGCTTGCCCTTTATGGAAAGATTCACTCACGTTTATCAAATACTATGTTGATTCCCAGCAAGTCTGTAAAACCCCAGCTCTGCTGAATAACGCTGTGTAATGTTACTAGGTACTCCCCATTCCCCTTGTTTTCTGTCCAAAAGTAATGACACTCATGCATACTGTTATTGAGAGGATGGAACCAGAAAATTCACGCAGGGCACCTAGAGTAGTGCAGGACATACTTTCAATAATTAGCTATTATGGGACAAGAAGGGCAAACATAACAAAGATAAGGGTGTCAGAACACTGTCAAAAGAATGAAGCATGGTGACCAATGCCTTAGGGAATTGTGAGAGAGGCTTCAGGACAGAAGGCATTGAGCGTTTACCTCAGATGCATTTTGTTCCCTGGATTGTTCTTGGATGTGATTTAGTGTATCCTGTGACAAACACTTACATTAAATTTATAATACATGCTTATTCCTGCTGGATGTCAGAACATAGCTATGGAACCCAATCTGATCAATGTACCCTGAATCTGGATATGGCTTCTACCTTGCTTTCACACTTTCCCAGACATAATATATAGTACATGGCATACAATTGTGTTTCAATTGGTCTGTCCTGAGAAAGTTCTGGGAAAGGGATGCTCTGTGCTCCAGTGCTTACCGACATTTATTTACATGTTTTTCTGAACTCAGAAAACCTTCCTAGGATCATTACTGTTGTTGTTACATTCATGTATAAAAAGTACACTGAAACTGAGGTAAGTTTGTCTAGAGCATTAGACTACAGTCTGCCCCATTTTTTTCAGGGCCTCAGGTCTCAAGTCCAGCAGAAAAGATCCTCATAGGTTGGTACAAAGTTGATAAGAGGCAATGACCAACAATATAAAACCTAAAACATGTGTACATTTTTGTGTCTTTCCTGTAAGACAATTTTTGTGTCAACTCTGTTTTTCTTGGAGAAAGGATGACTGAGGTCAGAAACAAGAGTCAGGAAGAACAATGAGCTAAGTAATTTTATGTATTAACTGGAGATAATGTCCTGCTCTTAGCCAAGCACCAGTCTAGAAGCTGATGTGACATTTCTTTGTGGTATGATGAACACAGAAATCAATAGTATGTGCAGAAAGAGTATTAGCATCTACAGTTTTGGTGAGGCCTTCTCCAATCAGTTTGAAACTCTCAAGAGGAAAACAAAACAAAAATCCTTTTAAGTACCCACCTCCAAAGAAGCAATGAGTTCTATCTTTAGATTGCCTGAGGACAATAAGGCCACAACAGACCTTCCTTCCTCCAGAACACCGGCCTGCTGTGTAAATAATGCACATTCCAGTTTCCATATCATATATAACAGTACTCACGGCCTCTTTGTCTCTGTGGCTCTCTGCCTCTCTGTGTGTACCTGTCTCTCTGTCTCCCTCCTTTCTTTGTCTCTGTATATATCTATATATCCTCTCTCTCTCTCTCTCTCTCTCTCTCTCTCTCTCTCTTTCTCTCTCTCTCTCTGTGTGTGTGTGTGTGTGTGTGTCTGTGTGGTGTGTGTTCTGTCTTGATGAACATGGCTTCCAAAGTTTAATATGGATCCCAATTAGGGAACAATCAGTCCATTTGCAGCTCAATTATTAATTGCTACAAAGCTGTGGTGGCTATGTGAGCTTCCTTTGTCTGATCTTGAAGGGGACTATCCACAGTATCTCATACCTACTCCAGCCCTGTGTGGTTACTGAGTATGTAAGTAAGAAGAGTTCACATGGGCCTTCTGTAGGAAAGAAAGTACATAACCTGGTTGAGAGGTTTCATGGGTTTGATGTAGATGTCATATCTCAGTCTTGGGACTTATAAGTGCATAAAGATCTGAGACCTCCAGTGAGAGAGGAATGATATTTCTGTGCATCAGAACATTCCATGAAACGTTTCAACTTATATTTTTCTTCCTTTATAATGGTATGAAGGAGATATGTATTCAATATACACCAGATTTCAAATTATGACTTGAGCCTTTATCCATGCCGTCAATATGAAGTGTCATATTCTCTAGCAATTCTAGTATTGATGAAGTGAGCCTCCCACTCAAGCCCAGAATCACAAGGTGGGTAAAGATGGGGTACTACATTTTCAAGTTATAAAATTTAGTAGCATAAGTCATTAAAGTGTGCTTTCCATTTGCAGTGGGCTTGTTAAGATTTAATCTGATCTTCAATGAGGGAACATTCTCGGTTATTCCTAACGGAGATTACTATTTTCAGTTTTGTTTTTTAAAGAAGGTCACAAATTCTTTGACATCCTTCATTCAAGAGTTGGACATCCTGTTCCCCTCAGAGTCCAACTAGGCTTGTAACTCACTGAACCCCTAGAACATGATAGGGCCACAAGTACATGGTATCCAAGAATGAATCTGCAATTTCTGTGTACTTGATTCAGAAAACCACACCTGGCACCTCAAGGTGTAGTATAGAAAAGTCCAACAGTCCTGAGGCTGCCATGTTGTAAGGTAGCTATGCTCCACCCACAGACCAGAGCCTAGCCTGCTGTCCATTTCCCTCACAGTCTTTTGGCCAAAGTACAATATATATAACTAATGAACCTTTATATGATTTCAGATCCCAGTCATTCATCTTCTACCTGTCAAATATGAGAAGAATAAAGCTGATGTCTGCTTAATTTTATCTGAGCCTTGCATTTTGGTGAGTAGCAAGAATGGAGAAAGCCTCCCAACTTTTATTGCAAGAAACAACCAAGCACACAGCACCATTCTGCTTTTCCATATTCCATGAAACAAACAAACAAACAAACCCTGATCTTCCCTCAGGTGTCTCACTAAAGTCACTGATGTGTTCTCTGTCATCCTGCCTCCAAAACTTCAGATCTCCTTTCTTATCTCTAAAGTAGTTGCCATTAAAGTGTGGTCTCACCGTAGATAAGGCCTGAATAAACTCATGTCAACCATGCACTTGCCTGATCCTCACTTCCAAACTCTGCATCTAGAATCTGAGCATAAGAACATGACTACAGGTTTACATTTTGAAGCAGTTTGTTCAGCTATGCAAATAGTAAGTACAGAGCGTGAAGGCTTCTTTATGCTTTGAAGCAAAAATAAAAAGATTTTCTAGGTTAAATGTGGGGGTAGTCTTCCACTTCTATTGGCACATGGACTTCTGGATGTTTTTATAATTTGCAATATTTTGGCTTGATTCAGGATCTGGGAGATTTTTGTCTATCCCATTTAAATTATTGCTCTCACTTGGTTTAGTCTCGTCCTCAAAAACATTGGTTGTCTATTTGTGAGGGTATTACTCTTGCTCGCCAATATCAATCACCTCAGTTTCATTTTCATTTTTTATTTTCCAGGGAGTTCTGAAATATTTCCACGGTTGCCTCACACAAAACTGATTTGTGATATGTTCAAATAATCTCTTTGAGTGTGACATTACATCTGTTATTATGGTTGTCGCTTTAAAAAAAAATTCTCCTATAATTTCCCCTTTTTCAAAATTGCATAAACTTCTCAGCAAACCTTCTTTTCCAATGAAACATGTATTTATTGCTTTATTATCTCGCACTCTGTATCTCTTTTAAAGTTTTAAGAGTAAGGCGATATATTTTAAAATTTGTTTCCTTGCAGTATCTCTTGTTGATCATATTTTAAATTTAAAGTGTCAGTATATCATCCCCTTCCTGTAACTTCCGCCTTCCCCATTCTCAGATTCTCACTATGCAGCCAAAGCTGGTCTTTTACTGGTGACCTTCCTGACTCAGTATTATAGATATGTAGGGATGGACCACCTTTTTCTCTTCCTCTTTCTCCTTTTTCTTCTCCTTCTTCTCCTTCTCTTCTTCTTTTGCTTTTTCTTTATCTTTATCATTATCATTATCATTATCATTATCATTATCATTATTATTATTTAGTTCCATGAGGTTTATCACTACAATTGTCTAACCAACAAATAACATTGACAAAGCACCAGCAGCCCTAGAGTGTTAATCTGCTCTCCCTCTGGTTGTTGATAGAATTCTCCTCTCAAATCTAAAGCTTTATACAATTGATTGTGTCTAACACGGTGCTGCTGCTGTTTTTCGGTCCTTTTTTTCCCTTGAAGTTACTGACCATTAAATTTAAGGCCTTCACACTATTAGCTAGTGTTCTATTACTGAGCTACAAACCCAGCACCATAACCTGTTACTTAAGGTAAACAAACAGATATGAGTTACAATCATCTATTCATAGTACATGAAGTTTTCTGTGCATTATGGAATTTATTTATTTCTCTGTAATATTGAGATTATTTATCTTTACATCATCACTATCACCATCACCATCATTATCATTATCATCATTATTAATATCCACTCACAAGCTGAAACGACAAAGGTACAGCCTTCTACTATCCTATTTAGGAAGCATCACCTATCCAGATCTACTAACTACAATTGTTTCCATGTAGTGATTTATGGTATAATTCCTTCAAAAAAAGACTCTTAGGTGTAATTTATAGCTCCCAGACCTTGATCACTTGTTCAAGCTTACCTATTGATCTGATTGAGTGAACAGGTCCTTTTGCACATTTATGTTTTTCTATCAGAACTTAAACATGAGGCTTGATAATACTGACATACTTGCCTTCCATTCTATTATTTACTAATGTCAATGCTCATGGACTAAACTATAGGATGTTGGGTTAAATCTTTGAGTAAAGGCAATGGAAGCTGATGAGTATTTGCTGTTCTTTGGTGAGATCACTAGAACCATTTTCTGGACTTCTCACTAAGAGCCATCTCAGTAGCATTCTGCCAGAGCCTTTTAAAGGGCAAAACCATGTTCCTGAACATCAGATCTCTAGCTGATGTATGTCTAATTCCGGAGCCCAGAACTCTGCACAACTTGGAGAAGGGTATTTAGTTTTCACTCCCACACCCATGCATAACCACAACTGTTTGCAGCTCGAGTTGAGTGCACTTTAGTTGACATTTATGTTGCTTACACAGATAGCAAAGGGAGTGTAGAGACTGAGCTCCCTCCAGGATTATTTTGGAGTTTGAGCAAGTGTGGCAATTTCATTCCTTGCTAGCTGTGGGGGATGAGCAAGCAGCATCCACACTACCTTAAATGTGCATAACCCAGCCCCATAACAGATCTTTTGCATCCAAAGCTGCTTTGTTCACAGGCTGCGCTGGCTGTGGGTGTAGCTCAGTAGAACATTGGCCTAGCGTGAAGGAAGATCTGCATTCAGTTTCCAATCCTGAAGAAATTACCAGTTCCTCAGCATCTTTGTATACCCATCCATATAAGCTGGAAATCCATACTTTTTAATGTCCTGCTTTATGAGTTCTAGAAAGGAATCGTGAATCCTCTAAAAATTTTCTGTGTGATGCCCACAAATGACCTTGTACCTGAATGCATTCTCCCAAATATCCTCACATGTTTATATTTATAAAGACTCTAGTAGTTATTGGCTATAGCCCAAACCAAAAGGCTGTGTTTAGCCTCTGGGTTTTTCACTGACAAGGCTATGTAAGTACAGAACACCTGACAGGACTGAAAAAAACACTATCATCCTATAGATGCCTTTACTGTAAAACAACAGTTTTCAATCTGAGGGTTACAACCCCTGGGGTATGGGGTCGAAAGACCCTTTCACAGGGGTCAAGACCATCATAAAGCATAGATATTCACATTATGAGTCCAAAGTAGCAAAATTACAGTTTCAAAGTGGCAATGAAGATAATTTTATGGTTGGAGGTCACCACAACATAGGAATTATATCAATGGGTTGAAGCATTAGGAAAGTTGAGAACCACTGCTGTAAAGCCTAGACACTTTGTCTGATCTGTTTAGTAACTAATGTAACACTAACATGGACCTTTCTCCTAAACGCTTTTAGAGTGATCTAGGGTTTCAAACCAACTTTATCACCAGAAACGCCTGATCTAGAACTTCACGTTGTATTCATAGAATGGCACACACACACACACACAGAGAGAGAGAGAGAAAGAGAGAGAGAGAGAGAGAGAGAGAGAGAGAGACCTCGAACTCAGATGAGCTGTAGGCTACTGACCAGGGAAGTGAATAGCCTCTCTATCTGTTTCAGGAAGGACTCAGAAGAGGTTTGCTTGCACTAGTCCAGAGTACAGTACATGCTACTTATTACTGGGGTCTTCCTATTACCTAGTAAACAGCCACAGAATGGGCTGCCATTAAAAAAAAAAGACATCATAGATTTGCAAAATAATTTCATCAGTTACTTCATTTTTCTTAAGAAATAACAAAATCTCAGGCCAGAAAGATGGCTTGCTGAGTGTAAGTGCCTGTAACCAAGCGTGATGCTCTGACTTAGATCCCTAGGAGCCACATGGTGGAAGGTAAAAAGTAAGTCCCAAAAGTTGTTTCCAGCCCCCAAGACGCGTTATGATGAACACATGTGCATTCCTGTGCATGTGTGTATGTGTGTGCGTGCACACACACACACACACACACACACACACGCTAAATAGATAGATGATAGATAAATACAATATGAACAAAAATAGCAACTCAATATATTTTATTAACAACATCTGACATAATATCTGATTAATTTAAAGAAAAATATTTTTGCCCTTGACTGGAAGAATATACTAATTATATTATCAGACACCAACCTTGAATATTTATTCACCCATTAAAATATTCAATTATGACCCTTCCTATATCAGACTTTGTTTTAGTAGATGTTTTCATTCTCACTTTTTCTGATTTTCTGTCCCCCATGCCCAGTCAGTCAAGGCCACTGAGTAACACACAGTACCTGCAAGCCACACCCAGCATATCAGCTTCCTTGTTTATGTCTCCAGCTATATGCCTCCCAAAGCACTGGGAAAGACAGTGGAATAACAAAGGTTTCACATTTTGGCTGACTTTTCTCACAATCATCTAAAAGGGAAAGCTCTGAGCTTTTGGTGTGCATCTCAGCTTTGTTTTCCGCCCTTGGCTAAACTCCACACTGAATGATTTCAGCTGCTAGAGGTTAATTTTCTTGTAATAGCCTTGCTGTGATGGAAGGTTTTGGAAATTACAAAAATTAGATGCACTCCTAATTGGCCTGTCTTGTTTTCAAGCTGCTCCCTGGGTTAAACACAGTCAGAGGAGGCTGCAGGGAGCCCAGTCCTGATTCCCCAACCAGTCCTTAGCAGGAGAACAGCTGGGAGGGAAGGAAATGGATCCAAAAAGGATTCCATACAGTGTGAAATTGTCTTCCCTTTAATTGGCTGGAAGAAAGTTCTAGAGAGGCGCATTCTTGTTCTTTAGGACCTTAAACAACATTTTTAACAAATATTTTTAGACACCTACTAGGCTCAGTTGTGAGTCAAGCCAGAAGTATGTGCAAAAATCAGCATTACTGCTCTCAAGTCCAAGAGATTTCAGCTTGTTGAGAAGAATATACCAAGCCATACAGCCATATACTTTGATTCCATATTTACTCAAGAAATAACTTAAATGTCAAAATAAATTGATACTATTTTTTTTTTGCACAAGTGTTTTGTTTTTGTGTTTGTTTGTTTGTTTGTTTTGACAAACCCCACCACCCTGCTGGGGTTTGAATTTTGCCAGATAATAATTTTGCTCTTTTCTGGAAACATACAAGTTTGGCCTCAAGGTTTTACCTTGTTCTATGCAAAGTCATTTCCCCAATTCTAATTTAGAAGTGACTCTGGGTGACGTTTTTCTGGGGTAATTGCTTAGGCTTTTAGATTCTGCTCCCTGCTTTATTTTATATAAGTAGTATCTTGATGTTGGAGGGGAGCCCAGTTTGCATGGAAGCTAAAGAGCATCAGAAAGATCCCTATTTTACCTAGGTTTCCCTCCATCATTCCTGAGTCCCCATGTGAGGTAAAAACGTCATTTAGCTTTTCTATTCCTGTGCTAGGGATGCCTGAAGGAATCTCCGGCCTCTTTCTTGAGGTTTCACTCAGAACTGCATCTTTCCCTGAATCTGGCCTTGTCTTACTTATCATTGTTCTCAGTTTCTCTGCATCTCCTCTAGGAATACACATGAACTTCAAATCACCTGTATACCAAGTTCTGTAAGGAGCCTGAAACATGACTCCTGCTGTGGTACCCTCCCCTTCTCCCAGAACCATCACGCCCATGCCCATTCTAGAAATATAGTCCAGGATTAGAAGCTTTTATTTTACTATGGTCATTGAAAATTCCAAGATAAGGCCATAGGAGTAAAACACTAGCCTTGTTTCTCCATTCTTTATTGATACTGCTTAAATATCTTGAGACATCAGTTCAGTTCTGACAGGAACAAGATCGTTAGCATCTTAACTTTTTTGACTCTTCACTTACATTCTCCCATAATTTATAGGACTGTAAAAGAAGGATCCAGAATTTGAATTTCCTCTGAATTAGATCATTCTATGCAGGAAAAATAAACCTTTTGCCCATGTCACTGCTGACAAAATGGCTCTCCTCTCCAAACTATACCAAACACTTTTGCATTTGATCCTTAAGTTTGACTCCTGGTCTTCTAAACAGGAGCTCACCTATTAACATAAAGTGAATCTCAGACATGTAACTTGTTACAAAATCCAACAGGACTATCAAGAACATAAACGAACCGCCTTTTATGTGGTGCAGTAACTAAGCCATGAACTCTAAGCCAATGCCATGCTACCCATTGCTTGTTTTGTGACCTTTAAGAGGTTATGTCAACCTTCGATATTTCTTGGTGTTCTTATCAGTAGTAATAGGACATTAATTTTGACACCTACCTTTATAGACTTGCAGTTCAAATCCAGAATAAATGCATAGAACATTGAGTAGCACTAATGGTCATAGAAAAGGTGACCAGTATAAAGGTGAATTGCAATTGGGGTAATCCCTGAGGATATTGGAGAAAAGAGCAATGTCAATATTATTGGGGTAGAATCCCTGCTTGCCCCTGTACAAGCTGGCAAACCCATCTGTCCTCCATTCCCCTACCCTGCTCACTTGGAGAAAACTCCTGCTAACATGACATCACTCTTCATCTCCCCATGTCCGACCAGCCACCCAAGAGTACCTGCTGAGGGGCTCAGTTCTTGACCATGTATGGACACCATCCCAGCTTCTAGCTGACATGTCATCACTCTTTCCCTAAGCGCTATAAATCCCTTGACTTTAACCAGGATACACAACTTCATTGATGTCCACCTGTGAGATCAGTGAACCCACCCAAGAGCTGCCTCCTAATAAGCCTTTCTTTTTCTGCTTTTAATCGGATCTAATCTGTCCTGTATCTGTGTCACCAAAGGAGAGAAAAAGCCTACCAAAGGTGAGGTGAATGTTTTGAGAAAGTACAAGTTACTGGAGAGGACAATAACATAAATCGTAAGAAACAGTTGAATAAATGTACTTCTAAAGTATTATTTTCCTTATAGTTACAGAAAATAGCTAAAAAATAATGAAGGACAAGACACAGTTAAGTACTAACTTTCATTCTTCTTATTGAAAACATTTCCAGTATTCAGATACAGAGATCTGAGATACCTTTTAGTAGGACTTTCTGCATTGCCCTACAGGGCTTACTGCCTTGACTTAACTAAGGATAGAGAGAGAATGAAGAAAGGACACACACACACACACACACACACACACACACACACGCCATAAAGCACAGAAAGCTGGGAAAAGGCAAGATGTTCATGCTCTGAGGGAGGCACTTAAGTATACCACCAGCCCTCAACCTCTGCTGTTTATTGTGAACAGCACAGGGAGAAGGGTAACTAGTAAGAGGTCTCTGTGGGTGAGCAGTTTCTGACTGTAAACACCTGGGAAGAGAAGTGGCATTGGCTAGTTTTCATATACGCTGTCCAACATTCATATTAGGACAAGAGGAAATATTCCCATCCCTGTGATCTTAACATGTGAGCAAGGCTTTGCCAATTTCCTGTGTGTCTGAGGCATTATTGACATTTGGCATGGCCATGCCAACAGCACACATTCACTCACGTTTTACACATTCACTCAGAGCTTGATTTGCTCCCTATAACTTTCAGGGCAATTTTCATAGACGTCCAGTATATAAAATGAGAAGATTAATTGAGAGGGAGTATGCAGTCTGAAAGACATAAATGGAAGGATTTATGTCTTCATGGGCAAGATGTGATGCAGAATAGGTTTTGTTTTTTCACTAGAAGCTTGCATTCTGTCGTTTGAAGATGATTCAAAGGAATGGAAGGAGTTTGATCAGTATTTTTCTACTTGAATGAAGGTGAGAAGGCTACATCTACACAGTCATGGTAAAGGGATAACTGTTTGCCTAACAAAGGGGACCAGCTGATTAGGTTTGAACTTGCAATGACTAAGGTTCTCCAAGGAGCTGGTCCTGGGAGGATGGGATGTCCTCAGAGACCTTTATCATTTCCTGTTACATGTAATACTAGTTGAGGATGGGGGTCGCTCTGAAGACTCCACAGCCAATCATTCCACATAGGTATGTATTTCTTTCCCATCACCTTTCCCTGGGGATTTCAGCTTTGTCATCTTCAGGGTCAGAGGATTTACCTGTGAGCATCCTTTAGGCTTCTCTTTGAACAAAAGAATCTCAAAGCCAGGATGCATTTTAACACAGTTTGCTGGAAAAGAAAGGTTACAGTAAGACTATGGTATAATTCCTTTGCAAACTCACACCTCTAAAAGTGGCAAGACCTAAACTGTTGTACACCCAGAGAACAGAAAATGAAAACCAAGCAGATGTCCTCTCTAGGACTAATTCAAAATCTTGGGCATTGGTCAGAGCTTCTCTTTTTTGCTTGTCGGTAACTGAAGAGAGAAAAGCATGGGATGGACTATAATTTAATTTCCTGGATATACATATTCTTGTAATTTTAGTCCTGATAAACTCTACACTGGCTGATGATACTCTTATCATCAATATAGCTAAAGAAAATGAGGAGTGTGCCTTTCTACCCAGAGATGTGACAACTCCCTTGGGCTCCTATACATGAAACCTGATAGTCAGTGTTTGGGTGCAATTGAATGTTACTATTTATACACTTTTTCCTAAGTGTTTTGTGATTATTTGTAAAAGAAGAAAACCCATGGAGTAACAAAGTTTATCAGCAGGAATTCAAATTTCATTTTAGACTTCCATAGAAAACTGATATTGAAAAGGCACATTCCTTAAAATGCCTTCATGGGGTTTTGCCAGATTTCCAGCAAGTATCCTAAGAAGTTACAGAGAAATGCTGGTTATTAGGTAGAGTTTAATTTGTAAAAACACATTAACAAAAATCTTTAATTAAAAAAAAAAAATCAATGGATGCCTATGACATTAACCAGGAAAATCTAATAGAGAGCCATTAAATTTTGTTCTATTCAATTAACTTGAATGCAACATGATGGACTCAAAAGATATTTTAATTAGATGCATATGAAAGGAAATTTTGCAAAATTAAACAGACCTTCTATGTGCAACTCATATAAGGAAAACTGCAGTAGAGGATTTGCTCAAATCCCTAAGGATGGGTAATTTCCTTGAAAGCAGCCTGAATTCTTAGACAACATCTTTACAAATCAATCCTCCTCTGAAAGAGTGTCCTTTGTCAGGATACAGAGGATGTGCTGCCTGTTTCATTTTTTTTCTAGGTGAGATAGTCATGTGGAGAACATAAAAAGCAAGCTTCAAGGGGCTGTTTATAAAACTCACTGTTCTAAGCTCCTGGTAGTATAAGTGGTCCCAAATAAATGACTCTAATTTACAGGGTGAGTGTACGCTTAGGATGGCCTCAGATAGCCTCAATTTATGCCTGTTATCTTGACATTATTAATAGCACTCCTTTTTGCTCTAATTAGTGTCCTGGTTTGGACAATAAATTCTACACTCACCCTACCAATGCATCAACCATCCTCACAACCTGTCTCACAGTGGTGAGCTAGTCATCTCAACTCTTGATGGAAGTGGAAGATGTTTCTGCTCAAAGGAAAGAAAGGCTTTGGATGGTTGATGAGTATTCCTCTCTCTTTTAGTTGCTCTTTATCACTGCATGACTAATCTCAACATTACCCTTATTTCAAAAAACACTTTATTTTTCTGTTTTCAAGTGTGTGTGTGTGTTTGTGTGTGTGTGTGTGTGTGTGTGTGTGTGTGTGTGTGTGTGTAGTGCAGTGCCTACAGAATTGAGAAGAGGGTTTCAGGTTCCTAGAATTGGAGTTACAAGACATTGGGAACCATCCATGTTGGTATTAAGAAGTAAACTCAGGCCTTCTGTAAGAATAGTAAGCGTTCTTAACCACTGAGCCATCCCTCTAGCCTGATATTAGACTCATTTTGTTGTTTACTTATTAATTGTCCTTGACGAAAGTTATCCTCATATTTAAGATTAGTGGCTAAACACTTTGAGTATGTTACATACAAAGTTGACTACAGATTCTCAAACAGGAGATGATTCTGTTCCACCAAAAAGAGTATCATTCTCACCAAAAAAATAATTTAATAGCAGATAATACCACATACCCTTGACATAGAGAATAGTCTGAAATGACTCATCAGTAATTAAAGGGAGCTAGATTTCAAGAGGCTTCAGGATACTTCTATTCTTCTGTGGTACCTACCTCATCCACTGTTTTATCATCAGTTTTCTGGCCCATAGGTAAGATTCAACTTGTCAAGATTATGTAATGAAAAATTTATGACACTATTTTCTGTACCTTACTGCTTACCCAAAACCTCTACCTTTTTCAGATTATTTAATCACAGAAACAGGCATTCCGTGAGATTTATAGTATCTTCTTTTTAATTATTCTTATTTTTTTCTTGGATATTTTATGTATTTATATTTCAAATGTTATCACCTTTCCTTGTTTCCCCTCCAGAACCCTTCTTGTCCACCCCCGACCCCTGCTTCTATGAGGATGCTCCCCCTCCCACTCACTCACCCCCACCTCATTGCCCTGGCATTCCCCTACACTAGGGAATCAAGCCTTCACAGGACCAAGAGCTTCTCCTCCTACTGATACCTGACAATGCTATCCTCTGCTACATATGCTGCTGGAGCCATAGGTCACTCCATGTGTACTCTTTGCTTAGTGGTTTAGTCCTTGGGAGTTCTGGGGGGCTCTGATTGGTTGAAATTGTTGTTCTTCTTATGAGGTTGCAAACCCCTTCAGGTCCTTTAGTCCTTTCTCTAATTCCTCCATTGGGGAACCTGTGCTAAGTACAATGGTTGGCTGCTAGCATCCGCCTCTGTATTTGTCAGGCTCTGGCAGAGCTTCTTGGGAGACAACTATAACAGGCTCCTGTCAGCAAGCACTTCCTGGCATCCACAATAGTGTCTGGGTTTAGTGTCTATATGTGGGATGGATCCCCAGGTGGGGCAGTCTCTGGATACCCTTTCCTTCAGTCTCTGCTCCACACCTTGTCCCATATTTCCTTTAGACAGGAGCAATTCTTGGATAAAAATATGGAAATGAGTGGATGGCCCCATCCCCCAACCAGGGGTCTTGCTTAACCTCTGGATATGGTCTCTACAGGTTCTTCCTCCCCTTTGTTGGGCATTTCAGCTAATGTCATCCCTGTTGGATCCTGGGAGCCTCTTACTTTCTTGGCATTGAACCAAACGGATTTAACAGATAGCTGTAGAACATTTCATCCTAAAATAAAAGAATATACCTTCTTCTCAGCACCTCATGGTACCCTCTCCAAAACTGACCATATAATCGGTCACAAAACATGCCTCAACAGACATAATAAGATTGAAATAATCTCATGCATCCTATCAATCACCATAGACTTAGGCTGGTCTTCGATTTATAGTATCTTGTATGGTATAGAGCTACAGTATTATCAAACAGAAGCAGAAGTAAGGAACTGACTTACCCACATAAAGTGGAAGTGGAGCCTCTAGCTCCATTTGAGCTTTAGCACTACTGCAGCTTTGTCCAACTTCCTTGCCCCTTGGCATAAAACCCTAAGCCTGAACCATAAAAATTCACTTTCAAATTTTTATTTATTCATTAAAGTTTAGCATATATGTGTGGTCTTGTTGTGTGTGTGTGTATGTGTGTGTGTGTGTGTGTGTGCATATTACTCTGATCATATCTCTCTCATTTTCTTTTCATTTATCCTTCCTCTTCCCGCCGAGTCTCTTCTTCACAACTCGATCTTCCCCTCAGAAGAACCATAAAGTGTTTTCACACTAAAAAACTGTGAAATAACAAATATCTGCTGTGAAATGCAATGATATATAATTGATAAAAGTCAAAACCTTTTCTTCCAGGGTATATAATTCTGTAAGATTAATATGGCAGCCAAGAAATTAAGTATCAGTAATCCTGAAACAAATGGGTATAATGTGGCCACAATCCATTAATTTGCTCATTTAATATTTATTAAAACTAAGTTAGGAAGAGTGAATCATGCCTATAATTATGGCCAGACTAAGAAGGCTCTGGCAGGAGGATGGCACATTCCATGCAAGCTTAGGCTTCAAAACAGAATATAAAAGAACTACAACCTCAGCTCCATGTTGCAAGTGTAGTAAACACTGTACTAGCTTCTGAGATAGGGGTGGACAAGGGACATAGGGATAAGCATTAGCCTTCAGGGCATCTTGAGTCTCAAAGTACCTGAGAGAGGAAAAACATGATAAATTTCATTTCTGAGTAGTTTTTCTATTTCAAAGCACAGATATGAGGATAAACAGAAGGTAATATACACTAAACATTTAAATTTATTTCCTTTTTTTTACACTCCAGATTTTATCCCCACCCCCATCTACCCTCCAGCTGTTCCACATCCCATACCTCCTCCCTAGCCCTTGTCTCCACGAGGATGTCCCCACCCTCCACCCCCACCACCTGACCTCTAAACTCCCTGGTGCCTCCAGTCTCTTGAGAGTTAGATGCATCATCTCTGATTGAACACAGACCCAGCAGTCCACTGCTGTATATGTGTTGGGGGGCCTCATATCAGCTGGTAGATGCTGCTTGTTTGGTGGTTCAGGGTTTGAGACATCTTGGGAGTCCAGGTTAATTGAGACTTGGGAGTCCTGATCCTCCTACAGGGTCGCCCTTCTCCTCAGCTTCTTTTAGCCTCTCCCTAATTCAACCACAGGGGTCAGCAGCTTCTGTCCACTGGAATATCTGCATCTGACTCTTTCAGCTGCTTGTTGAGTCGTCATGATAGGTCCTTTTTTGTGAGCACTCCATAGACTCAGTAATAGTATCAAGCCTTGAATCCAGCAACATGGCTGCTCTGGTTAGGGATCATATCCAAAGATCCTCTAGGTCTGTGTGATCCAGCTAGAATGACACACCTTTAATCCCTCTGGCTGGAATACAGACATGCCCTTGGTGTGTACCTTTAATCCTAACAAGGAAGGTAAAATTAGTTTGTAGAAGGAAACAGCCATATTAGAAAGTATGATGGTTTATATATGCTTGGTCCAGGGAGTGGCACTATTAGAAGGTGTGGCCTTGTTGGAGTAGGTATGTCACTGTGAGTGTGGGCTTGAATACTCTCATCCTAGCTGCCTGGACATGAGCCTTCTGTTAGCTGCTTTCAAAACAAGAGGTAGATCTCTCAGCTCCTCCAGCCCCATGTCTGCCTTGAGGCTGCCATGCTCCTACCTTAATGATAATAGACTGACCCTCTGAACTTGTAAGCCAGCCCAAATCAAATGTTGTCCTTATAAGAGTTGCCTTGATCATGATGTCTGTTCACAGCAGTAAAACTCTAACTAAGAAAGTGCAATCTAATTGAAGCACAGGCAAAATGATGAATCAGAATGAGTCAGAGATAAGAACTGCCCAACTCTCACAAGAATAGCATAGGAAAGAAGGGCAACTAAAGAGTGCAGATAGTTGAGTTGAGTTGAGTTGAGTTGAGTTGAGTTGAGTTGAGTTCATGCAGAAGAGGCAGTTTTACCAAGACAGTTTTATAGAGACAGGTTACAGATGAAGACAGAATGAGCCAGAGAATTAGAAGGAGCCAGAAGATTAAAATAGACTGTCAGAGACAGCCACAAACCAAGTAGAGAAATTTAGTTAGAAGCCAAAAGAAGCCAGATTGAATCAGTCAGCTTAAAGAGGAGTTTGAGCCAGAAGAGCTGAGTTGAACCAGCTAGCCAGAGTTCAGAAAGAACTAGAAAGGGTGAGCTTATTCAGCAGTAAACCTCTGAGATTACAATTACATATGGTGAATACAAGTTACTTTTATAATTTCTAATGTTTGGCTTCTACATCCAAGCACATATCACTGAAAATTCAATGATTCACTTCGCTAATAATATTTAACCATAGTTTGTTAATTTATGAATTGTTTCCTCCTGTTCAGAGTCACTAAAATCAAATTATAATATTTTTAGCACAGATTAATTGGCTTACAAATTAAAATACTTTAAGTGAGTATTGAAACCAGGATGATACAGTGTGCATGGTATTGGCAAACATGGAATTGGTCAAGAAGAAGAGAGGAGACTGACCGAGAGGAAAACTAGACCAGAAATTTTAGTTTTTTAATTGGATAGTAAAAATAGCAGTTATGGCTACTTAAATCTTAAATTCCAGGTCCAACACTGACTTCCTCAGTGGTCTAAATGAGGCAATTGACTACCTCATATTCCTACCCATTAGCATTCATTTAATGTAGTAGTTACTTAGGTAGCTCCATTGTAAACACTTCAAAAATAAATTCCAGAGTACCAAATAGGACTTACACAAAAGGACTTTACCACATTGGTAAGAATTTCCTGCACTTGGTCATCTCAGTTTTAAAGACACTTGTGGCCGTACTTCTGTGAGCAACACTAAGCACGTGCTGGCTCTTTCTACCTTCTGAATCAGGTTGATTTTTTTTTCTGGAAAGTGAGGTCATTCCTTTATATAGGCAGCAACATAGATGCTCTTGCTCCTCCCACTAATGAAGAACCATTGCTGACAACTCCAAAGTAATCACCATTCTTTTAATCTTCTCTTTTCTCCCTAAAGCTGAAGCTAATAACAATAACCATTTCAAAGCTTTCTCCTGGGAAACCTAGCCATGACTGGAAGGGACATCAATTGTTCTTAGGGTAGCTATTATTGTAAGAATTAATCATCGCTATTTGCAATTACTGTACCATAGAATTATCACTAATATTTATGCTGCTCTATCTGCTGCTGGAGATGGAGTAACTCTGGTTGCTGTTGCCCTGAATTGAAAAGCACAGTGGGTAAGTAAAGGAAACCAAAGTGGAGAGAAGACAGGTGAATGGACCCAATCTCCTACTGTCAGGCCATGACACACTGAGAAACCACCACCTTCTCCTGTCACAGCAGCCACCTGAGTGGTTAAAGGGTTTTCCTTTGAAAGAAAAGATAATCATTCAAACAGTTAGGCAAGGATGCATGTTGCAGCTGGTTTTGCAGGTAAAAATGTATCTGAGCTTATATGACTAACTTGTTTCAAAACATGATATATATCTCATATCATATATATGATATAAAACATATCATTTCATATATAAAGGAAATATATATATATATATATATATGACCAAATAAAAATAAAGCTTAAATGGCCTCTCCTCAGTTTGAACTGACCTCCATGGTCACTCACCTTCTCTGCCAGTATATCTACCAGACTGAAAAAAATAAAAATGAAAACATCAGACTTCATCTAGCAAGATTAAAACAAATCTATTTTCTCATCAATTTGTCTAACACAAATGTATACTCCAAAGATATTTAAATTGTCTTATACTTTTATTTGAGAATAATGTTAAACTCACAGAAAGCTGAAAAGCTGCACACTTAAAACAAATTCTTGTAACGTCCATCCAGATAGTTTCAAATCAGGGTGCAATTATGAACGTCAGGAAAGGTATGTTAAAACCATCTAATCTACCACCTTTAAACGTCACTCATTTCCTATTACTATATTTGTTTCTGATTTTGGTTTATATCCAAATCAAATATTTGTTTTTGTTATTTTTCTTTGACTACATGTAGTTGCCCTAAACAACCTTAATCTTGTACAGTTCCATAGTATCTCCAAACTATAGGTACCATCAAGAAGATGCTGACGTTGGATACAGCCATACCACAGGGCATTCTGTGAATGCAAGCATCCCTGCCATTGCCCTAACCACACCTTCCTGCTCACCTTCACCATAACCAATATTAATGTGCTTACAATGTTCATGATTTTGTCAGCTCAATAATGCTCTCTTTGGGCTTTAAAGACTCAAACTGATATAAGCATCCTTATACAAGCTCTGCTATGTGCATCCATTTTATGTGTATGAAAGAAGTGCCCTGGAGTGGAAAAGCACCTGTCTAGACTGCTTCTCAAAGTGGCTGGACCATTCCACACCTGACATGTATGACAGGAGAGAGCCTGTACTTCCATCTAATCAGCTACATTTTCTATTCCCACTTTTTAAATTTAATTTTAGGGACAGATATGTGAAGCCATCTCTTTGTAGTTTTAAGTTGCTTTATGGGGCTAGAGAGCTAGCTGAGCAAGGAAAGGTGTTTGCTAGGTAAGCCTGACAGCCCAAGTACTATCCCCAGAAACTAGGCCAAAGTGGAAGAAGAAAACAGCCTAACAAAGCTGTTCTCTTATCTCCACACGTATGAGATAGGACACATGAGCCCACGCTCACAGAAACAACTCTGAATAAAATTGAATTATATATCTATATTATGAGACTCACCTTCTTTATGTGCTTTTATTCCTTGGTTTTTCAGTGCTAAGGCCCTCGCCCACACCCTCACACTGGCCAGGCAAATACTTTACAGCTGAGCTGTGTGCCAAGACCTCTGAGGCCTATTTGCTATGAGTATATTCCTTTCAGAAAAATGTCTTCTCATGTCTTTTGCCCATGTTCTATTGAAAGTGTTTTACTTTTGCACTTTGAGAGTTGCTTGCATATTCTGGACACTAGTATATGTACACACACACACACACACACACACACACATACCTATACACACTAGCAACTCATCTATTCTACAATATTGCCATTGATTCTTTCTCATTCTCTCTATTCTGAGGAAGAATTTTTTCATTGCATTTTATTTCCACATTAGCCAAAAATCAGATTTTCATTTTAGTGTAGGGCTAGTCCTGAATCCTCCATTTTATCTCTTTGATGTCTGTGTCGATCCTTACCAACATGTATAGTCTGCTCCTGCTGCTGTCTTATGATCTTTCAAAATAGATTAATCTATCTTATTCTCTCTGGATTTCCATATGGAATCTAAAATAAGGTTAACTCTACTAAGTATTTTGGTAGTGTTTTGACAAGCATTGTAGTAAACTAAGATATTAGCTTGGAGAGAATAGAATTACATTGAGACTTCCAACATGTATTTTTTTGCTTCATTCATCAACAATGTAGGTTGTTAGCACACACATTTCAGACTTTAATTATTCTAAATTGCAACTTACTTTGTTTCTTGAGCTTATAGATTACAGTGGGCTCTTAGCCAGAGTATTCACAGTTTAGTGCTAGCATATTGACCTTTTATTGATTTAGTTGTATGTTTATTATGTACCCTGTAATGTGGCTGAACTCATTATTGGTTCTTTGTGTTTATTGTGTAAAGTCCTTAAATTGTTGTGTGCAGAAAGTAATGTCACCTGCAGCCTTCTTGTCTCTTCCTTTTATGGTCTCATATCACCATGCCTGTCTACTGCTGACTGAAATTTGAAGAAATGTGTCATATGAGATTAACAAAAATACTGGAAGTTTCAAACTCTAGTGTCACAGTCATTTTCTCCTGGCAACCAGCCTCCACGTAGAGGTCAACGGAGGTCAACTGGGAGTTCCCATGTATTCCCCACCTCCTTAGATCAAAAATAATAAGAGCAATGCACTTTGTGGCAACAACAATCAAAAGCCAATTATTAAACAAAAGATTCCTCCAGCATTTTGTCTTCTTAGGAGTTTCAGAAGCTCCATGGCATCAACTGGGTTATTTCTCTCTCTGTCTCTCTCCCTCTCTGTGTATCTCTCCCTCTGTCTATTTCTCTATGTTTATTTGTTTATATGTACATTCGTACACACACATATTTATATGTATATATATGTTTATATATACTTAAATGTCATTGTTCCTTTCCTTTGTTCTTTTTCACTATATGTATGAGTGTTTCTCTCTCTTCTCTCTCTCTCTCTCTCTCTCTCTCTCTCTCTCTCTCTGTGTGTGTGTGTGTGTGTGTGTGTGTGTGTGTGTGAATGGAGAAGAAGGGAAAGTTTTATTTACGTAGGAACAGCCAAGAAGACACAAGGATGGGTAAAGATTTAAAGAAATCCCCAAAATGTTTCTCCAAGTGGCTATACTACTTTTGAACTCTTGACATGTGATGGAATGAGCCACTCTTCCCACACATTTGTCACCATTTTGTTTCTTCACTCAGCATTTCCACAACAATGTGTAATGGAGCTTGTTCCCAAAACCCCACAGCAGAATATATTGTCAGATTTGAAAAAAAAATTCCAATCTGATAGTTGACACCTTGAATATAATTTTGATTCATATTTATGTAATATATTGATATGCAATATTCAATCATATATTTAGGACTAATTATCTTTTATTTTGTGAATATTCTCTCATTTTTCCATCAAGTTTTTTGGCTCTTTTGCTTTCAGTTGTAAGAATTATACAAATCTATATGACATTGGGGTGAACATTATGATGGAGTGTGTTCAAATACTTTCTTCCAGTTTCCAAGGCATTCTTTAAGATGTAGTACATAATCACATTCACCCTTTTTTATTAACTTTAAATTTATGATAATATTAAGTAGCTTTTTTCTATGATATTATTAAAAAGAAAATATCCTTGTTTTATAACAGTATGTACATGTTCTCAGTTCTTAATTTAATATCTCTATTATACTTAAAGTTTATTCATTAACATGAATCTAAATTGTCTTTGTCAAAATGAATACTTGTATTTTAAGTCACCAGTTATTAATAATTTGGTCCTTTCTCACTTGAAATGGAAGATTGCATTTGTGATATACAAAACACATGCGTGTTATCTAGTATGATTGTGGGGTCTTTACTCCATCAGTCTATGTCTACTCATGTCTCGGTATCATGCTATCAAACACTTCTTTATCAATATTCTGTGTCTCACATACTTGGTACATAATGTAGGAACAGGAAATCATTTCCAAAATGAGGCAACTTGCTAAAAGCACATACATTTTTGGGCAGACTTCTCTCACCTATGTTGGCACGAAACATTGTCTTCTAAGCTTTCTAAAACTCTGTCTAGTACTACTGTTCCCATCATTACCCTTAGTAACAGTGTAGCAATGCCTAACACTGTTTGTAACCATGGAGAGATGGGTCACTCTCATGGTGAATGTATAATTTGAGTATTGAGTCTATAAGACTCATGAAGCATACAGTGGACTTCATTCTAAGGAGTAACCACATGCCTTTAGTTTTGAGAACCTCTGTATTATGTCATCAGTCTGTTTCTCTTTCTGAGCCCTAGAGCTAGTGACTGGCCTCTCTAAGGCTGTTCTACATGCATGTGGTTGCAGAGGAGTCTTGTTCTCTGCCACTTTCAGATGATTCTTTCCCACAGAGCATTGATTTTGAGAAACTAAAAGCAAGATGCTTTCTTTTCATTAGGACCTTTGCAGCTCATGCCTAGCATTAGCTGTTATTGATGGTTTCTCAATGATACAAATTTATCATGGGCTAAATCTTTGCAGAGAATGTTAAATTATACCGTTTCCCCTTTAGAAATGTGAGGCTTCAAGTCCTGCATTCCTGATCCTCTTTCTTTTACATAACCCGTTGCTCCTTTATTCTACTTGGCTGTCCATAGAAAATGTTTTGCTGCCTTTTCTGGTGATCTCAGGAACCCTTTCTTTATTAAAACTCCTTGGCACCCAACAACTTCAAGGTATCAGTAAAATATGAAGAGTTTTAATAATTCACACCTGGATAATTAACCAGACCAGAATAAGACATTTCCCTTTACATTGTCCTCTGTCCTGGAAGCATGGTTGAATTATGTGTGCCAAGCAAAATGAAACAAGGGTAAGGATGGATGAATGAACCAAGATAGGGGTCAATCAGGGTTTCCTGATACCTGGACTGTCCCCAAAGAAAGAGAATGGCTTTTTGTAAAGATGCTCAAGAATAAGAAGAGATATGAAAGACTATCTAAGTCCATCCCCACTTATTTATATGAGAGAGGTCAGGCTCTCTGAAATAAGATAATTGAGCCAAGATCACCCGTGGACCAGACAGATGGTCCAGAGATTTTGTAGAATAAAACAGAGTCATTTAAAAGAAATACGACAAGTATCATGTTTCTTAAAACTAATATTCTTATACTGGTTTATTTTGGTGAAATATTCAAGTTTAACATTTAATCTTACCAGGAAGAAGAATGTGTGTCAAACCACTTATAAATCTTCCACAGCATATACCCCTAAGATTGCAGTAGTTTTAACCTTAACTCCTAGACATATACAATATATTTAGCGCATAGCGTGCATCTGCAGAATCCCTTAAGCTCTCACTGCCTTCCCGCACTATTATTTCTGTGCTCGGTTTCCTATGGAACGTTCTGGAACTTTTCTTATCCCAACTTAAACAATTCACTTATACTTTGTTTTTACTTATACATGGAGAGATGGGTCAGCAGTTAAGAGCATTTGCTGTTCTTCCTGAGGACCCAGGCTTAATTCCAAGCACCCATATGTTGTTGGTTCATAACTGTCTATAACACTAGTTTCTGGACATCTGATACTCTCTTTTGGCCTACACAGGCCCCAACACATATGCATTGCAGTGATATACATACAAGGAAAATAGCCATACATACATAAAATAAAATTTAAACAGGGAATCTCTTACCTAGACTAAAGCACATTGTCAGCAGTAACTACATGCTTTGATGCTCTCTAGACCTTCAGAGCCTACTTTATTTGTTCATACCATAATCAACATTCAGTATGTACATGAAAAAGTTTTACATGAGTATCTGTCACTGATATGATGACTCTCACTCTAGATTGCATTGGGAAAAAAACTCACTTGTCTGAAAAGGCTTGGGAAGTGAATGAAATCCTTCTGGATACATGCATATCATTTTCTTTTTGTGCTATTTTTTGTTATTCTTCATGCAGTACATTTTAATAATGCTCTCTTCTCCCCCAACTTGACCCTGAGATTCCTTTTTCCCTACTCACTCAAATTTATGTTCTCTCTGCCTCTTAAGAGAAAAAAAAAAAAAAAAACTCTGAAAATCTGCAGCAGGTTTTTTCATTATCCAACTACCCCTGAGCATTAGGCCTACCCTGGAATGTACCCAGGGTATCTCCATCGAAAACAACAGATTGTCTATCTCCAAGAAACCATAAATTGTGAATAGCTTCTTGGCAAAGGGTGGAACTTTGTACATACTTCCCCATACCCATGACAAGGACTTGTGTGGCTTGGACTTGTGTAGATCTTATCTGTGCTGTCACAGTCTCTGTGAATTCATATTTGCATCAGCTTTGTGGCATCTTGGAAGAGGTAGCTTCCTTGAAGTCATTTACCACCTATTGTGTTATCAATATTAACAGTAAGTTCACCCAAGTTGTATATTATCTTCTTAATAACACTCAGGTTTCCTCTTGTGTTGTTTCCTGATTTGAAAAATTCTTCTAAGTTTACAAGTGTGCCTATCTCAAATCAGTTACAAAATTGCATGTCAAGATGTAGCTTATTCCATTATCAATCTCTGAAATTTTCATATTCTATTAGAGGAGGCCACTAATGCGTGGCATCTGAGTTGCTGAATAAGTTCGTGCTAAGTGACAGATCTGTATTCTGACAGTATAGAAAATCTTGTAATGAATTAAAATGTTTCCAATAAGGACTAATGAATGCATCACAGTTAAAAATAATTCAATCTGCATGATGATTGATTGGAGCCAGAAGATAGGCACCAGCAGCTAAGTTCCTTTACTCTATCACCCAAGCATTTTCTACATGATAGAGATTAATTCATTTTATTGTAGTGATGAAATAATAATAGAATCATAAAACAAAATAAACCAAGGGGAAGTTGACAAAGTATGTGTTTGATTAATTGCCTTAATAGAATATGGGAGCTGACTATAGTGGTTTTTGTTTCCCACTGCTCATTTTTCAAAGCTTGCAGATATAGTGTGTGTGTGTGTGCGTGTGTATGCATTTGCTCACACACTTTTTGGAAAAAACTAAACTCCAATGATATGCACTGTAATTAATTTGGATTGTCAAACTGATTGGCTAAAACTCCCTTGGGCATTAATGGTGCACACTCAGGTGTGGGTATTTTTAGAAAGAGCGGAAAGGATAAGCCCCACTCTGGATGTGGGCGGTACCACACCGTGGGCTGTTTCCAGGTGAATTAAAAGAGCAACAACAACAACAAGAGAGAGAGAGAGAGAGAGAGAGAGAGAGAGAGAGAGAGAGACAGAGACAGAGACAGAGACAGAGACAGAGAGAGCACTCTGGATGTGGGCGGTACCACACCGTGGGCTGTTTCCAGGTGAATTAAAAGAGCAACAACAACAACAAAAGAGAGAGAGAGAGAGACAGAGAGAGACAGAGAGAGAGAGAGCTAGGCACAAGTATTCAAGTGTTCTTTTCTCTTCCCCTCTGTTCTCTAATTCGGTCAGAAATGAGTATAGCCTCAGTTTCTTGTCATCATTCCTTTGACACCACAGTGGACTGAACCCCCTCAAAGAGTACGCCAAGAGAAACCCTTCCTCCCTTAAGTTGCCCTTGTTGGGTATTTTGTTAAAACCACAGGGAAAATAATCAACAGTGTTCATGAGACAAATGTACAGGAGGGAGTTTTTAAAATCCGATTTACATTTAAAATCCTTAAGTGCAGTATCCAAATTGGTTTGAGTTTTACACTAAAGGGGTATGGTTTGAACTACTGTCAGGGTGTCCTTTTGAGTGATACCTAGTTTCTCTCTTTGAGAGATGAAGGCCCCTATTTCTATAAGAAACTTGAGAACTCTTTCAATGACACGTGCTCACATACTTCCTTTTTCCCTCTGAATGTTTAACTGGATATTTCCTACACTTTTTTTTTTTTTAATTCTCAGTGAAACTTGCTATAATAACAGCCTGTGGCATTTTAATGTGGACTGCTTTTGCTACCATAATTCAGCCAGAGAAACCAGGCCTAGGATTGATGTGTGAATTGACTTGACTTCCCACTGATGCAGCCTCCTACCTAATAGTAGGTTCAATAAGTATACTGACATGATACTTGTACATATTAAACACAATACTTGTTTGTCCATGAGACTTATTGCAAATATTTCACTTATGTACAAATTTTAGGAAGGATGTTTGATATGGCTAGCAATATCACAGAGTCTGAAGCCAAGGAGTAAATCCAGGGTAGACTAGAAGTGCCTCTTCCTACATATAACAGAGCACTGTGAACATGGGCTCCAGTTGGAAAACTAAAGCACAGAGAATTTAAAATTTTTCTGAATGAAATTCAGGTGCATCAGAAAGGATGTAGTATCTCTCAGGTCCGGAGGTAATGTTCTATAAAACAAGCAAACCAGACTAAGTGTGCTTCTTAAGGTCAGTCATGGCTGAGAAGTCAAATGCTGAGCCTAGAATAGTAATTAATCTTTAGCCAATTAAGTATTAAACATCTTTGGTATATTAGATATCTTCTGGCCTGCAGTTCTAAACACACACATCTCTTCTCTAAACTCATGAGTATGCAACAAAGGGATTCACCAACTTGAAACCAGCACAAAAGTTCTCACAGAGGTTTCTGGACTGTATTTCCTTCCATATATAGCCAAGTTGACAACTGAGAGTAGCCATCACAGTCCCTACACAACTTAGACACTTGGACTTTGTCTAAGTGTGTTTCTCTATGACTATCCCCTCATCATCAAACGTCAAATGAAAGCACATAATTCTAATGTTTACATTGGAGCAGCAGCAGGCAAGGCAGGTATGGGGGAGGGGTCTGTTTTTTATACGTTCCAGCCATGAGCTAAGGATGAAGAAAAGATATTTCTTGTGTCCAATACTAGTCATGAAACAAGCAGAAAAAAGAAATTTGATCTCAGCCCTATCCATGCCCCTTTCCATAGTAGGTTAGATAACTACATTACTAGACACAGAAAAGTCTTCACAAGCAAAATATGAGGAGGAGGAGGAGGAGGAGGAGGAGGAGGAGGAGGAGGAGGAGGAGGAG
>JADRCH010000126.1:5474455-5531709 GCA_019843965.1 Rhynchomys soricoides | reverse complement strand
AGGAGGAGGAGGAGGAGGAGGAGGAGGAGGAGGAGGAGGAGGAGGAGTAAGAGGAAGAGGAGACTATGCTTTGTGTACACAAGCTTATTCTTTTGCACAGGTGCTAGCTAATGATGTGGGCCAGCTGTGCCCTGAGGCTGCACAGAAGATGGTACAGTGCCAAAGGGAATACTCACCTTTCCCAGCTTGAGTGAAGTACCAATTAAGAAAGCTCTTACTGACACCATGCTATGCTACTAACCAATGTTTGCTTTAATGTGATTTAAGTTTTACTATGTGTAACCCATTAGCCAATTTCCTGAAAGATACTGTCACAACAGTGTCTTTCTTTCCCAAGCTCACTCTTGCATACAGAAGCAATTGTCTTTTTGACAAAGGGAAATTTTAAAGTCACTCATCTCTCTCTTTACTTATTTATTCAGATTTCCCCCAGGTATCTCAGTGTTAACCAAAAGAAATTGCCTTTGTTTCAGTAATTCTGTTCTATTAATATCAGGGAAATTGCCTATAGAACACAATGCCTGCAAAAGCAGAAAAGAAAAGCTTACCTTCGTCGTCTCCAAATTAAGTTAGTTCACAAATAAAAGGATTTTTGTTTGTTTGACTAGATGAACAATTTCCTTTACTCGGGGTTTACTTTTTTTTTGATATTTTATTTACATTTCAAATGTTTCCATCTTTCCAGGTCTCCCTTTTGGAACCCCCCTAAATCCTCCCCCCTTCCCCTGCCTCTATGAGAGTATTCCCTACCCACCCACCCACTCTCATCTTCCCTCCTCAGCATTCCCCTATACTGGGGGATCTAACACCCTCGGGCCCAAGGGCCTCTACATCCCCTGATGGCTAACAAGGCTCGTCTCTACCACCTATGTGGCCAGCACCATGGGACCCTCCATGTGTTATTCTTTGGTTTGTGATCCAGTCTCTGGGAGCATTGGGAGTCAGGCCAGTTGACACTGTTGCTTCCCCCATGGGGCTGCAAATTCCCTCAGCTCCTTCAAAACAACCCTAAGATTTCACCTCACACCAGTCAGAATGGCTAAGATTAAAAACTCAGGTGACAGCAGATGCTGGCAAGGATGTGGAGAAAGAGGAATATTCCTCCATTGCTGGTAGGATTGCAAGCTGGTACAACCACTCTGGAAATCAGTTTGGCGGACCCTCAGAAAAATGAACATAATAATACTACCTGAGGACCCTGCTATTCCACTCCTGGGCATATACCCAGAAGATGCTCCAACAGGTAATAAAAACACATGCTCCACTATGATCATAGCAGCCATATGTATAATAGCCAGAAGCTGGAAACAACCCAGATGTCCCTCCACAGAGGAATGGATACAGAAAATGTGGTACATTTATTTACACAACGGAATACTACTCAGCTATTAAAAACAATGACTTCATGAAATTCTTAGGCAAATGGATGGAACTTGAAAATATCATCCTGAGCGAGGTAACTCAGTCACAAAAAAATGAACACTGTATGTACTTGCTGATAAGTGGTAATTAGCCCCAAAGTTCAGAATACCCAAGATTCACTTCACAGCAACTGTTGGGCTGAGCGTGAGGTCCCAGATGGAGGAGATGGAGAAGGGACTGAAGGTGCATGGTTTACTCTTAAAAAGACCTTAAATCACTGAGCTATTTGACAGTCTTGCTCTTCCATGTTTTCCCTCCTTCCAATTGGTCACTACTTTTTGTTCAATTCTATCTAAGCTATCTGTTTCTATATTACACATTTTCAACACTACACTACATCACCACTGCACTGCAGGTGTGTATGTGTGTGTGTGTGTGTGTGTGTGTGTGTGTGTGTGTGGATGTAGGAAACTAAGTTAGGATGTCTCCTCTAATACATTTCACTTATCTTTGAGAATCTGGAACTTATGATTTTGGCTATACTGACCCTCTGGAATTGGCCTGCTTTATACCCCAGCACTGTGGTGATATATGCCCACTATTTTTTTCCCTGATGTTTGCATGGATGCTGGAGAAACAAATTCAGGTCTTCATGTATATTCAGCAAGGGCCTAGGTCATCAAACTATGCTTAGCCCATCTTTTTAAAATCTCGCATACAATCTTTTAAATTCCAGGGGACTTCAAACAGATTGTTTATCATTATGGTTTGAGTATGAAATGCCTCTCATAGATCATGTGTTTTGAACAGTTGGTACCTAGTTAGTGATGCTGTGAATGCCTTGGGGGAGGTATGGCCTAGCTGGCAGGCATAGGTTATTAGAAGTGATCCTTTGATGGTGACACCAGCTTTCATTGTCTTGAGAACTAGCTCTTATCTCCATGTTACTGCTTAGCTATCCCTTCACACATCGGGCTAAATCTCTGGAATCATGAGCCAAAATCAAATTTTCTTCACTTAAATTGTTGGTTGTCTTGACACATCAATGAGAGTAACTAACACACCTATGGTAAATCCTAACATAATTTAAAACTTCTCCACAGCCCCCTTCTTTGGATTTTTATGGTACAAGTTCCTCTTTAATTCATTCTCTGTGGACATATTTTGCTGAATTCTTCTTGACCAGTCATCACAGAAATGTGCTGTAATAATCTTGTGGCACAATCAGATTCCCAGATGTTAATCATATTTACTATTTATTCTATAAATTTTATTGTATTTTCTCTTGTTTTCTTGATTCCTATTTCTTTGATTTTTCTAAGTTCAGTGATGTTTTTCTTAATAACTGTGCCAGTAGCTCTGCAGCTGCCTTAAGCAACTGTTGCTTCACCCCACAATGTGACTTTTAATATGTTCATTATCATTTACTGGGAATAGTTAATTTTCCTTAATATTTCTTTATTTAAACCTAAGGATTATTTATTAGCTGATTTGATTTTGATTTCAAACTTACTCAGCTCTAGAAAGCAAGACTTCACATCCTACTGATTCTTTTTAGGCTACTGAATTTTCCTTTGGGTATGTATATGCCACCATTATGTTCTGTCAGTATGTATGCTTAAAGAAAATAATGTCCTTGTTAAATATAGGTCATTATTAATAGTTGCAGAGTCTTCAAAATATGCTTTCTACTTACTTAATGTCTTCAATTCCAGAAGAGTTCTTAAATGTCTATGCACTTTCTATGATCTCTCTGACCATTGCTATAAGTCTGTGTCTATTAGATCTTGGCACTGTTTCATGAGGTCCATGGTCATATGCAGCTATTCTTGCACATCTAGTAGAAGTACTTAATAACCATTTTTGAATGATTTGCTACTGTTTCTTAAATGCTACTTAGTGAGATTCAGTGATGACATTCCAGCTTTCTTTCAGTCTCCTTTGCTTGAAATAGTTCACATCCCTTTACCATTTAGCTGGTTTGTTTTCTTAATTTCCTCCTATATTTACCTTTAAGTGACATGTCTCAATCTACTTGTCATTGTTCTATTTTGCAGTAGAACTTTGTCCATGATGTTATTTTTGTTTTTCCCAACTCTGTCTCATTAATCTTCTATTTTTGAGAAAAAAATACCCACTGAGGCTTCATCAAGGAGAATATGATCTCCAGAGAGTTGAACAGGGGAGTGATGGTTTCAACAGTGAGCGCTTTCACACCCCAAAGATCATCTCGAAGTTTCAAAAAATACAACAGAAACTCACTTCTTCTTATTGAGAAGTAAACATAACTGCAAAGATCTCAGCCTGCAGAAATATGATGAATGGGTAGAAGGAAGGATAAGTGAGAAGCAAATGTCTTTTTTAAAAGGTCAGCATTGTTAAAGAATCTACTACAGATGGCTTATTCCCAACTTCATTGCTGGCAAGGCCAAAGGCCAAAGCTGAGTCTGAAGGAAAGGAGGGTGTGAGTAGAGCTAGGCAAATCAAGCTGTCAACTATGTTCTCTAGACTGAGCAACAGACATACACTTAATCTTTTTTTCCAGAAAAAAATTATGAAAGTTGTTTCTGGACTTGAGTTAAAAAGGATGAAATTTGTCATTTTTATCTGAGCCATATAGAAAAACAGGAGTTCTTTGACATGAGCCATTCCTGTGGAAAAAAACAACCATAAAAAAAAGAAAGTTTTCTCATTCATTCTTATTTTATAGGAACACAGGTCTAAGAAACAGTATGACATCATTTCCTGCTTTTCACTGGTTTTTGAAGGTTGTATTTTATGGTATGAGACTACTAAGTTCTAATATTTTGTTAATTTACCTAAAAAATTAACAATTCATTTCAGAAGTCTAGACAAGAAGATATAGATCAGGCCATATTGAGATGGCCACTAAAATTTCTTTACAAGTAACAGAAAATTGGAAACAATTCAACTTCATATGTGTGGGGCAAATGGACCATGCCACCAAACAGAAGAACTGGTAAGGTTGAAGCAGGTTCAAAATCCCTGGAGAATCTCATAATTGAGAATGGCAGGTGTTAGAACCAGCTCCCAGCCAGGCTATACCTGTCATGGAACATGTAACCAATGTCATCCCACTGAAAGGACCATGACAACTGGTCAGATAGCATAAAAACCTAGAGTTCTTCATGCTAATGAGATATCTAGATAGGCCTCAAGTACTTAGCCAATGAGCTTCCTTCCCTTCCTGTTCATCCCTTTCTGCAAAAGGCATTTAACCCCTGGTTCACCCTGAATAAGACATGCATTTATGTCCAATGTAAAATAAATGAGTTTGAACAAGAAAGGACCATTACCTTTATCGGGGGGAAGTCTTCATCATAAAGAGCCTAGCCTAAATCTCCAAGGGAAGGCCATCTCTATTTTAGCTCCTCAGTATTCTATGTACTCAGAACCAAACCGAATTCTTCCCTGTCTGGGCTCAGCCACCCCTTTCCTGACTGGCACGTAGGGGAAGGGCAGACACCTCTGGACCACTGTTCTCAACTCCTGGATGTCCCTAGTGGCATCTGGGTACACAGAAGCTTAAGAACCACAGCATCCATTCCAGCCTCTGCTGTTTCTCACCCAGAGAAGCATGAGCCTGGATGCCCTATATTGGACTGTACTCTGCCTTCCCTGAGCAGCATTCCTATAGTGCTTTGGCATCCCAGTAGCAAGGCAGATAAGCAGTCCGACACCCACATAGATAAGTTTTGCTATATTCTCCCAAGTTGACTATATTAATAATTGGAAGGATGTTGTATAACCAAATAGATGCTTCTTAGAAACTGAATTAAATTTGAAAAAAAAGTTTTCTTAAGAAATGATGTGCCATGACAACTGATAGGTAGCATAGTGGGGTTATGTTCATTTATTCATAAATAACTTCAATTCTCTACCAAGTTCAAAAGACAAAGAAGGGCTGGGGAGACTGCCCAGCAGTTAAGAGAATTGGCTGCACTTTCAGAGGAGCCAGCTTCTATTCCTACCAACCACATGATGTTCTTCAACCCTCTGTAAGTCCAGCTCCAGAGAATTTAATGTCATCTTCCGGCCTCCATTGTTACCAAATATACAAGTGGAATACAGACATTCATGCATAGAAAATAACCCCACACATAATAGAATAAATTAATATTAAAAATTAAATGTTAAATGATTCAAATCTTACAAAACAGAAAGCACCAACCTCAAATAGGTTCAGTCTAGCACATATTAAAGAGGAAACTGCATCAGTTCTCTCTAATGTTTCTCAGAAAATAGAAGGGAAAATGTTATTTATCTTTTTCTACAAGGCCAGCATCATAATAATATCAAAATTAGTCAAATACATTAAGAAATGGGTACATGGCAAATCAATACAAATGCAAAATCTCTTTAACAAAGCAACATGTGAAAAGAATTCTTATTACAACCAACTCACTTTTTTTTGTTGTTTTTAACCAGGAATGTAATGTTCATTCAACATTCAAGTGCTAATGAATGGGGTCATCAGTCTGGAGAGGAAAACATACATCATCAAGCCGATTGACATTGAAAAATAGCTAACAAAAGTCAGCAGTTATTAGCACTTACAGGCCTTCAGTAAAGGAGAGCTAGAGGTGAACTTCCTCAGCTTGATAGAGTGTATTTAAGGGCACTGCAGCTATTGGCATACTTCAGAATGAGAAACTCAAAGCTTATTCACTGAGAATCAGCAGGTTCAGGGCAATGTATCTGTTGGTTAACTTTCAGTTTACATTATGTTCAGGTTTGTTTGATTAAAGTATTCTCCTAAGCCCTCTACTTAATAATTACCACGTCTTTACAATTTCTAAACGTTACTTACAAAGAATATTTATAACAGTTCTAATTCAGTAGTCTATGTGATCAAATATTAAACTCAAATAATTAAAAAAAAAACACAAACAATAGAAACAACATCAAAAATAACAGGAAATAACAATCACTATTCTTTAATATCTCTTAACATCAGTGGTCTCAACTCCCCAATAAAAAGACATAGACTGACAGACTGGATCCATAAACAGGACCCAGCATTTTGCTGCATCCAGGAAACGCACCTCCGTATTAAAGACAAACACTACCTCAGAGTAAAGGGCTGGAAAACAATTTTCCAAGCAAATGGCCCCAAGAAACAGGCTGGAGTAGCCATTCTAATATCAGATAAAATTGACTTTCAACCAAAATTCATCCAAAAGGATGAGGAAGGACACTTCTTACTCATCAAAGGAAAAATGTACCAAGAAGAACTCTCAATTCTGAACATCTATGCCCCAAATGCAAGAGCTCCCACTTTCATAAAAAAAACCCTACTAAAGCTGAAAGCACACATTGCACCTCATACAATAATAGTGGGAGACTTCAACAACCCACTATCAACAATGGAAAGATCTTGGAAACATAAACTAAACAGAGACACAGTGAAACTAACAGATGCTATGAACCAAATGGGTTTAACAGATATCTATAGAACATTTCATCCTGCATCAAAAGAATATACTATCTTCTCAGCACCTCATGGTACCTTCTCCAAAATTGATCATATAATTGGTCACAAAACAAACCTCAACAGATATAAGAAGATTGAAATAATCCCATGCCTCCTATCAGAGCACTACCGATTAAGGTTGGTCTTCAATGGCAACAACAACAACAGAAAGCCCACATTCACATGGACGCTGAACAACACTCTATTCAATGATAACTTGGTCTAGGAAGAAATAAAGAAAGAAAATAATGACTTCCTAGAATTTAATGAAAATGAAAGTACAACTTACCCAAACTTAAGGGACACAATGAAAGCAGTGTTAAGAGGAAAACTCATAGCTCTGAATGCCTCCAAAAAGAAACTGGAGAGAGCATACACTAACAGCTTAACAGCACATCTGAAAGTTCTAGAACAAAAAGAAGCCAATACACCCAAGAGGAGTAGAAGGCAAGAAATAATCAAATTAAGGGCTGAAATCAACCAAGTGGAAACTAAAAGAACTATACAAAGAATCAACAAAACCAAGAGCTGATTCTTTGAGAAAATCAACAAGATAGATAAACCCTTAGCCAGACTAACCAGAGGGCACAGAGACAGTATCCAAATTAATAAAATTAGAAATGAAAACGGAGATATAACAACAGACTCTGAGGAAATTAAAAAAATCATCAAATCCTACTACAAAAGCCTATATGCAGCAAAATTGGAAAATCTGAAGGAAATGGACAAGTTTCTAGACAGATACCAATTACCAAAGTTAAATCAGGATCGGATAACCCATCTAAACAGTCTCATAACCCCTAAAGAAATAGAAGCAGTCATTAAAAGTCTCCAACCAAAAAAAGCCCAGGACCAGATGGGTTCAGTGCAGAATTCTATCAGACCTTCAAAGAAAACCTAATACCAATATTCTTCAAGCTATTCCATAAAATAGAAATGGAAGGAACACTACCCAATTCATTCTATGAGGCCACAGTCACACTGATACCAAAGACCCACAAAGACCCAACAAAGAAAGAAAACTTCAGACCAATTTCCCTTATGAATATCGATGCAAAAATACTCAATAAAATTCTTGCAAATCGTATCCAAGAACACATCAAAACGATCATTCACCATGATCAAGTAGGCTTCATCCCAGGGATGCAGGGATGGTTCAATACCCAGAAATCCATCAATGTAATCCACTACATAAACAAACTCAAAGAAAAAAACCACATGGTCATCTGGTTAGATGCTGAAAAAGCATTTGACAAAATTCAACATCCCTTCATGATAAAAGTCTTGGAAAGATCAGGAATACCTAAACTTAGTAAAAGCAATATACAGCAAACCAGTGGCCAACATCAAACTAAATGGAGAGAAAATTGAAGCAATCCCACTAAAATCAGGGACTAGACAAGGCTGCTCTCTCTCTCTCCCTATCTATTCAACATAGTACTTGAAGTTCTAGCTAGAGCAATCAGGCAACAAAAGGAAATCAAAGGGATACAAATTGGAAAGGAAGAAATCAAAATATCACTATTTGCAGATGACATGATGGTATACTTAAGTGACCCAAAAAAACTCGACCAGAGATCTGCTACAGCTGATAAACAACCTCAGCAAAGTGGCTGGATACAAAATTAACTCAAGCAAATCAGTAGCCTTCCTACACTCGAAGGATAAACAGGCTGAGAAAGAAATTAGGGAAATGACACCCTTCACAATAGTCACAAACAATATAAAATATCTTGGTGTGACTCTAACCAAACAAGTGAAAGATCTGTATGACAAGAACTTCAAGTCTCTGAAGAGAGAAATCGAAGAAGACCTCAGAAGATGGAAAGATTTCTTATGCTCATGGATCGGCAGGATTAACATAGTTAAATCGGCCATCCTGCCGAAAGCAATATACAGATTCAATGCTATCCCCATCAAAATCCCAACTCAATTCTTTGTAGACCTAGAAAGAGCAATTCTCAAATTCATATAGAATAACAAAAAACCCAGGACAGCAAAAACTATCCTCAACAATAAAAGGTCTTCTGGGGGAATCAGCCTCCCTGACCTCAAGCTGTACTACAGAGCAGTAGTGATAAAAACTGCATGGTATTGGTACAGTGACAGGCAGGTAGATCAATGGAATAGAATCGGAGAACTAGAAATGAACCCACACACATATGGTCACTTGATCTTTGACAAAGGAGCTAAAACCATACAGTGGAAAAAAGACAGCATCTTCAACAAATGGTGCTGGATCAACTGGCAGTCTACATGTAAAAGATTGCAAATTGATCTATTCCTATCTCCCTGCACAAAGCTCAAGTCCAAGTGGATCAAGGACCTTCACATAAAACCAGATACACTGAATCTAATAGAAGAGAAAGTGGGGAAGAGTCTCAAACACTTGGGCACAGGGGAAATGTTCTTGAACAGAACACCAATGACTTGTGCTCTAAGGTCAAGAATTGACAGATGGGACCTCATAAAATTACAAAGCTTCTCTCAGGCAAAGGACACTGTATTTAGGGCAAAATGGCAACCTACAGATTAGGAAAAGATCTTTACCAATCCTACATCTGATAGAGGGCTGATATCCAATGTATACAAAGAACTCAAGAAGCTAGACTCCAGAAATCCAAATAACCCTATCAAAAAAATGGGTAAGTGAGCTAAACAGAGAATTCTCAACTGAGGAAACTCGAATAGCTGAGAAGCACCTAAAGAAATGTTTATCATCCTTAGTCATCAAGGAAATGCAAATCAAAACAACCCTGAGATCCACACCAGTCAGAAAGGCTAAGATCAAAAACTCAGGTGACAGCAGATGTTGGAGAGGATGTGGAGAATGAGGAACACTCCTCCATTGCTGGTGGGAATGCAAGTTGATACAACCTCTCTGGAAATCAGTTTGGCGGACCCTCAGAAAAATGAACATAATAATACTACCTGAGGACCCTGCTATTCCACTCCTGGGCATATACCCAGAAGATGCTCCAACATGTAATAAAGACACATGTTCCACTATGTTCATAGCAGCCATATTTATAATAGCCAGAAGCTGAAAACAACCTAGATGTCCCTCCACAGAGGAATGGATACAGAAAATGTGGTACATTTACACAATGGAATACTACTCAGCTATTAAAAACAATGACTTCAGGAAATTCGTAGACAAATGGATGGATCTTGAAAACATCATTCTGAGCCAGGTAACGCAGTCACAAAAGAACGATCATGGTATGTACTCACTGTTAAGTGGTTATTAGCCTAAAAGTTTGAAATATCCAAGAGTCACTTCGCAGGAACAGTAGTACTGAGTGCGAGGTCCCAGATGGAGGGCTTGGAGAAAGGACTGAAGGAGCTGAGGGAGTGTGCAGCCCCAGGGAGGTAGCAACACTGGCAACTGGCCTGACCCCCCATACTTCTGGAGACTGATCCACCAACTAAAGAATACACATGGAGGGACCCATGGTGCTGGCCACAAAGACTGCAGAGGAGGGTCTTGTTATCCGTCAGAGGGAGGAGAGGCCCTTGGGCCTGAGAGTGTTATATCCCCCAGTATAGGAGAATGTCAAGGAGGGAACACGAGTGTGGGTGGGGGTGTGGGGGGGGTGGGTTGGAGAATATCCCCATAGTGGCAGGGGGAGGGCGGAGGGAATGGGGAGGTTCCAAAGGGGAGATCTGGAAAGGGGGAAACATTTGAAATGTAAATAAAATATGAAAAAAAAAAGAACCAATAATTCCTCTGAGAAAATTAAACTCCTCATACGTCCATGTTGTTTGCTTCATACAATTTCATTTTGATCAGCCCATTTGGGCTCAATATCACAGGCCATCTACAAATTCTAGATGACTCATCTGTCCATAAGAGCAGGTTTTCATATGGCCTTTTACATCCTATTGACCTGACAGGGCAATATATTTAATTTTTACAGGGTAAGTGAAGATCCTCCCCTAACTTGTGATGTGAGTACTCTTGTAGAACATGGGCTAGGTCTCTAAGCTACTGAAAGATGTCTGTCCATTTTGTCAATCCTTCCCCAGAAATACTCGAGCTTTCAGCATCTCTTATATATTACCTATTGTCCTATTACTTACACTGGAGCAAGAATTGTCTATCCACAAAAATGAATCAAGAAGCATCCTCCTTGCCAGGCAGTGATGGCGCACCTCTTTAATCCCAGCACTTGGGAGGCAGAGGCAGGAGGATTTCTGAGTTCGAAGCCAGCCTGGTCTACAGAGTTGAGTTCCAGGACAGCCAGGGCTACACAGAGAAACCCTGACTCAAAAAAATAAATAAATAAATAAAAATTAAAATTAAAAAAAAAGAAGGGTTCTCCTTTGTCTTATGAATAACCAATGTACACCATAGGGAAATTCTCAGCTATAACCCTAAACCTCTGTCGCTGGTTTCAATTCTTATTTCTACTTTCTACCTTTACTACCTATATCACAAATCCTCTTGTTTCTCGAACATTCTCTAATTCTCTACATAACTGTTCTTCCTTTCCCTTTCACTGTGATTTGATGAAAACCACTAGGCTTTTATACAAATTGTAAGTGAATCTAGATTGTAGCTCTGCCAATTGCTGGCTATATCATCTTTCACAAATTATTCAACATAATTGATCCTTAATTTTTTTAATCTGCAAAATAAAAACTAATTGGCTCTCTGGGAAGATCAAATTAATCATTTATTACTGTGTCTATCCTAATAAATACTTATTCAATATTGGTTTAATCAATTCACACCATAGAAAGCCATAATTCAAGATACTGCATCAGCATCTATCTGTTTAGTGTTCTTTTGAAAAATTCAATCAACAATTCACATTCACTATGTTATTGGGTTGTATTATTGAGCTTTCCAAATACATTTCATATGTTTTCATTGTCCCTCATGGATTTTAGGAGGCTATTAGGGGAAATATAATTAATTAGCATCTAACTAAATGCCTATATGGTTTCAGAATTTCATGTTACACATTCTACTCTCTTTCCTAGCTCCTGTTACCGGTGATTTTAGTGTTGAGTATCATTTCATATAGATGTTTACTCTAATATATCAATAGATGAAATGAACTGAGATTTAAAGTGTAATATATTTACTCTGTCTATTTTACAGCGAAGGAAGACCTGTTCTGATAAAATCTTACTTGGAGATCATGTTTCTTGCTAAGTGTTCATTTGAAAAGAACACACTAATTCCTCAGATACCAACTAACCCACCCCCTACTGTTACCACACACAGCCGTTTATCCAATCTGCAGATAATTGCTGGCCTTGGGAATAGAGTGATTGACAAGGCAGCCGTGATTACTGACTGTTCTGGGTTCACAGTTTGGCACTGAAGCTACACACTGAACAAGCAATTACAACAAAAGATTGTAGGTGTTAGGACAAAGGGTCGCCCAGAACACAGAGCAAGAGAAGCATCTAAAAATAACATTTGGGACTCTAGCGCCCATAGTCATTCCCCAAGAAACTCTCATGAAAACCTGCTCAATGCACTTAAGCTGTTCCAAATCCTGAAAAAGAAAAGATGATTTTTAAAAATCCTTTAATCACTTGAAACACTATTTCCACCATTGAATTTTCCCTGGAGCTCCTGGTAATTATAGCACATTTTCTCCCTCAATTGTCAATGAACAAAATCCTTTTGTGGTCCATCACTGTCCTATTGTTAAACTAGGACTCCTTTTTCTCCTTTTAAAGCAAATCAACTAAAACAAAAGCCTTGCTACATCTCTGATGCCATAGAAGACAGTTTTCCCTGGCTTACACGAATGTCAGAAATCCTTCAAATTCATGCCAAAGAAGCAAGCTTCCTGTAGAGGTGGGTAAGCTCCATTATAATAGGAAGGACTTCATCCCAGATGTGTGGACAGTGAATTACAGGGACACCAGCGAGGGATGGTTTAGTCACTGAATGTCAAGATAAAGTATAAATGGTCTCTGATAGCCACAATCTTGCAAATTTACAAAGGACATCAAATATAATTTATAATATCTATTTCGTAATGTATACACCTGGGAATTACAAAGACACTGGTAAATACAGGAATTTAGAGGAGCAAAATGCTAATTTGTTTTTCGTGTTATGGGAAATAAAGTAAGCTCTTTGTAAAGGATAGCAATTGTACTGTATTTAGTGGTATGAAAAAAACTTTAAAGTTGTGTACAAAAGGCATTTTATGTGATAAGAACATCAGATACCAGTCACAGGCAGGAAAGTAGAGAGTAGGTTTGGAAACTCCTGGTCTACAGCAAAGAAAAGTGAAGAATCTTGATTGAAATAAATGCAAGAGAAAGTCAATTGTCAAGCCTCCAACATAAGGGTCAATCAGGCCTTGTAAGTCAAAATGAGTGTGCTCATTAGAGTCTTGACTCACTTTCAATGATGCTATTACATGATACTTCCCTTTAGTCTAAAATTAAAAGAAACTACTCCTGTGCTGGAAAGCTAAATTTCTATGTCAAAATGAGTTCTTCATGAAACCAAGACTTGAACCCTGTCTAGAATTCATTTTGGACACATGAACACAAAATCTTCCTGCTATGAACACATATTTTCATTCACTGATGGAGAAGATATGACGCATAATGCTTTTAACAGGCACTTTAGTACACTGGATGGGTCAAAGCCAAATTGCTTGTGCTCAGAAGGGACAGATGTCTCAGGTTTGAACTTACTTATCAGAAAGCTTATTGATGAAAATGTGGATCAAGTGATGAGCCCAAAAGGCATGTGATTTTAGTTCTTTAATAACATGTACATGAATAACAACAACAGTTATACAGCTCCAGAATGATAGGCACAGAACACCTGGATGATCCAAATGTGCAGACTCTTCTTCCAATTGGCCAGTGCCGTACTATTTTTCAATGCCTTAAAATGAATAGAAATATACAGTTCCCACACCATTCAACAGGATTGTTCCTGTCCTCATGGAACTTTCATTCCTTAGTCAAATAAGCACAGAAAATAAAATCTGTTACAAAGTGATCTGATGATGACCTATTGGGAAGAATAAAAGTGCTAAACCATTAAGGAAACTCCTGCACCAATCCTAGTGAAAGGTAGCTTAAGGTGGGAGGGGCCATGAAACTGAAAGAAGTAGCTAAGTTCTATAAATATTTTAAGGGCTAAGGTAGGTGTGTGTGTGTGTGTGTGTGTGTGTATGTGTGTGTGTGTGTATGTGTGTGTGTGTGTGAATTTTGATCAAAGAGAGGAATTGAAAATGGTTCTGTCTTAAAGATCTTGATAAAGATTGTTTAGCAGAGATGAACATGGCAAAATAAAATCATTGGAGAAGAGGAAAACATCAACTTTGATTTGTGACATGCTAATTGCAAAATGTCTACTAAACAGCCAAATGTCTGACATTAGATAAATAACAGGGAAATACTCCTATTTTAAGTTGGAGGAAGAATACATGGCCAAGTAGATGATTTTGTACATTGGTAATTAATATTCAGAGACTAGATAATATCATCAAGTAAATCGTAGGAAAATAAGAGATGCATTACTGTGAAAGAAGACTCCACCAAATTTGGACCATATCTTCAATACCACAACAATATTAGCTGTATGAGGAAAGCTTGTTTTTAGGAGAGTAGTTATTTTCAGATTGAGTGCCTACAATTGGATAGACTATTCTCTTTGGTGAGCATCACTGACAGCTATGGCTCCTGGAGGATACATTCTGCTCAACAGTCCTTAAGAACACTCAACATGTGACATATCCATTCTTCCATCAAAACTTAAAGTGCATATTCCTTGAGATCTTTGAATAATGGTGAGACAGTAGAAGCAAGGTGGTTCATTGGTAGCATAGCTGAGCTGGTGGCCTAATCCTTGCACTAATTTAAAACGTGTCAATTGGTAGTCCTAAAATGACAACCCTCAAGAAGAGAAGCACCAAGAGTTAAAGCACAGAAGGCAATAAATAAATAAATAAACAAATAAATAAATAAGTAGATAAATTAACAAAGACTAAAAGAACCTTTAACAAATTAATTAAAGATCTTGGTTCTCATTTCTTCAGCCATGTTCTGTAGTTGGCTGCATTTCTTTACCCACTGGAAACATTAATTCAATAAATTATTTTAATTCACAAGTGTAATTATAACTCACAATTAATTCCAACACCATCTTAAGTTCTACTGTCTGCTCTGGTTGTATTCTAGTTATGTTTATTTCAAATGTCAAATTCATCAGCTACGGTAATTTTCTTTGTGTTTGAATCAATACAAACCTTAAAGACTTACTTTGATGGTATACTGAAAGTAATTCCATTATCTTGTGAAATTTGGCTGTTTTCCCACCTGAATATTTCAATATTAGACATTCACTTCTCTGGTCTTGCTTCATAAACCCAAGTTTCTAAACTGAGAGAAGACCAATGATATAAGATGTGTGTGATCTTAACTTTGAACATACGCAATTTAAGAAAAATCTCAATTTATAAAAGCTGTTTGCATGATGCCTGTTGAGATTTGGATGAAAAATTTGGAGAGAACTTCCTGCTTGTCCTACCACCATGTCTCCTCCACTCTCTCTTGAGAATTCTGAGGCAAAATGAACATCCTCCTGTTTAAATTGCCTTTAGTGTGGGTATTTTATTGTAGCAATAAAAACTAACTACTATAGAAGATGCTAACAAGATTTGGAGTGGTGCTACAAAGTACATGGACATGTGTTTTGTTTTGTTTTGTTTTGTTTTCATTGTTATTGTTGTTTTGGTTTTTTGTTTGTTTTTTGAAGAAATGTGGATGGTGTTCTATCTTTGGACTTAAAAAGCATTTGGACAGTGTAAACAGAGCTTAATTGGCATTTTAGTGGGCACCTGGAGGAACATTGTACTGAAGTAATGTGAACTGTGTAAGCCCATGTCTGCCTGACCTTTAGAGGAAAGCAAAGACCATATGATCATTTGGAATAAAAGTTGTTCATATGTTATTTTGGCAAAGAATCTAGCTGTTGTCTGCCATGTCCTAAGAATCTACATGCAGCTAAATTAAAAGGTAATGGACAGATGTCTTTGGTGAAAGAGAAAGAAACATTGGACTGCATAACATTGAGTCTGTGGTATGATTATTACTGATAACTCTCATGATGATCTGCAATGAAACAGAGCAGGTAGGGTACAAAAATACAAAATATATAATCTGGAGAGAAAAAGAGCTCTAGGAAACTTAAAGTCACAGCCAAGGCATGTACTGATATAGAGGCTGTGATTTTTAAGGAAATTGATGACATTAAGGAGAAGCATCCTGATCTTCACTAGAACATTGGAAAGAGTACCCTTTAGGAAAGTTCACCTCACCACATCTCCAGCTTGTGAAAGGAGAAAGCCTAAAGGGTTGTTTGCTTCTAGAAAATGACTACTTTAACACAGGAAAGCTCCTGGTAATATGGTCAAAAAGGAAAATGAGACATCCTGGATGATAAACTTGGGAGTGTTACGTACATGTGCATGGCTCTGGAGGCATGGAATACAAGAGTGAGGGCATCATGAGTTCTTTCACCTTGATTTCAGAGACTTAATGCAGCCAAACACTGTTTGGTAGTGCTGGAGCCATTATTAGAAAGCACTGAGGTGCCACCATGTGAAGCTATGAAAGTGAAGCTTGGGTTACACACAGATCACAGGACAGTGGTAACACTAGAACTGTGAGCCAAATACCAATGGAAACTGAATATGGGAAGTAGAACCAGATTAAGAGAGAGATGTATGTCATAGGCAATAATGGTAGAAGGGCTGAGCCATCTAAAGCCCTTGAAACTAAGTGACAGGATTTATCATTTGGCTTGCTGGGGTTTAGATCGCCTTTGGCCAATTATTTCTTCACTATACCCACATGCCTCCTTTTTAGGAAGAAAATAACGATAATGTGCCATTGTATGCTAGAAGTATGCACTTACATTTTTATTTACTGGTACTCTCAGCTAATATAGTGCCTTAAGTTTCATAAAAGACTGGACTTTTGAACAGTGTTGAGTCTGTTAGAGATTGTGGGGATTCTTAAAGTCGAACTAAGCACAGTTTGCATTATGATAGGGCCATGAGCCTACGGAGGCCAGAGATATTCAATTTGCAACTCCAGTTTCGTATACTGACTCTGACCTTCATTGGATCAGTAATTAATTATTACAAATTGATAAGATGATAATAGAATTTGAATATTCATCAGGTATATCCCAGAGTTAAAGCCAGTAAGTGCTAGCATGAGACATCAGCATGAAGAAGAACAAAAGCAAACGGCAATAGCTAATTCATATCTCAGGCGAGAAAAGTTGACCTGATTCCATCTCTTGCCAATATCAAGTACCAAGGAATGTTAGTCTCTTTGAGACTCAGAAGAGACCAAATACACCAAAGATGAACAAAGCAACAGTGGAGGATGATAACTTGGACTTGTTAAAGGAAACTAAAACTAAGAGGTTACAATGGTTTCTTGCTCATCTCATCTCATTGCCACAAACTTCTCCCTTATCACATCAGGTAATATTCTGGGTAACCCCTCAGGGGCATGATGAGGGATATACTTAGGTTAATGCCTGTCAAAATCAATGTAGATAAAATAAGTGAATTCCCATAACCAGCTCAGGCTTGTGATCTCCATAAAGATAATGAAGGGGGTGAATAAGAAGAGAGGAGAAAAGGTGGAAGAAAAAATAAAAAGAGACATAGTATGTGTAGAATTCCTTTGATGGGTTTTGTAGTTTTCAAAGACAAAAATTAAATTACCCCATAGAACTTTTTGAGGAACGAGGAGGCAAAACAAAAGAACATCCAGAGTATGGAATTGGATTCATAAAGTGGTAGACATAGTCTAGCCAACCATCTATTAGCTATGGAAAAATCAACATTTTAAACCCTATGCTCCTCCCAAATAAAAAGGAACTAAAATTATCTCTTTTTAACCCTTATATGATACAAAGTACCTCTTTGAATTCATAAAAATATTTAACATGTTCATTTAAGACACTTAGTCTGCATCTATTATGTGCCAGGCAGTATTTTTCATCTGAGACAGAGCTTTGAATGATAATACCATTGCATGCATGCATATGCATGTGCATTATTTAAAAGTACAATATCTAATATGTTAATATTCATCTTACCTTGAAATATAGAAGATCAGAGGGAAGTCCTGCAAGAGAAAGGACAATAGTTAGAGACTCTCACTGAAGAGAGACTAGAAAAGAACCTGTCAGGAAATAGAAACAGCAAAGGTGAAATCCCAGGGAGAAGCCTGTGCCAAATATACCTGAAACACAGCAATAAGGTCTGACTTAGTCAGGGTTTCCATCCCTGCACAAGCATCATTGACCAAGAAGCAAGTTGGGGAGGAAAGGGTTTATTGAGCTTACACTTCCATGCTGCTGTTCATCACTAAAGGAAGTCAGGACTGGAACTCAAGCAGGTCAGGAAGCAGGAGCTAATGCAGAAGCTATGGAGAGATGTTACTTACTGCCTTGCTTCTCCTGGCTTGCTCAGCTTGCTCTCTTATAGAACCCAAGGCTACCAACCCACAGAAGGGACCACTCACAAGGGGCTTGATCACTAATTGATCACCTTACAGGTGGATCTCATGGAGGCATTGTCTCAACTGAAACTCCTTTCTCTGTGATAACTCCAGCTTGTGTCAAGTTGACACAAAACCAACCAGTACAAGGTCCTAATGTCTGAAGAAGAGAAAGGATAAGGGGGTGTTGTGTGAGCACATGGGTCCTGATTCACATGCAGTTATGCTTTAAAGGAGAGCAGTTATACAATAGCATATATGGGTCCATTCATCTTTCTCCATTGAATCTCAAGGAAGCTGCAGTTTTTCCAAAGACTGTCATTTGACCCTAGAATTGAACCCAAAACTTCCACCCTGCCTTTTGAAAGAAAATATACAGTGTACAGTCTGTTTGTTTCCCATACGTGTGAATCTACTAAGGTAGGAAGAAGGTATGCTTATGACTGTGTAGCCAGGAGCCTTCAGAATGATGGTGCCAGCACCATGTGGGAGGTTATCTATAAGCTTTACACTCCAGGATGAAGGAAATGGCCAAGAGGATGGGCTTTGCCCTCATGTGCAGTCCCAGTATCGGATTCCTCCCAAACTGATAACGTAGATACGAACAGGATCTGAGTTTGCTCCTCGAGTCTGCATTGTGGAAAGGGCAAGGTATTTCTTCGTATTTAAGGCTCAGTATTTCAAATAGCAGTAACTATAGTTTCTTACATCCTGCAAGGAAGGAATTTCTAAAGTGCCTATCAAAAATACATATTCATTTAGTTACTGGAAATGTAAAAGCAATCCCTTCTCTTACCTGTGGGGAACATCACTTTTGCAACAGCGATTTGTTCATAAAAGAGCAATATTTGTGCCAAGAATTCAAGTGAGACAAATGCCCTTCTTGATGGGAAGTGTCCACACTAATTTGAAACTGTAAAGTAAGAATTTTAAATTCATCTTTCTGTGACTTGGCATTTGCAACTTCTACATAATTTGACTCATGTCGAGCTACATGAAAGAACTTGGTGCATAGCACTACATGGTAAAATACCAGGTTGAAGCTCTAAAATTTTCTCTGTAGCTTTGAAAGGTGCACATTTCTGCAGTGCACTGCTATGCATCCTATCATCGTTCTTTCTTTGAAATGTCACCCATGTTCTGTCAAAGGCTCCTGTCAGTGTGTCTGATGGGCTTTGCAAATGTCTGACAGGAGACTGTCAGAAAAAAAAAAACACGATACAGGGAGATACCTTTTGTCTCTAAGTGGAGGAGATGGCGGGTTTTGGACAGTACAGATCAGCTGAACAAATGCTAGGTGAGTTCACCAACTCCCTGAAAGGCAGGAAGAAAATGCCAGGAGGTTGAGCAGCTTCCCTGTCTCGCTGCCCTCCTGCTCTCCTCTCCACACGGGCTCCATCAAGTGGCTCCTGATCAGCTCTTTAGATCAGCCGATGGCTGACAGATTGATGCCCCTCAACTATCCCACGACTCTAACTTCCCTCTCCGTAACGCTAAGGCAAAACGGGACAGCGATGTCATGAAGCGAGCTGATTCTGAGGGAGGAAAAATCCTTGATTTTAATAGAGAAAATGCTCAGCTGGTCTGTTTTTCATAATTTTCAATGGTAGAGACTTACTATTAGGTGGGGAAATGTGTGTCAAAGTGGAATCTATCCAAATCCCTCTGCTCTCCCTGCTTTTCTTCGCATTACCTCCTGCTCAGTGGAAGTAGTGTGGGAGTCAAAACTTAGCAACCTTCAGGAGGTCCTGGGGAAGGCTTAGCGCTGCAGCAGAGCTACATGGCTGACCTAGTTGTTCCCAGGTTCTTCTGTTACCATCTCGGCTCCCTGTCTCTCAGTTGTACTGTATTTCACACAGAGCAGAAGAGTAGGATTCAATTTACATTGGCTCATATTGCTCTTCACATCAATAAGAAAATGATGCTTCATGGACTAATATAAATACCCTTCACTTGCCCAGGGGAAGCAGAATTCTAAGGTGGTCTCTGGTATGGATGTCTTGTTTTTAGTATGTAGCTCATGTTGGATACTCTCCTCTTGATTTGGGAATTACTTTGCACCTATAATTATGTCAAACTTACACTGAAAAAGAGAATCCACAGACATAAGTGAGCTTACTAAGATGCTGACAATAAATTAATGAGAAGGGACATATCCCAAAAGACCTGGTTTAATATCAAGAGGCCTTTAAGTTAACATAGATTATTTACATTTGTATCTAGAGGCCAAAGAAACATAGACTAGACAATTACACTAGATGGTATCCCTTACTGAGCTTGAAAGATGAGGACATGTCATAAACCTGTAGTCCTCCACAAGTAAATGAGAGTGTTCTTTTCATAATTGCTAGCAAAATCTGAAATGTCAATCTTATAACCAAATGGAACTGAATTCTCCTAATAGCCCAATGAGACATTAATGTGTAATGCGCTAGTGAGATGGCTCATTAGGTAAAGGAACTTGCCACCAAACATTGCAACCTGAGTTTGATTTAAATCCAACAAGAGTTCAGTCTCTGGGATCCACAGCATAGGAGAGAACTGTCTTATACAAGTCATTATGTGACCTCCACACATTCATAATGATGCATGTGTGCTCCCCTAGCATAAATAAATAAATGTAAGACAATCTAATATAATCTTAGCCCAAGGTGAGGTTACAATTATGCCAACAACTTGATTTTGGCTTCTATTGCTGTGATAAAACATTGACCAAAAACAAGGTAGAGGAAAGAAAGTGTTTATTTCATCTTATAACTCCCAGGTTACAATCTACCACTTAGAATGGTCAGGGGAGGAATTGAAGCAGAGGCCATGAAGGAATACTGCTTAGTAGCTTGCTCAGCCTACTTTCTTATATTATCTAGGACCAGATAGAAACTGCCCACAGTCAGGTGGGATCTTCTACATCAATCATTAGTAGAGAAAATCTCCCACAGCCTTGACTATAAGCCAGTCTGATGGAAGCATTTTCTCAGTTGGGGCTCTCCCTCATCTGAGCTTGTATGAAGTTGAAAAAAGCCTACCCAGAATAGCTAAAGGAGACACTAAGTGGAAAACTGAGTTAAATTAAATCAGAATTTCTGACCTCCAGATATTGTCACATAATAAATTTTATGTCAAGTCTCTAAATTTGTAACAAATGTCCACAACCCACAACAAAATGCTTTTCTCCTCTTATTAGATTACTGGCCACTCTAAGGAGAATACTATAGGCTGGTAGGCTTTGCACTGTTACTGGAAACTAGTAAACTAAACACTTAGTGAAGAGCACGGTGACTCTCCTAAGAGAACGCACCATGGGTGCTTTTATGTGTGACATCTTAAGAACAGTATGAATGGAACTCAAAAAGCACAAGGAACCTTTGAGAATGAAAAGACATGAAGGAGTAAGCCACCACCAAGCTGAGGCCATAGGTATCCCAATAAATTTTATGAATGAGTGGACTGGGAGGAATAAAAGCATTATTGTGCCCTAGAGGTGTACAGGATACAAGATCTAGCCTGACCAGGATAACAGGTAACACAGCCATTAATTGGTCAGTACAGACAAAATTTTGTCCATTAGACAGCCTTGATGTGATTCAGGACATTCTTACAATAAAGAAACTTTAGGCTGTAAGTGGATGCAAATGATGCTATTCGATTGCTAATTTAGTCATGGATGTGGGCTTGTGAGTGAATATAGCCCTGTGGCTTAGCATTCAGAGATATAGATAACACTGGGTACCACAGGCAAATGCCAGAGGCCAGCTCTGGCAAGACTCAGTCTTTTGAGAGATTAGGGTTGCTTTCTATAATAACATACACCTGTCTTGATTTGAAGTTACTCTGAGATCAGAAGCTGTATGCCTCTGGACCTAATGACCCTTGTTGCTAACAGTAAGGAGATTAGGTAAAGGATTTATTACTAGTGCTCTCTTCTCTGGTCAGGCAGCCAAGAGCCCTTTACTGACCTGGCTGGTTAACTCTTTGTGAACCAAAGAAATTCTCCTTTCATTCAGAGAAGAATGAAAGGAGAAGAATTAAAATCTTCTACACAGGTTAATATGCACAGACATATATACATTCATACACATGTTTACATTTTCAATCACATTCTTGTTTACATATTAACACATTTGTTGGGCCCAACCACCTGCCTCATACATTCCACAAGTATTCGGGCATGTTTACATACACACATATACGTACACATGAACATATAGACAAACAGACATATAGATTTGGATAAATGGATGGATAGATAGACAGATTAATGTAAGTATATATGGATGGATGGATGGATGGATGGATGGATGGGGCAGAGCCCCCAAGTCAAATCATCCAACCACTGTATTTCTTTTCTCTGACCTTTTTACACCTTCTTAAAACAAAAGGTGTAAAAAAAATTTTTTAAAAAAAAAATTTCATTAGAAAAATACCTCATGGATAAACTGTTGCATAAAATGGGATTAACAGAAGGATATAATAACAAATCATAGCAGTGTTTCATATGACAACCTTGTTATAAGTTCAAAGTAACAGTTTTCACATGGCTTTACCTTACTAAGGTGCATACCTGTGGCTTTATGGACCTAGATGTTTTTCCTTGAAGGCAAATTTGTCCCAAGTCTATTAATCTTTTTAGTGTGATTATGAAAGTTCATTGTATTTCTTAATATGCAACCTTTACTTACTTTATGAGGAGTAGGCACATTCTATTCTTAATTCTAACTTTATTACTTCTTTCTAGCAAAGCAACTAAGACTATCTCTTAACACTCTTCATAAAATGATTTGAATCAAAGAATTCTATAAAATCATCAATTCATCTAAATAGCATTGATTCATGAAAGTTCATCTTTACATTGATCTGCAGGAAATTTTCTCAACAGAGTGGACTAATGCCCAGGGATTAGTTTGTTAATTTAATAATGACATGAAAGGCATATAAGCTATAAGAAGCAATCCTGAGATGAAGCTTCTTTGAGACCTTGCCTCATAGATCTCACCCATCACAGACACTGCAAAAGCAGTGGGACACCCCCAGGAAGGCCACCTGCTAGACTTAGCCTATCCTAGATGGCTCCTGACAGTCAAACCCATGTAGCCCATGCTGGTCTTAAACTCATATTCCTTCCATTTCTGCTTCCTAAATACAGAGTTGATAAGCATATGCTTAAATTTTCAATTTGTGCATGTGTATGTGTGTGTGTGTGTGTGTGTGTGTGTGTGTGTGTGCGCGCGCGTGCATGTGTGTGTGTGTGTGTTGAGGCATGGTTTCTCTATGTTATAGCCCTGGTTGTCCTCTACTAGCTTTGTAGAACACAGGCTGGCCTCAAAACACACAAAGATCCACCTGCCTCTGATTCCTGAGTGTGGTGATTAAAAGCATGCACCACCATGCCTGGCCTAGAGTTTCACTTTTAAAATGAGACTGCTACAATTTAAAAAAAAAAATCTAAGATATACTAAACTAAGCATGAAAAATATATGATCTCTTTTGACCCTGTTCATGTTCAATTCATTCTTAAAACACTATCCCGCTTTTTCTTATTATTGTTACTTTTATTATTCTTTTTTCTTCATTACGATCTTTAAATGAAATTAACAAACACTTTAATATTCTTTTCCGAATATGGGAGATTGTAGTTCTTTAGTGGGTACCAGAAAACTATTATCGGTTCATTAATTTAACCAACAGCAATATACTTTTGAAATGGATTTGACATTGTGCTTATGAATTAAAGAATCTCATTACTAAGAAAATTTCATCTTCTTGTTGGACAAAGGAATGGAGGAACAAAATCTTTCTAGTCAAAAATATGGCTGGAGAATTGGCTCAGCGGTTAAGAGCATGAGCATGTGTTGCTATTGCAGAGGACTTAGGTTCAATTCCCAGTACCCACATGGAGGTTCACAACCATCTGTAACTCTAGTCCCAAAATATCCTTTTCTGACCTCTCCTTGTACCAGGCATGCACATGGTTTACACATATACACAAAGGCCAAAAGCCCATATGTACAAATAATAAACAAATATATCTTTAAAATATTAAAAAGAAGGAAGGAAGGAAGAAATAAAGAAGGAAAGAGGAAAGAAAGAAGGAAGGAAGGAAGGAAGGAAGGAGAAAAGTAAATAACCTGGAATGACACACCAAAAAAAAAAAAAAGAAAAAAAAAAGAGTATTTGCAAAGTTCAAATCATTGGAATAAACTGCAATTCCAAAAGCACAAGTTAGGACAAAAATGTGTTATTAAATGTGAGGGTCTTCATCTCTACACAACAGCAAATTATTCAAATTCAAGACCCAGGGTATGATTTTCCCACTGATCAGGAGTAACACCTAGCCTCAAGCTTCACCCAGTAAACTTTGGAGAAAAGAAACAAACAGAAATCCTCCCAGAAGTGATATGCAAATGTGTCATTTCACATTAAATGTAAATAAAACTGTCATTAATGTAGAGCAACAGGACTTGGCATACATCTAACCATTAGATGAGTATTGTTCTCATACATATGGCATGGCAGAGAAGGAATCATTTCTTGAGCAACTTCCATGGTGAACATTAAATACAAAATGAGAGAAAGTTCTGTATGTGGCTGAGACAGAACAAAACAAATTGGTCCATTCACGCCTTTGGGCATTCTTCCCAAAAAGAGATTGTTTCTAGAAAATGGCATCAACTCTGAAACTCACAGTATCAGGGCTTGCTTGTCCTCTTATGTATGAATCCAACAGTAATCAATCCCCTAAATTAATTTGGAAAGCTAAATCAACTATTACAAGGAACCTTTCGATTAGGAATGAAGTCAGAAATGAGTATAACACAAACATACCAAGAAGAGACAATTAAACACAAACAAGCACCATTTCAATAAGTGTAATTAATTCCAAGTAGATTGCTTTGGGATTATTTGTCTTAAGTGTGGCATCCTTGAACATTTGGTGACTTTCCTCCATTTTATTTCCCAAGAAACCACAGCTTCTATTGACATAGGTTATGCAGGTGTTTTGGACATTTTTTCTCTGTGGTTTGTATAAGACTGGGAATCAAACATTTCAAATGAAATGCTGAAAGAATATGTATTAAGGTGGAAAGGACTTGACTGATCAAGAAACCCTGCAGAATGAACCTAATAGATATCTACAGAAAATTTCACTCAACCACAAAAGAATATGCTTTCTTCTCAGTACCTCACAGAACTTTCTCCAAAATTGACCATATACTCAGTCACAAAGTGAGTCCTCACAGATACAAGAAGATTGAAATAACCCTTTGCATCTTATAAGGTCAACATGCATTAGAGCTGAACTCCAATAATGACAAAAAAACAGAAGACTACAAATTTATGGATACTGAACAAGGATGCCACACTCAATGACTATGAGATCAAGGAAGAAATAAAGAAAGTGATCAAAGACTTTTTAGAATTCAGTGAAAATGAAGGTACAACATACCTAAATTTAAGAGTCACAATGAAAACAGTGCTAAGAGGAAAGTTCATAACACTAAGCGCCTTCATAAAGAAATTGGAGAGATCTCTTATTAGCAACTTAACAGCACACCTGAAAGCTCTAGAATAAAAAGAAGCAAACACATGCAAGAGGAGTAGATGCCAAAAAATAATCAAACTCAGGGTTGAAATCAATGAATTAGAAACAAAGAGAACAATACAAAGAATCAACAAAACTAAAAGCTGGTCCTTTGAAAAAATCAACATGATAGACAAACCCTTAGCCAAACTAAATAAAAGACAGAGAGAGAGTATCCAAATTAACAAAATCAGAAAGGAAAAGGAAGAAGTAACAACAGACATTGAGAAAATTCAAACAATCATTATGTCTTACTTTACAAGACTGTATTCTACAAAATTGGAAAATCAAAATGAAATAGATTATTTTCTAGATAGATACCACTTACCAAAGTTAAATCAAGATCAGATAAACCACTTAAATAGTCTTATAACTCCTGAGGAAATAGACATAGTCATTAAAAGTTTCCCAACCAAAAAAAAAAAAAAACCCTAGGGCCAGATGGTTTTAGAGCAGAATTCTACCAGACTTTCGAAAATGAGCTAATACCAATACTCAAAATATTCCATAAAATAGAAACAGAAGGATCATTATCAAACTCATTCTATGAGGCCATATTCACCCTGATTCCCAAACCACACAAATTCAACAAAGAAAGTGAACTTCAGACCAATCTCCCTTATGAACACTGATGCAAGAATACTCAATAAAATTCTCATAAACCAAATCTAAGGAAACACCAAAAAACACTATCCACCATGAATGAGTAGGCTTCATCCCAGGGATGCAGGGATGGTTCAATACAGGAAAATTCATCAATTTAATCCACCATATAAATTTCAGAAAATTCTTTTCTGAAAGAAAGAAACCACATGATCATCTCATTACATGCTGAAAAAGCCTTTGAAAAATACAACACCACTTCATGTTAAAAGTCTTGAAGATATCAAGAAAACAAGAAACACACATAATCATAAAAAAGGCAATATACAGAAGCCAATAGCCAACATTAAATTAAATGAATAGTCACTTAAGGCATTTTAAAGCACTAAAATCAGGGACAAGGCAAGCTATTTACTCTCACCCTATCTCTGTAATACAGTAATTGAAGCTCTAGCTACATCAATAAGACAACTAAAGAAGATTAAGAGTATACAAATTGGAAAGGAAGAAGTCAAAGTATTGCTATTCACAGCTGATAGGATAGCATACATAAGTGAGGCCAGAAACTCTACCAAAGAACTACAGCTGATAAACACCTTCAGCAAATCAGCTGGATTAATTACAAGTAAATCAGTAGCCCTCCTTTATACAAATAATAAATGGGATGAGAAAGAAATCAGGGAAACAACCCTCTTCACAATAGCCACAAATAATAAAAATTAACTTGGTGTAACTCTAACCAAGCAAGTGAAAGATATGTATGACAAGAACTTCAAGTTCTTAAAGAAACTGAAGAAGATATCAGAAGATGGAAAGATCTCCCATGCTCATGGATTGGTAGGATTAACAGAAAAAAATGGCCATCTTACCAAAATCAATCTACAGATTCAGCGCAATTCCCATCAAAATCCAACAAACTTCTTTACAGACCTTAAAAGAACAATTCTCAAGTTTATATGAAATAAACAAACAAAACAAGCCCAGAATAGCTAAAAACACTCCTGTATAATAAAAGAACTTCTAAAGGTATCACTACCCCTAATTTCAAGCCATACTACAGAAAAACAGTAATAAAACCTGCTTGGTATTGGTACAGCAACATACAGGTTGATCAATGGAATCAAATTGAAGACTCAAAAATAAACCCACACACCTAAGGAATCTTGATTTTTGACAAAGAAGCCAAAATCATAAAATGGAAAAAAAAGAAAGCATCTTTAACAAATGGTGCAGGTCTAACTGGCTATCTGCATGTGGAAAAATGAAAATGGATCCATATTTATCACCTTTCTCAAAGCTCAAGTCCAAGTTGATCAAAGACCTAGCATAAAACCAGATATACTAAATCTAATAGGAGAGAAAGTGAGAGATAGCCCTGAATTCACTGGTACAGGAAACAACATCCTGAACAGAACACCAACTGGTCAGGCTCTGAGAGCAAGAATTGATAAATTGAACCTCGTGAAACAGAAAAGCTTCTGTAAGGCAAAGGACACTGTCAATAGGACAAAACAGCAGCCTACAGAATGGGAAAAGATCTTCACCAACCCTACACCTTACAGAAGGCTAATATCTAAAATATATAAAGAACTCAAGAAGTTAGACACCAACAATTGAAATAACCCAATTAAAAATGGGGTATACAGAGGAATTTGGAATGGTTGAGAATCACGTAAAGAAATGTTCAACATCCTTAGGGATGCATCAGAGAAATGCAAACTAAAAGGACCCTAAGATTCCATCTTACACTCATCCAAATGCCTAATATCAAAATCTCAAGCAACAGTGTGTGCTGACAAGGATGTGGAGAAAGGGCCTCTAGTGTGGGTGGGAGTGCAAACATGTACAACACTGGAAATCAATCTGGCTGTTTCTCAGAAAATTGGGAATAGTTCTACCTTAAGACCCAGCTATACCACTCCTGGGCTCCCAAAAGATACTCTACCATACCATAAGGGCATGTGCTTCCTTATGTTCATAGAAGCTTTATTCATAATGGCCAGAAACTAGAAACAACCCAGATTCCCCCAACCAAAGAATGGATACAGAAAGTTTGGTATATTTACTGTTATTAAAAACAAAGATTATGAATTTTGCATACAAATGGATAGAGCTAGATAATATTGTCATGAATGAAGTAACCCAGACACAAAAGGACTTCGTGGTATGTACAACTTATAAATGGATATTAGCCATAAAGTACAGGATATCCAAGATACAATGCACAGACCCAAAGAAGCTAAACAAGAAGGAAAGATGCTTGAATCTCACATAGAAGGGGGAAGAAAATAATCATAGGATGGAGACAGATGACGGAAGGGAACTGGATGGGAGGGAGAATGGGAGGGACCAGGATTAGGTGTAGAGAGAGACAGGAGAGAGGGCCTGGGGGTCTGGAGAATGAATGGAAATAGACAGCTGTGGGGGGTAGAGGGGTTGGAAGCATCTCTAGAATATACCAGAGACCTGCAATGGAGGAGGTTCCCAGGAGTCTATGGCGGTGACTTCAGTTGAGACTCCTAGCAGTAGGGTTATGGAACCTGGAGTGACCACTTCAGGTAGCCAGGCAAGACTCCCAGCGGATAAATAGGGCATCAACCCAGCCACAAAACCTTAAACCCAAAATTTGTCCTGTCTACAAGAAATATAGGGGCAAAGATGAAGCAGAGGGTGAGGGAATGGTTAACCAATAATTGGCCAACTTGAGATCCATCCCATGGGCAAGCACCAATTCCTGACACTATTAATGATACTCTGTTATGCTTGAAGACAGAAGTCTAGCATAACCGTCTTCTAAGAGGCTCCACTGAGCAGCTGATGGAAACAGATATAGAGACCAAATACTAGACAGAGCTTGGGGAGTCTAATGGAAGAGCTGGGGGAAGGATTGATGAACCCAGAGAAATAGGAACTCCACAGGAATGCCAACAGAGACAACTAACCTAGACCCTTGATGGCTTTCAGATACTGAACCTCCAACCAAAGAGCATACACAGTCTGAACCATACATATATCATGGATGTGTAGCTTGGCCTTCATGTGGGTTCCCCAACAGCTAGAGCAGCAGCTGTCCCTAAATCTGTTGTCTGCATATGGATCCAGTTCCCTTAACTGGGCTGCCTTGTCTGGTCTCAGTGGGAGAGGGTGGACCTAGTCCTGCAGTGACTTTATGTGCTAGAGGGTGGGAGATATCCAGGGGAGATCTCTCCCTTCTCAGAGAAGAAGAGGAGTGAGATGGGGGAGAGACTGTTTGAGAGGGAAACAGGAGGAATGGAGGAAGTGATCTGGATATAAATTCAATTAATTAATTAATTAATTAATCGCAAAAAGAAAAAGAAAAAAAAAACCTGCAGAAGTGCCAACATTAACACAACTTGAACTGCACACACGGAGCTGCACAGTTAAGCAACATAAACCATCATTCTTGCAGAAACAGTAAACAGCCTCTGCAACAGTTAACTCAAGACCTTTTTCTTTCTAATTTTTGCCCTATTGCCAGAAATAACCTTTATTGACTGTTGTTAGCTTTGCTTAGAGTGGAATGTCACCTCCCAGGAGGAACACTCCTGAGATTTCACCTGTGTCTTATTCATAAAGTTTTCTATTTACAGAAAGAAACTCAAACACCTAAACAAGGAGTCATGCTGCATATATAATGTGAAGAGAAAGGAAGAAAAGTAATGGCAGTAACTGTGACAGAGATCTATTAGGAAAGCAGAGAATAAGTGACCATTGACTCCATGGCTGACCTGAATAAACACTTGGAGGCTCAATTACACCAAGAAGTTGACAGAGTTAAGGATCATCTGTCAAATGTGTGGACATAGGTCTAACCTGGGTGCAGACTTCCTGACTTAACTGGTCTGACACAAGCTAGAAGAATTTGTTTGCAATTCTGGGTCTTACCAAATGGATTTTTCTCTCTCCACTCATCAGAGCTAGTCTTTTAGTCCATACCATGTTGCTATTACAGGCATGGTGGCAAACATCTCAAGAAGGCCTCTGAGTCCTGGGTATCATAACATGGCAGAGGGTAAAGAGCAAGGGTGAGATAGGAAGAGAAAGGCAGAGCATGGAGATGGACCAGATACATAACAATCCTGCTCTCAAGATATCTGATTCAATAATGATAATGACTTTAATCCATCCATATAGTGAAAAACCACTCAGACCCATATCCAATTTCATTGTATTGGCAATCAAACTCCAAACACATGACGTTTGGAGGTCAACATCAAAAACATAGCAGCCAGTTCTTAGTAAAACCATGACACAGGGGAGTGATTTTCCATAAGATGGTAACAAGGTACAATCAAATATATATTTGTGTGTATGTATTTATAGATAATTGTAACTATATATAATACACATATACACAGTAAATTAGTTAGCTAGTTTAAGCAGGACACATATTTGAACTGGTTAGCTCACAATCTTGCACCTTTAATGTCAGAAATATATTCTTCTTCAATGTTTCTTCAGGGCTGGGCTTAGTCAGCTACTTGATTAATCAAATCTAATTGCCCATAATTTGAATATGTAAAATCCAGTGATAGGTTGCCATTTTACTAAGTCTTTCTGGAAATGTTTATATGTGGCAATAAGACACTAGGTTCCCAGGAAAGAAACCTGGAGTAAGGGGACTTTGTTTTGTTACTTTTTGTCACCAGCATGGGGAACTGGGAATTGTCTGAGGAAGAGTTAGAATTGTACCATATATAGGCTGGGATATTGAACTCCAAAGCAGCAGGAAATTTTCCTGCAAAGGATCAGACAGTGAATAGTTTAGGCATTGCAGAGAGCATGGTCTTTGTTGAGCTACAAAACTATTTACACTGGCTTACAATAGCCAACAAACTCTCTAGATTAGCATAGTACTAATGCTGCGGTTGTACCTATATGCTGTTACTCAGTCTTGTTACGAGGAAGCAGTGAGAACCCCAGATTCTGACTGAGTTCTCAAAGTAGACCTAATCCACCAAGTTCTCTAAATCCTGGCCAGGCTCACGTGTAGCTCCTTTGTAGAAGGACACCATTTTCTTCTGTAGGAGGCTATTCACACCGTTTTAGTTAGAGTTTCAACTGCTGTGAAGAGACACCATGACCATAGCAAGCTTATAAAGGAAAGCATTTAACTGAGCACGGACTTAGATCAGAGGCTTATTCTATTGTCATCATGGCAGGAAGCATGGCAGAACAAAGGAAAACATGGTACTGGAGACACAGCTGAGTGTTCAGTATTGAGATTAGCAGACAGTAGGAAGAGAATGAGACACTGGACCTAGTTTGAGCATCTGAGACCTCAAAGCCAGGCACCAGTGATGCACTTTTTCCAACAATGCAACACCCACTCCAACAAAGTCAAACCTCCCAATAGTACCACTCTCTATGAGCCTATGGGAGCCATTTTCATTCAAACCACCACACACACCATAGAAGTTATAGGTTTACAGGTAGTGAGTGGGAGATGTAGGTTCTAACTCCCTTTGCTGGTTCTCTCATTCTTGCTCTTTCCAATATCTACCTATCCTTTAAACTACCATCAATACTGGCTCCAGATCCAGCACAGATGTAACGAATGTATAATGTCTGTTTATATAATTAGTCACCCACTCTTCATAGCCAAGACCATCCTGATTTTCTGATCAAACCTTAACTAGCATATCCCAACATATGTAATTCCCCATTTAAAGGAGAGGTACAGAATCATTAATAATCCAAAAGTACCATTTTTTTAAGTATCATAATTATAATGAAATGTACTTATCCTTTCTGACAATCACACCATTCCTTTCAACCCCAGGAATCTATAAATGCTAGACTCTGTACAGTGATGATCTTTTGCTTACAAAGAAGAGACCCAGCTTTGTTTTCCTTTCCTATAGGATCAATGATGCACATTAGTGAGATGGTAGCTAGGGGACCAGTGTAGCAACCTATTGCCCCCTAACTAAGCAAAACCATCTGGCCTTTAGAGAAATTGAACCCACACTACTGACCTCAATTAACACTGGATTTTAATCAGTTGAAGAAATAAAAGCTGTAATTAATGCAATCACCTCTTCCAAGTACCTAAGAACTAAAATATTACACCCATATTTACCTTCCAACACTCCAAAACGTTTTTGTATAAGGTGTAATGAAAGCTATGGATCATAGTATCATCACTGTAACTTGAAAGATTGGCAGGGATTATATTTTCTAACTCATCATGATTGTTTTCTCAAATCTATAATAGGTTAGAGAAGAAAATGACTTCCAGAGAAATAAGTGGCATAGTTGTTTATTAAAGAAAACTCATGTCCACTGCCTCTCATCAGAAGCCACCATGTGCTGTATTTCTCCTGAGCTCCTTTGAAAAGAGACACATTCTTTTGGTCATACTTCACATATGTGCAATGAATCAAATTCCGTGACTTTTAAAAAAATTATGTAAAAAATAAATTCAAATTTCATTCATCTGAGTTACTTGACAAATCACATAGTTTTATGCTTTTTTATATTCTTAATTTCCACTTCTGTGGCATTTAGAGGGCAGAGAGAGCTATTTTCTTGTGAATAGTAATCCTTTCCAACTTCATAATTGCTTTAGTTGGACATAGCTGTTTGTCTTCTAGACTCAGTGCATGGACTTCAAATGACTTTTAACAAATATCCCTCATATACTTTTTGATGAATCCATTCATTTGTGTTTGTTTCTACAGCCCTATATATAGCCTCAGACAAGAACTAAATTCTAATGGCTACAAGTCACAGAATAAAGATTATAGAGTCTTTCAAGTTTTCTTTTCTGTCTTAGATCATATGAAGTTGTATGTCTCCATTGAAACCAAAGTGCTTCTAGTTGAAAAGCTTTATGACATCCACTGGTAGATGTAGATAAATGGCAGGCAAACTTCAGCATGTGTGCAATGGTCTGGTTTCTATGTCAACTGATGAGATTTTAGAGATGCATTTTTAACATTATAATATTCTGATAATAGCTGCCCTTAAAAATGTCAGATTATAATCCCTAAGGCATGTAAATATAAAAATGGGTCTTTGAAGATGCTAGTAAGTTGTCCAAGACTGTCTTAGACACTAAATGCAATCATGTGTCTTTCTAAGAGAGATAATGAAGACGAAACACTCAGAAGAGAAAGCATTACGATATTGTAGGGAGACGGTGGAATGATGTAGCCAGAATCCAAGAAATCCTGAATTCCAGTTCCTAAGAAAACACCAAATATACTCTATGCCTCCTCTATGCCTCCTCTATGCCTTCAGGAGGGAATTAAGTCCTGCCAATACTCTTATTTGTGGCCTATTCTATCCACTACAATGTTTAAACAACAAATATGTTTTTCTAAGTCATCAAGTTGATAGCGTTACGTTTTTGAAGCTACAGGAAATAAATTCACATCATTTTCTATATGATTGAACACCCAAGATGACAGATAGATCCTTCCAACCCCAGAAGAGCAAAACCAACTGAAAACAGGAGGATACAGTTCTCCATAGGAAAGATGAAGCAAGAAATTTTTATGATAACTTCTTGATCAGACACTCAAAGAAGATATCATCTCAAATTTTCATGGCTCAAAATTCTCCAGTCAATAAAATACATTGTAGGCAAACATTATTGTAGAATGCAATAGCAATGATGGGTTTCTAGTGTAATAACAAAATAAATATGGTTGTGCTTTTCTCTTATGAAGAATAATTTCCAAGCAATACTCTTGAATCTATAAGCCCCAGAAACTATTTTCTAAACAGAATCCCAGACGTATGGGTATTAAGACCAACAGCTGTATAGTGAAAAACAACAAAACATCATTTTATTGAAGACATAGCCTATAGAATGAGAAAAATATTTATTGGCTCTACATCTTATTGAGTAGCTAAAATATACAAAGAATTTAAAAGAAACTCCTAAGCATCAAGAAAACAATCCAATTTTTAAAATGGGTCAAGTTACCAAACAGAGTTCTTAAAAGATGAATTACAAACATCTGAGAGCCATTTTATTTTAATGGTCAACATCCTTAACTATTAGGGAAATGCAAATCAAAGCTTCCTCAAGATTTCATCCTACACCTAAGATGAGCAACACAAAGCAAAGGAATAAATGAGAACCAATGCTGGCATGGATATAGGGCATGAAGAATAGATACTCACTGGTGGTAGGAGTGAAAACTGGAGAAGCCACTATAGGACTCTGAGTGGAGGTTTCTCAAAATAGATGTATCACATGATCTAGCTGTATCATTTTTGATTGGTGCTTTATTTACAGTAGCCAAGAAACATAAACCTAGATATCCATAAAGCAGGGGTTCTCAGCCTATAGTTCATGGTCCCTTTGGGGGTGGAATGACCCTTTCACAGGGATCACCTAAGACCATCAGAAAACACACATATTCACATTAAGATTCATAACTAACAAAATTACAGTTATGAAGTAGCAATGAAAATACTTTATGGTTTGGGGTCACCACAACATGAAGAAGGATCATAGCATTAGAAAGATTGAGAGCCACTAATATGGCTTAACCTGATCATGAAACCTTCCTGTGCTCTAGATATATGAAATATATAACTATATACAAAGAGCTATAGATAATGAAAATGTGATACATTATACAATGAGATATTATTCAGCTTTAAAGAAAAATAAAATTATTAAATTCTCAGATAAATGGATAGATCAGAAAATATTCATCCTGAGTGAAGAATCCAGACTGAGGAAGAGACAAAAGATATATTAGCTAACATGCACACTTTAGGAAGGGCAGTCAAAAGCTTAGAAAGGTCTGTAGAACTCACTATTTTAAAGTGCAACACAAGTAACAATCTTGTTTTGATTTTTTTAAAAATAGTAAGAGTAAAGGAGAGACTGTCTTTCACCTGTCCTTGGAATAGTGGAAATAGAGGAACACACAAAGAAGTGGAGTTTGAGAGTAGCAGCTTGCAGATAAATCAGAGGGGAAGAAATAACTTGATTCTACAGCAGTGGAGCAGCTGCTGCTTCCCATGTGATAGGAAAAACAAGAGCAAATGTTTCCTGTAGAAAATCTAATCACTAAAGTCATCATTTGAAACAAAGGAAAATAGTTACTGTCCAAGAATAGTACTGGAACCTTTTATACCTGATATTGTTTTGCTTGGAAAACACATAGCACCCAAAGATAAAATTCTGTAGAGCAAAACTAAAGTGGGAAGCATACTGTGATATAACAAGAATACTGGGGCGAGAGGAATTGGTCAATGATTAATGGCATTCCTTTCTCTTTCAGCAGACCCTCATTCAGTTCTTGTCTTATAGAAGTTTCCCCTAAGCTTAAAACCTTTCATCTTCAGACCTATATAATAATTACTTTCTGGGAATATTTGTTTTAAAAAATGAGACATAATTTTAAGCAATTTAAGTTTCTCATGTGAAATTTATTTTTATTTAAATGTATTCATATAATATATTTTCCTCTCCCCCACCTCCTCCCAAATCCTCCCCAGTCTCCTACCTACTCAACTTTAATGTTCTTTCTCTCTTCTCCCCATCCTACCTACTCAACTTTAATGTTCTTTCTCTCTTTCAAAAACGGGGAGGATACAAAAGCAAAATTAAAAAAAAATACCAAAAAGTCAAATTATGTCAAAACAAAAGAAAAGAAAACCATTCCCCAAAAAGCTAAATGAAATATGAAGTTAATTTTGTATTGGCTAACTACTCCTTGACATGTGGCCTGCCCTGCAGTGTGGTTGACACTCTGTTGAAGAAAACTAACTTTAGTGATTAGTGAAGGGACTCTAGCTAGCATGGCAAACATGGCTCTGCCTTCCTGAAAAACTGTTAGATTACATTCTTAAAGCTAGTGCCCAGGGTCATTTCCTTTATTTGGCCACTTCCCTCTCTTGAGGCTGACTACCAAGGTCCAGGTATCAAAGTTTTGAAATCCAGCAATCAAAGCCCCCCTTTGGCTCACCTAATTAATATACCCAGTCAAATTAAACACCTCATCTTAACATGTGTTTTCTCTTCTACCTTTATAAACTACCATTTTCCTACATGCTATGTCTATTCTCTATACCAAAGCAGTCCTTTGTCTTCCAGGACAAGTACCTATCTCCTCCTTCCTCTCTCTTTTTCTTTTCTCTTTCTCCTTCTTCTTTTATCTCCTGTCTTTGTCTCTAATTCTCTGACCTTTGCCCCTTTGGAGCAAATAAATCTCCTTAAAACTTAGGTGTGTTACCTGAACTTAAGCTGATACCTGTCCCTATAATTGGTATTAAAAATTCAATCTGTAAACATAAATATAATTTATGTCCAAGAAGATAATTACCTATTTTTCACATGTACTGTGACAGCAAATGTTACAGATCTTTATTTCAAACAGAAGTATCTGAACCATTGAATTTAAATAAGTAAAAAACCCAACAAATTTTTTTAAAAAAATCCTCCATCTAGGAGGCAAGCTTTTTAAGACATGGTGTATAAAGGGGAGAGAAACAAAGGATATTTTAAGACAGGATGTTTACAAGGAGACAAAATAACAGGACTATCTAGGGGAGGTGGAACACTCCATCCTATAGAAAAGCCCCCTTGAACAGGAATTGAACAACTCAAATAGCTTAAGGAAGTCCCTGAAACTGACAAGACTAACTAGGCCTCTCTTTTCCCAGTAGTATATAAAAGTAGAATGTGTTAGAATCATTTTCAGATAAACCAAGTCCCAAAAGGCAGTCTGAGATAATTCCAACAGCTTGGAAGAAGAAACAGTGATCACCCCAGGAACCTTGAAGAAGCAAAGAGCAGCTGAGCTGCCTGGAAGAGGGTCAGACCCTCAAAGCCACCTGGAAAGAACACTCTCCAACCTGCAACCTGTGCAGTGTGCTCTATGCTCTCAGATCACCATATTGGTGGTTCATCTGTCTTTGAGTTATTTCTGTTTCTCTACTCATGTCCCTATAATTAACTATAATAAAACTTATTAGGTAACCAACCTGAACTTTGGTAGTATCCATACTTTGGTCTCTTGTCAGTTTTCTATCCGGGATGAGTAGACATTTGTGCATCAATCCCTAGGACACATAGTAGCACATAACAGTTTGCGCATCCACATGGTAGTTCAGTACTACCCACAGTTCCAGTTTTAATAGATCCAGCACTCACTTCTTACACAGAGTGTGCATACATATATGCAAAATAACACATACTCATTCATATAAAATTTAATTGTATTTTTAAATGAAAATAAATTAATAAACATAAAATATGATAAAACCATACAATGTAAGAATCCTTCATAAGGGCTAAAAGTCAAGAAAAAAGTGTCAGATAGTTATAATACATCTGATGATAATCATTACAACCTTATCCATTTAAATAAAATTGTTATAAGATAAACAGCTTTTAAAAATACTCACTGCAAAAAAAAAAAAAATGCAGGTCTTGAGAGAAATCAATTCAATAAGATGGACAAAAAAGTGAGCCAGTCAAGCTAAAGAACCAAGTGAAAGCAAAAAGAAGATGCCACAGATGTCTCTGTGGCAACTGGAGAGATGCCTGTGGAAACGAATCTATGTGTGCAGTGGATATGATTAAATAATGTGAGCAACTCAAATGAGTAAAATTGCAAAAAGATTTCAGCAGAAAATTGGAACATGTATATGCATGTGAATAGTAACTGCCTCTCAATAAATAAATAAAGAAATGAAAAGAGACAGAGTCCCATTCATTATTGAGATTATATGCAAAAAGAGACTTGAAGTAGAGCATACTGTGTTAAAGAAAATACAAACTGAGCATCATGTTGGCAAATGCTAATAAAGTTACTATTTTCAAGGCTAAATAAACAACATCGAGTATGAAAGCAAAAAGATTGTTATTTACACAAGGAAATATAATCACACAGACATAAGCAGGAACATACAAAATTAACCAATTCCTACTAATTATACAGAAAAAAATAAAGTTTTAACTGACTACATTATACCTAGCCAAAGGAAAAAATAATAAGCAAGAGTTGGATAAATATAATTATGTCAGCACTTACTGAGGAACTTTCCAAAGGCCCAGCTTAGTAAGGCAAGACATGAGTATAGGAACTACTGTTAGAGGCCTAAAATCACATGGTGGGAAAGACCAAGGAGCAGACTATAAGAAACATATAAAGCAGCCAGATCTGGATATGGAAGTACTGAAAGCTGGAGATTAGAAATCCAACATGCAAAACCCATGCCAAAGAGCGCTTTCTGACAGGAGCCTGGTATAGCTGTCCCCTGAGAGGCTATGCAAGAGCCTGACAAATACAGAGGCAGATTCTCACAGCCAACCATTGCACTGAGCACAGGGAACCCAATGGAGGAGTTAGAGAAAGAACTGAAGGAGCTGAAGGGGTTAGCAACCCCACAAGAAGAACAACAGTATCAACCAGCCAGGCATCATCCCTCCACCCAATCTCCCAGGGACTAAACCACCAACCAAAAAGTATACATGGATCCATGGCTCTATCTGCATATGTAGCAGAGGATGGCCTTATCTGGCATCACTGGGAGGGGAGGCCCTTGGTCTGTGGTCCAGAGTAGGGGAATGCTGGGATGGGGTGGGAGGGGATGGGTGAGTGATCACCCTCATAGAAGCACGGGGATAGGGGAAAGGATAGGGGGGTTAACTGGGAGGGTAACATTTGAAATGTAAATAAATAAAATAACCTATAAAATTTTTTAAAAGTCATAAAGTAATAAACATAAAAGCATATTTCAAGACAGAAAGCTAATCACTATACAATCTAATGTATGAGACAACTGAGTGAAACAATCTTGTACCATGCAGAAAAAGTATTGCATATAAAGAGTCCCAAACTACAGAATGTAAACAATATGAGAACAAAGCCAAATTCAAGTATATTCTATTGCAGCACATGGAAACCAGGGAACTCATGTGTTCAAAATTTACAAAAGTCTCTTGCATCTACTGCAAAGTATTGACACGCCATATGTGAAATGTAAAAGTTACAGTAACGAATATATTCATGAATAGTAGAAGCATATTAGTTGTGTAACTTTTAACTTACATTGTTTGATGTAGAATAAATGTAGCACATGGAGATAAATGTGGATCTGAGTAATATAAAGTGTATGTGAATGTCCTCAAGCTCCATAATTTAATAATAGAAACCTTGCTTCAGTCACCCTACTTGACTAGCTAGGAGGCTTCACAGGAAATCATGACATACTCTCCAGTGCAGAAATACCACAGAAAACACCCTCTGATAACAATGTTCTAATACAATCAAGTGCTTAATATTAAAATTCCAGCCCAAATGTACTTCTCCAGCTAGAACATGTAATAGTTTCAAATAAACTTCAGGCTACATTGGAAATAAAAAGAGCAACTTGTGCATACCTGCAAAGATGAGTAAGAAAATGCCACAAACATGACTATTTATACAACCTTAGAAAGAGGATGAAAATCGGAAGGGTTAGAAGTTTATCAGTCATCCACCAAAGAAATCTGATAAACTTGTAGAAAATCATATCAGTTTGATAAGGCAGAATTCCTTGAAAATAGTCAACAGTTGCCTGTGACTGGAAATAAACTCTGTCACAAGTAGGAGGTAAATGATTATCTTCATTTGGTAAAGAGTATCTACATAGACTTTACTTTAATACTCATAGATAAGTGTGACTCTTAACCTTCATCTGGAGATTATCTACCTGTCAGTTGCAGATGTCACTTGACCAAAAGTCTCTGTCCTGGTTTGCTTCCCTACTTCTGTGATAAAATACTGACTGAAACCAATTTGTGGAGGAAATAGTTGATTTGACTTATCAATTATAATTCATCATCTAGGGAAACCAAAGCAGAAACTAAAGGCAGAACCTGAAGGCAGGAACTGAAGCAGACAGCATGGAGACTACATCATCACTGGATTGCTTTCATTCTCAGATTGCTTTCTTGCATTCAAAACCAGAATGCTCAGGGGTGGCACAGCTCAGAATATTCTGGTTTGGGCCCTAGCCATATCCATATGTAATCAAGGAAATGTCCTAAGGACAAGCCTATGGGCCAGTCTGATGGATTCAGCTGCTCAAACAAAGTGCTCTCTTCCCAGATGACTCTACAGTTTTAAGTTAAAAACAAAAATAGAACTAAGCAGGATAGGCCCACAACTTGTCAATATGCAAAGAGAAGGAACTGTGCAGTACTTAGTCCTAAATGGGATATCTATATCACAATGCCTCTTCTTATGTAATAATTTATAATAATGGTAATAATATATTATTATATAAATAATAAAATAATATAAAATACAATAATGTAATAATTTTAAGTAAACTTCAGGATCCATTGGAAATAAAATATCTGCATATCTGTGAAGAGTAAGAAGAAAAGTTAGAAGTGAAAAGAGGAGCAATGATTATTCCCAAGGATCAGGGATCATCACAGAAGAGAGGATATGAAGATTATACAAGCCAGAACTAGTGGGTGACTTCATATATCAAAATGATGTTCTCCAGACAGAGATGCAGTAACTGAGAGACAACCCATGATCCAGAAGATAGCTCAATACCCGTGAATGTAATGGCAATACTATGTGGATTTACAGGAGTTTTTTGCTTGGTGTGGGGGGGGGGTTATTTTTAATTCATCTTGTTTATATTTTCATTTTAAATTCATTTTATATGTATTGGGATCTGATTGCATCCATGCCTCTGTGTCACCTTCATACCTTGTATCTGCAGAGGCCAGAATATGGCATTAGATAACCCAGGACTGAGTTATAGATGATAGTTGGTCATCATTTGGGTGCTGGTAACTGAACTGTAGTATCTGAAAGAATAAACCATGTTCTTAACACTGAGGCTCCTCTCCAGCAACTTAGTTTAAAACAGGGCTCTTCTTCTTCTTCTTCTTCTTCTTCTTCTTCTTCTTCTTCTTCTTCTTCTTCTTCTTCTTCTTCTTCTTCTCCTCCTCCTCCTCCTCCTCCTCCTCCTCCTCCTCCTCCTCCTCCTCCTCCTCCTCCTGCTGTACTTCTTCTACTTTTACTTCTTCAGTTTTAGAAAAGCAAATTAAATTGGGAGGAAAACTGGTAGGTATATAAGTGAGGGGTTAGAGAAGGAATAGATTTTATCAAAACTTTATATGCATTTTATATGCATTTATAGAATTCTCAAGAATTTTCTTAAAAGACAAGAAAACATTTTGTAACAAGGAAAAGTCCAGGACTTTATGGGATCACTGCTGAATCATATGTACATAGGTATTATGTATGCATTACATAATATCCCTTGAGAATTTCACATGTATAGCCCATAAATTTTGATCCAATCCAACTTAGTCCTCCCCCTTCAACTTCTTCCAGTTCTTGATTACCTCTCCCTCCCATCTTTCTGTTTTCTTCTTATTCACTAAGTCCAGTCAGTGATGCCACTATGTCCATGGCTATAGGACCACGCATTGGAACATGGGCAACTCACTTGGAACTGCAATCCAGAAGAAGATCTAACACCAACACTTGCAACCTGCTTCATGAAACAGAAAGAAGGAATAGTTACTAAACATTCGTCAAAGCCAGTATTACCCTGATACAAAGATCAGACTAATATAAAAGAGTTACAAAAGAAATTTCTATTTCTGGTGAATATTAATATAAAAAAAAAACTCAAAAAAATGCTTCAAAGGGCATATGGGAAAGGGAACCACTATTGGTGTGGGTGCAGATTAGTGCAGCCATTTTGAAAATCATTTTGGAGGTTGCTGAATAACTTAAATAAAGAACTGGAACTTAACCTGGTTATTTTACCATATCACAGAGCTAGTTCTACTCACATGTTTATTGCTGCTCTACTCACTACTGCAAGCATATAAATTCAATCTAGTTTTTCATCAACAAATGAGTAAATAATGAAAATCTGAACATATATAAAATGCACTAAAGAAAAATGCAATCACATCATCTTCAGGAAAATAAATGAAGTTAGAACGTATAACTAATGTCATCAATTCTTGGGGAAAATGGAAATTCTCCCCATGTACAAATTCTACTCTATAATGTATACACTCACATGGGTCAACAAGTGGTCCGTGGGCACAGTGTGACATGTAGAAGGGAGAACAAGAAAATAAATTTAGGGGATGCAGAAAGACAAAATGATGTAATTGAGACATGAGTTGCAAAGGGGGAGATAAAGCCAGTTATTTTACTGGATCTAACTCTGTCATGGATATTTAAAATTTTATTTGTGGATAGCTACCTAATGAATGTAACTAATAGTGAAGACATAAAATACAAAGCAAAACTCTAGGTTTTAGAATAGCAATTAAAACTGCACAGAAATTCATTACAACATATAGAGTTTGATTCTGTGAAAGTGGCTGTGTTAATCTAGCCATGGGATGATTCTTATTTGCAAGTTCTTTACAGTAAAATGCTTAAAAATATTATCAGCACAATACTTGCAGACAAAATTTATGAATATACTAAAAAGAAGTTGTTATCTTATATGGCAAAGTTACTTTCATTCTAGGGATGCAAAATTAATTCAACAAGCATGAATCAAAAAGTATTATTGGGTATACAGTTAAACTTATAGTATTGGATTCATAGCTGCAAAAAAGCTCAACATGTCAGCATGACAAAACTTCTGATAAAATGAGAATTTTAAAGAAACATAGCAAAGGCTGTATATGGTAAACATATAGCCAATAATAAACTAAGTGAAAATAACAGGCATTTCCTCTCAACTATGGAAATAATACAAAAGTGCCTACTCTCTCTACTCTTGTTCAGTATAGGGCTCAAAATCAAGTTAAAGGAATATGACAAAAGACAAAAGTTTAGAAATACAAATAAGAATAGAAGAAATAAACAACCTATTTACAGATGTAATTCTATCTAAAGATTCCACAAACTTCCCAAGAACACATTTATATATAAAACATTTTCATTGTAAAGCTTCAGGGTTAAAATTAACATAATAGATCAGTAACTAAAAAATAAATTATTAAATTAGGAAACCTATTCCTTTTACAATACTTCCCACAAAACAAAGTGCTGAGGACTAAAGCCAACCAAGGCAGTGAAAGACCTCTGAGATGAAAACTTTAAACACTGAAGGAAATAAAATGTCTAGATTGCAGTTGTTGGAAAGATCTTTCATGCTCCTAGACTCACAAAATCAATACTGAAGCCATGCTGTGCTTCATATGAGCATAGGGAGGGAGAGTAGCAAAAGCAAGATAAGTTGTGAGTTTTAAGCTAGCAAGTCTAGAGAGTTCAAAATCTGCTAAGATGGAATAATGAAACCCTGTCTCAAACACACACACACACACACACACACACACACAAATTATTGCATTATCCAAAGAATCTACAACTCAACACAATTCCCATTAAATTTGCAATGCCATTCTTCAACGAACAAGAAATGTCAATCTTAAAATTCAAATGAAAACAAGGATCACTGACAGTCGAAGTATCCTAAGCAGAAAAAACACTGCTGAGGTACCATAATGCCTGACTTCAAATTATATTACACAGCTATAGTGACAAAGTCATCATGGTACTGGCACAAAAAAAAAAAAAAAAAAAAAAAAAAAAATTAAACCAATAGAGCAAACAACAAAGAACCAGAAATAAACCTACATGGCAATGATACTTATTTGTTTCTAAAGGCATCAAGAACATACTCTGAAGAAAAATTAGCCTGTTCAACATACCATGCTTGCAAAGCTGGGTATGCATTTTCAGGAGAATGTAATTAGACTCCTATCTCTCGTCTGCCAAAAATCAGTCTAAAATCGATCAAAGACCTTAAAACCTGAAACAATGAACCAGCGTGAGAAAGACAGTTTAAAATATTAGCATAAGCATGAACATTCTGAATAGTACTCTAACAACAGAGGAAAGAACCTAGGGAATTGACAAATGTGATTGCATGATACCAAAATGCTTCTACACAACAAAAGAAATTCTCAGCTGAGTGAAAAAGCCTACAGAATGTGGAAAAATGTCCTTGCCAGATATACATCAGATAAGACATTAATATCTAAAATATGTAAAAACCTAAAAAAATTAGGGAACATAACCATCCCTGCCAGTAAATATTAGGCAAAGGAACTGAAGAGTCAGTTCTAAAAATAAAAGAAAGAAAGAAAAACTGCTAAAATAAATATTTTTAAGTGTGCATAGCCAGAGTAATGGTTAGTTTACAGAGTTCAAAGTCAGCTAAGATGACATAATTAAGCCCTGTCTCACAAACCACACACACACACACACACAAACACACAGATGCTTATTTTATTACAAAGAATCTATAAGTCAACACAATCCCCATTAAATTTCTCATGCATTTTCAATAAACAAGAAATATCAAAGATGGCTGCTAAGGGCACATAACAAACAGCATGATTACTTGAATTATATTCCCAGAATCCTCTCTCTCTCTCTCTCTCTCTCTCTCTCTCTCTCTCTCTCTCTCTCTCTCTCTCTCACACACACACACACACACACACACACACACACATTATTGTACACATATAAATACTTTTAAAACTTTTCAACTTCCATAGCCATAAGGGAAAAGAAAATTAAAACAACATTGAGATTTCATCTTACTCCAGTCAGAATGACTGATATGAAGAAAGCAAGTGGTAACAGATGTCTATCAACAGATCAATAGATAATGAAAATGTGATACACAACAGAATGTGATGAACATATACACGGAATTTTGCTCAGCCACAGCAAAAAAAAAAATGAAATTATGAAATGTTCACTGAAATGCATGGGCCTGGAAATTAGTATTTTAAATAAGGTAACCAAGGAACATGACAAATACTACAAGTTTTCAGTCATGTGTGGAGGCTATTTTTAACTTTTAAATAGGTTGGTGTCATAAAACTAGAAACTGGATCAAAGAGAGAGGAGAAGGAGGTAGAATGTGCATGACACCAAAGTGGACAGAACTAGTGCAGAAGGATGCGAGTTGCCTCTCAGGAATGGTGGCGAGAAGCAAGGGAAGGAGAAACAACTGAAGCAAGGTATGTATAAAAAATGCCTCAATAAAAGCAATTGCATTGTGTACTAATTTTAAAGCTGAGGAGTCCACAAAAGTCCTAAAAGAAATAAATTCCTGTTGGCTACAGGATCATCATACATAAATTGATTACATGTCTATATTCAAACAATTCACACAGAGATAACAATTTTAAGATCACACTTCAACTTACAACCAAGCTCTAGGAAATCAATTACTTAGGGACAGACTAATCAAGCAAGCTGAAAATCAGGAAATACTGACAAGAGGGAGGAAAATCAAAATCCACAAAAGCAGAGACGTAGCATTTTCATAGTTTTAAAGAGCCAACACGGAAGATTCCCCTTGAGTAGTCTGAAGTGATGTAAAGCTGTCCTTATCAAAGCCACAGCAAGGTGTTTTATAGGCACAGGCCATCTTATAATTAAATTTCTAAATTTAGGAACTTAAAATAGCTAAATAACCTTGGCAAAGTAGAATGGAGAGAAGTGAGTCTATGCAACGTTAAAGGAACTTGGTAGCATTGATTTTGGTAGAAAGTGAAGTCAGTGGAACTGGAGAGCTTACATACATGACTGTGCTCAACTGAGGTTTGATCAATCCACAATTAAACAAATATAAGTTAACATTTACTAATAAGGTGCTACTTACATCTTTAGAAATTATACCTGTAGGATGGATAAATACTATTTAATTATAAATGCTTGTACTTGGAAACTAAAACCACAGGGAAGTAATACCACAACTATCAGAATTATAAAAATAAATTAATATATACACACATATATGCCCATATGTAAATTTTAAATGCTAAAAATTATGCAGGGAAAATATATATGTTGCTAATGTGGATATAAAAAATAAAAGTCTAGCCACTCTGGAAAGTTGTTTGGCATGTTCTTAAAATACTAAATGTACGTGTTTTATGTGGATCAACAGTTAGAATCTCAGGTATGTCTCCTAGAGAAATGAAATCTTAGACACACAAAAACTTAGTAAGCAGGCAGAATCAGCAAGAGACCCCACTACAACAGAGGGCCAGAATGAGAAAGTGGCTTTGCTGTGATAGGCAAGCATCTCACTAGACACTTCCTGTTTTTCATACTGTTTTGTCAGGTTGACCCCATCCATAGTGTGGTCCAGAAGGCACTAAACCCACTTGAAAAGGTACCTACATCTTGGAGGGGTATTTATTGGTTAATCATTGGCATAAAAGAACTCAGCTCACAAGGGTGACACACCTCCAACTAGTGGTCCTGGTGGTGAAAGTTGACTGAGAAGACCATGGGTACCAATCTAGCAAGATTCTTTCCTCCATGGTCTACTTCAGGGCCTTCCTCCAATGTTTTAATTTGAGTGCCTGCCCTGACTTCCCTCTGTGATGGACTATGATCAGGATGTGTAAGCTAAAGAAATCCTTTCCTTCCCAAATTGCTTTAATTTGGAATGTTTTATCACAGCATCCGAAAGCAAACCAGGACACTCTGTATTTTGTCAAACTGCTGGGAGGAAGCTAATCTTATCTAATCACTACACAAAAGAATGTTAGTTAAGAGATGTACCTGTGGGTATAAGAACAAATTTGTTCATTTAGAAAATTAGTGGTGTAGAGTCTTCTCTAGTGACTTCACTAACACAGAGTAGTCAGCTAGGTTTCTGGTACCATGCACAACTTCCTTCTTGCTGGGTCCATGGGTTTTAAGTCTGATTAGATAGCTGTTGATTACTGACAGGGTCTGCACCCCTAAGATTATCATGGCATGCGGGCTGTTGATGTGGCTCATACGCATCATAACTTGGTGGAACTATTGGTTCCTTCTCTCCTCTGAAAGCTTCCATGGCTTTACTAGTACCATGAAAGCTTGCTTTCAGGGAGAGAGTATTCAGGTCAGTTCTAACTTGAGGATCTCTGGGTTCTGTTTCTGATGTGAATGGTGTCTTCAGCAATAGACACTTACCATCTACCTCTGTAGGGCAACCAAGGATGGCAGCAGTAGGCTGGATGTTCTGAGGCTCACAGACAGCACCCCTAACCTACAACTCAAAAGAGGGCTTCTCAGGTCTGGTATTGGGGGTGTGGTTAAGTACTGTTTACTCCTTGGAAGGAGTTTTATCAGCTGATTTTTATTTTAAAACAGTTCATTGACACTGAATTATGTGTATTGTAGGAGTGTTAGGTAAATAGTGAGTAGTTTGACGTGTGACTTTCCAGACAGCCTATAATTTTACACACCTCCCTCCTTCAATACCTACCTCGCTCTCCCTCAAGAAAGAGCCCCCTGTCCATTTCACCTATCAGATCACTCTATCCTGCTCTTCCCCTTTACCACCCTTTTTCTGTATCCCCCCTCCATCTCTAGAGCCCTCCCTCCTCCCGTTTCTCCTACCATTTCATTTGTATACATTATTCCAGAGTTTAGAAAAGGATAAGAATGGTTCTCTTTATTTCACTGTATCCAAAATATGTTGAGAATTATGTAAAGTGTATTTGCATATTAAACTTCACACATAGATACTTGTGGATACATACTTATATTCATTTTTAAATAATTTTGTGGATAGGTAAATATCACATTTAGATAGCATTTTTAACAAATTCCCCAACATTTTCTATAATTTCAGTTTTATTTTACTTCTACTAGAAAGCATTCTAAATCCTTTTTATTATTCATTTATTTATCTATTTTTGGAAATTTACTTTATTTATATTTTAAATGTTTTCCCCTTTGGAAATCCCCTATTCCTTTCCCCCTCCCCCTGCCTCTATGAGGGTGCTCCCCCACCCACTCAGTCACCTACCTCCCCTCTTCCCTCACTAGCATTCCCCTACACTGGGGCATCTAACACTCTCAGGCTCAAGGGCCTCTCCTCTCCACTGATGGCCAACAAGGCCCTGATACTGGGAAGTGCTTGCTGATGGAAGCATGACAAGCTGTCTCCAGGGAGGCTCAGGCAGAACCTGACAAATACAGAGGTGGATATTCACAGCCAACCATTGAACTGAGAGTGGGGTGAGTTCACAGATGGAGGAGTTGGAGAAGGGACTCAAGGAGCTGAGGTGGTTTGCAGTCCTATGGAAGGAGCAACAATGTCTACTGGCTAGACCCTGGGGAGCTCCCAGAGACTGGACCATTAACCAAAGAATACATATGGAGGGACCCAGGGTTCGGGCCAATTCATTAGATGCTAAAAAAGCATTTGTCAAAGCATCCCTTTGTGATAAAAGTCTTGGAAAGATCAGGAATTCAAGGCCTATACCTAAACAAAGTAAAAGCAATATACAGCAAACCAGCAGCCAACATCAAACTAAATGGAGAGAAACTTGAAGCAATCCCACTAAAATCAGGGACTAGACAAGGCTGCCCTCTCTCTCCCTATCTATTCAATACAGTACTTGAAGTTCTAGCTAGAGCAATCAGGCAACAAAAGGAAGTCAAAGGGATACGAATTGGAAAGGAAGAAATCAAAATATCACTATTTGCAGAAGATATGATTGTATACTTAAGTGACCCGAAAAACTCGACCAGAGATCTGCTACAGCTGATAAACAACTTCAGCAAAGTGGCCAGATATAAAATTAACTCAAACAAATCAGTAGCCTTCCTATACTCGAAGGATAAACAGGCTGAGAAAGAAATTAGGGAAATGACACCCTTCACAGTAGTCACAAACAATATAAAGTATTTTTTTACACTCTAGATTTTATCCCCCCCATCCACCCTCCTCCAACTTTTCACCTCCACATGGATGTCCTCATCCCCTTGCCCCCCACCCCAACCTGACCTCTAAACTCCATGGGTCCTCCAGTCTCTTGAGGGTTAGATACATCATCTCTAATTGAACCCAGACCTGGCAGTCCTCTGTGGTATATGTGTTGGTGGCCTCACACCAGCTGGTGTATGCTGCCTGATTGGTGGTCCAGTCTCTGAGAGATCTCGGGGGTCCAGATTAATTGAGACTGCTGGTCCTCTTATAAGGTCGCCCTCCTCCTCAGCTTCTTCCGGCTTTTCCCTAATTCAACCACAGGGGTCAGCAGCTTCTGTTCATTGGTCGGGTGCAAATATCTGCATCTGACTTTTTCAGCTGCTTGTTGGGTCTTCTGGAGTGCAGTCATGTTAGGTCCCTTTTTGTGAGTGTTCCATAGCCTCAGTAATAGTGTTAGGCCTTGGGACCGCCCCTTGAGTTGGATCCCACTTTGGGCCTGTCGCTGGACCTTCTTTTCCTCAGGCTTTTCTCTATTTCCATCCATGTAGTTCTTTCAGACAGGAACAATTGTAGGTCAGAGTTCTGACTGGGATGGCAAACCCTTCCCTCATTTGATGCCCTGACTTCCTGTTGGAGGTGGGCTCTATAAGTTCCCTCTCCCTACTGTAAGGCATTTCATCTAAAGTCCCTCCCTTTGAGTCCTGAACATATTAAAGTAAACTGAATTTTTTTTTGACTCTTCCTTTCAGATGCTTTAATTAATGTTCAATTAGTACTATTGTTCTTGGAATGTGTGAGGAGAACCTCATGGTTGGGTGTTTGTGATGATACAAGGCTACTCATGTCAAGGTCGCCAAGAATCAGACAGAAGGAATCTGAGATCTCTGAAGTCTCTCAAAGGTTCAATCTTAGTGACTTACCTTTCCCCTGGGTTCTAAAAGTCAGTCCACCTTTCAGTATCAACATGGGCTAGTGACTAGACTGCTAATATGTGGGGTTTGGGAAACATTTGAGATTCAATGAATACTAGCCATTTATAAGTTGTATAACTTTCCATCCATGTCCAGCATCATTATATAACTTTCTAGCAAAACAACAAAATCAACTAGGCTTACCTTTTGTCACTTTGTCAAACATCCTCAAGAATTCTGTCTTGAAAATGGCGTCAAATTGCATTACTATTCATAATTTAAGTACCAATAACATTGTTTAATATATTCACTATCTCTTCTAGGAACTTTGGAATTTTCTCTACAAGAAAGTTCTGTTCATAGCTTATTCAGATGTTCATAAGCTAAATAATTATGAATCTTCAATCTCAGCATAGCCATCAAAAAACTAGAATTTTTCTGGATTTTTACTTTTTATTTATGTTATTCTTTAAAATGTATTTACTTATTCACTCTACATCTGAATATCAGTCCCCCCACTCTTCCCAGTACCCCCTCATGCAAGTCCTAACACCATTGCACCTTCTCCTTCTCTTTTGAGAATGGGAAGCTCCCCCTTTGGGTGTCAGCCCCCCACTAACACACACACACACTCACACACTACATCAAGTTGCTGTGGAAGTTGGTATAAGTTCTCCCACTGAGGCCAAACAAGGCACAGTCCATTTTCAGGCACAGAATCTACAGGCAGATAGGCAACTGACTCAGGGACAGTTCCGACTCCGGTTGTTGGGAATCCCACATGAAGACCAACATGCTCATCTACTACATATGTGCAGAAGGCCTAGGTGCAGCCCATACTTGCTCTCTGTAAGTTTTTAATCAGAGAAAAGTTTGTCTAAACTATCATGCCCTACTACAGAGGAAAAATCACTTTCCCAGACTTACACTACTAAAACTGTTAGATTTAATATCCTTCCCAAAACGCAACATGACAAAATAGTTAATACCTTCAAATGATTAGCCTGAATTCCAAGATACAAAATGCTGATACCCTGATGAAGTCTATGCCAAGTCCAGCCACAAGTTTATAGCTAGCTTCACGATCTGAGTCATGACATTTTTTCTATTCATTGACCCTTAAGTCCAATCAGACAGCTATTGGCTACTCCCAAGCCACCACTGCACTGCTAGGATCATCTGGTTAGGTGGTCATTATTGCAGTTCATAGGATTAACATCCGACTAGGACTATAGATAACTTTGGTCTCCCAAAACATGACATATCATCTCCAGTCACTATGAAGATAATAAGGAAGAGGTTGTCTGGGTAGTACCAGCTTGACTTGCCCAAGTACTGTGACCAAAGTATGAGTACCTTGAGCAATAGTGTCTAAGCTTCAAGTTCTGGCAGGTAACAGAGAACAATGGCAAAACTAAATAGCAATAGGCAATTTAAAGCCTCAACAATGGAGTATGATGAAAAATGAATTTATTGGTGTCTCATTGTGCTAGTTGTTTGTCAACTTTGTACAAGATAGAGATAATTCAGTGTGGGTAGTAATTCTCTTAGCAAATGGCCCTGCATTGTATATGGAAAAAGCCAGGCAAGCCATGGGAGAAGCCATTAAGTAGCCTTCCTCCATAGCTTCCCCTTCAATTCCTGTCCTGACTTCTCTTCAATCAGCTTATCATAGAGCACGTGGAATGATGACTAAGCAGTATAGCACAGGCCACATGCATGTATAGAGGACAGGACCCGAGTTCTATGTGGAACATGACAAGAAGAAAGGATTCCCAGTGCAAACTTGATAGATTGGGTAAATCTTGGGATTTGAGGACCAAAACAATGAAGATAAGTCTAGACAGGAGGGATCAGGACACATTCCTACAGCAATCTGTGCAAACTGACTCTGGAATTAAGGACATAATATTTAATAGATGGAAAAAATTTGTGAGTTTCTCAAAACAGGGAGCTAAGAAATGTGATGACAGTATTTTTCCTGAAAAGGTGGAGGGAAAATATCAGGAGAATGATGCCTTTAATGACTTTTGAATTAAAATGCTTTCCTTCAATCATGATAAAACCTGGAATGGAAAGATGGGGTCCTGTTCAACTACTCTATTTTATAGGCAGAGAAATGGGGCTTACATTCAGAGGGTGTCATAAGCAGAGGCAGTCTATCTTTCTAGTTGCCTCTTTTAAAAAAATCTGCAGTTAAGATATGTTTTTCCAAGAAAACATTAAAGTGATTGAGGATCAAAGGAAGACAAGAATGAAGTAATAACCTAAGAGGAGAGAGAGAATTGTGGAGGAGAGTTACTCTCAGAAAATGTGCCAGTTCTGGACAGATTTATGAGATATTTCAACTTTTAAGAAGCATCTTCCCTCCACTATGTAAACATTTTTAGAATATACACAGGGAATCTCAAAATGTAATGAATTCCTTAAAAATTCAATTCCAAAGTCTGACAAATATTGAACTTTAAATCATCCCTATGTATATAGATCTTGCTGCTGTAGATTAATATTGATAAATGAAACCCAGAAGTTCATTGCAACAATATATTAAAACCAAGTAAGTTTTAGCTCATCTATGTGAAAACCCTATAAGAAATCTATTAATTTGCCAAAATAAAATTAGATTAAATTTGTAAAACCATGACACCATACAGTATACACCTGAAAAACAATTTAGAATACTGTTAAATTTGTCAAACTCAAAAGAGTAATTCCACATAGGAAGAAGGCAGAGAATGTCTTTTGATTTTCTTCTCAACTCTGGGGTTCAAGCCCAGTGTTGCAGTATCTGCGGGTGCAGGTAAACACTCAACCACTGAAAGAGATTCCCAAACCAAAACTTACTCTATTATTGTAAGTGTTATATATCCTGAGAAGGACCATATCAAAGCTGTCATCTTTTATAACCCAAGATAGAGACAGGCTCAGATGTTATCTTTGCCATTAGACTGTAATATTCTGGAAGTTTAAGCCAATATGATAATGGAAGGATTCAAAAAGTCTCAGTATTAGAAACATACAAACAAATGCTCTCTTACCTGTTTCAAACACTAAGCCAGTCACTGTCTTAGAGTTACTATTGTTACAATGAAGCACCATTACCAAAAGCAAGTTGGGGAGCAAAGGGTTCATTTGGCCTATACTTCCATATTGTACTTCATCCCAAAAGAAAGTCAGAATAGGAACACAAGCAGATCTGGAACCTGGGGGCAGAAGCTAATTCAGAGACTATGGAGGAGTGCTACTTACACCCAATGGCTTAATGAGCCTGCTTTCCTGTAGAACCCATGCTCACCTACCCAGGATTGGCTCTATCACAATAGGCTGGGCCCTCCCACATCAATCACTAATGAGAAAAATTCCTTACAGGCTTGCCTACAGCCTGGTCTTATGGAGACATTTTCTCAGTTGAGTCTCCCTCTTCTTCAATGATGCTAACTTGTGTCAAGTTAACATAATACTATCCAGTACAAATGACTTCTTGTCAACTTGACACACAAATACCTTACTATTAAGTCACAACCTTTCCTTTCTAATTTATCTCCAAGCTCTCACACTAAAAATACAACTTCAAATTCAAACATATTAAAAGTTCAGTTCCTTAAAATGTTCAGTTTCTTTAAAAATACAAAATCTCAATTAAAAGTTCAAAATCTCTCACCTGTGGGCTCCTATAAAAATCAAACTTAAGTTGAATATATTCTCACCTAAAAAGGGAAAAAAACAGGGCATCTTCACATTCTTAACAAAGCAAAACCAAACTCCAAAAGTGTAAACAACTCAACACCCCATTATCTGGAATTCACTCACAATCTTTTGGGCTCCTCCAAAGTGTTTGTGTCACTTTTCTGGCAGTGTCCTCTGCAATACACACAGCTTGACTTCTAGGCTCTAGCTGGCTCCACTCCACTGCTTCTGTTGTTCTTGGTGGTCATTTCATCTCCAAAATGCTGGGATGTTTGATGTTTGGTCGTAAATGAGCTGCACATTCACCAATATCCTCTCCTGAACTTTCTTAGGGGACTCCAGCCCTGCCACACAGTGCCACACCTCAGCTACTATCCATGTTCTCATCACACCTGAAAAGCCAGCATCACCTAGGTAACTTTTACACTACCAAATTTAGCTCTCAGCACAAGCTTCAACTTTTGCCATGCCTGGTACACACACAGGTTCTGTGTGCTGACTCTCCGGAAGCACTTTCCAGAAGATTTCACCCTCAACGTTATGCTGATCTTTTCTTAATCACTACTAATTTCTCAGCTCCAGCTGACCAGCATTGAATATCCCAGCAAAACAAAGGCGTCAATTTAGTAGTTCTGTTATCTTGTTAATTACAGCTTTTTCCTCAGCCCCAGTTAGCCAGAACCATAAAAAATCTATCTTAATTCAAAATAACAAATGGCCCTGGTAGCATTTAAACTTGCTCTGAAACTTCTGTCTACTGTCTGTACTTTCTTGACATTCTTATCGTTTAGTCTCTTACAGAACAGCTCACTGAGCTCTCAAGAGTCAATGGCTTCTCTAGTCCAAGGATCTAAAATCTTTCCATGATCCTCCCAAAAAACACACGGTCAAGTCTCTAAAAGCAATACCCCACTATTCTGTCACCAATTTATCTTGGGTAAGGTTAGTATTACTATGATGAAACACATGACCAAAATCAAGTTAAAGAACAAAGAGTTTGTTTGGCTTACACTTCCAAATAGTAGTCCATCACTGAAGGAAATTAAGACAGGAACTCAAGCAGGGCTGGAACCTAGGAACAGGAACTGGTATAGAGACCATGAAGGAGTGTTGCTTACTGACTTGCTCTCCATGGCTTGTTCAGCCTGTTTTCTTACAGAATCCAGGACCACCTACACAGAATGGCTCCACCCACAATAGACTGGGCCCTCCCAAATCAATCACTAATTAAGAAAATGACCTACAGGATTGCCTACAACCTGATCATATAGAGGCATTCTCTCAGTTAAGATGTTCTCTTCTCCGGGGACTCTAGCTTGTGTCAGGTTGACATAAAACTGGCCAGCACAGTCACCTACTATACTACTAGAAATATTCATAGTCTAGTAAACAATAAACCCCAATGAATATAGAAATTCATTATGTATCCAGAAAATCAGGTAAAACTTTTTTATAAGTGATGAATTAAATAAAATTTAGATAAACCTAGCAGCTAATACAATTTCCTTAATTGATTAACAGCTATGACTATGCTAGGAACTATCCTATATGCATTTTTGTACGGTCTCACTTAATACTCAATAATCTGTAAATAGCAATAGAATTTATCATAATCCCTTAAAAAACAAGCCTTTGAAGATTAAGAAACATGTCTAAATTTATTAGTAGATAAATGTGAATAGTTATAAAACACAATGCCAAAACAACATTAAGTAGCATAAAAGAAAGCTTAGATAAATTGAGAAATATCCCTTGTTTCTCTGGATCTGGAGATTAAAACCATAAGATATCACTTTCCCTAATATGTTAAACTCTGAGGTTTATTAAAAGTATAAATAAGGGTACATATGCTTTGAAAAGTGACCATGGAAGATGAAGTTGTCTAAGGGGAACTCTCCATGCTGAGTATTTGGTGTGAGAAATTCTCTACCAAAAGCTGTTCAAGCATAGTGAGTGACTTGAAGAAACATTTATCACATCCATGTATGTGAAAAAAGTATAACGCAATATGTCATGAGATGATGTTTCCTTCAGCAATAGCATTTGAATCACTGTAGCCTGTGCAGCTTTTTCCTCTCTATTCCTTTTACAGCCTGTTTGAGGGCATGTTTCTACCCTCATTGAAGAAGGCATTGTTTATATTTTTGATACTTAGAGGAAGTAATTATCCTACACAGGGTGCTCTACTCTTAAGTATGAATATGACTTTTCTGACTCCAACTATTTCCCATAAACTTCATTTTATGTGTGTGTATGTGTGTGTGTATGTACGTGTGTGTGTGTGTGTGTGTAGTCTTAACAGATGATATGTAACCTGAGTTCTATACATATATCTGTATTTGGGTCTACATTATGCTGAATGCTACAGGTTTTATAACCTCTGAACACAGGTTTACATAGTGACAGATGAATTCCAGAGTCCAGTGTCCAGTACCAACATCTGTGAGGGCTTTCTTGTTTATCACAATGGAGGCTCTCAAAAGACAAGACAAAATAACCATGCTACCATCTGAGATCTCTCTTGCTTTTATCATGAATACCATTATAGAGACTCTATCTGTCTAAGTTAGAGTTTTCATTGCTGTGAAGAGACACCATGATCAAGGCAACTCTTGTAAGAGAAAACAGTTAATTGGGGCTGGAGTACAACTTCAGAAGTTTAGTCCATTATCATCATGGCAGAAAGCATGGCAGCAGGCAGGACACTTCATATGATCCAGGCATTTCAATGCATAAGTCCATGGGAGCCAAACCTATTCAAACCACCACATTCCACTCCCTGGCCTCCATAGGCTTTTAACCACAACATAATGCAAAACACATTTAGTCCAACTTCAAAAATTTCTGTAGTCTATTACAGTCTCAAAAGTGTTTAAAAGTCAAAGGTTAAAATCTCTTCTGAGATTCATGTAATCTCTTACTATGAAAATCAAAATTAAAAAGCATATTACATAATTCCAACATATCATGGCAAAGGATATACATTACAGTTCTAAAACATAGGCAAGTGAGAACAATGAGGAAATTCTGGACCAAAGCAAGACTGAAAATCAAGTGGGCAAACTCCAAACTCTGCATCTCCATGTCGGATGTCAAAGTGCTCTTCAGATCTCCAAATTCATTCATTGTTGTGGACTGCGACACACTTCTTTCTCTTGGGCTGTTTCCACTCCCTGCTAGCAGCTTTCCTCAGCAGGTATCTCATGGCTCTGTCATCTCTAAACTCTTGAGGTCTCCCAGGAAACATAGGCTTCACTGTCACTGCTTCTGGAACACAGCTGCTGCTGCTGCTGCTGCTGCTGCTGCTGCTGCTGCTGCTCCTGCTGCTGCTGCTGCTGCTGCTGCTGCTGCTCCTGCTGCTGCTGCTGCTGCTGCT
>JADRCH010000126.1:5326525-5474445 GCA_019843965.1 Rhynchomys soricoides | reverse complement strand
CTGCTGCTCCTGCTGCTGCTGCTGCTGCTGCTCCTGCTGCTGCTGCTCCTGCTGCTGCTGCTGCTGCTGCTCCTGCTGCTATTGGTAGTCATTCCATTGTACTGGAATCTCCAAAACAATACATCTTCTGCTGCAGCTCGGCTGCACTTTTACCAATTGCCTCTCATAGGCTCTCTTCATGGTGCTAAGTTTCAACTTCTTTGCATAATCACTTCAGTTCTGGGCCTTCAACTGACACTGAGGCTGCACCTTCACCAGTGGCCTCTCCTGGCCTTTCACAGTGCTAAGCCGCAGCTGCTCTCCATGACCCCTTCGTGCCTTCAAAACCAGTCCCACCTGTGTTACCCCTCCATATTACCAAGTCTAGCTGCCAGCATAAGGTACACTCTTGGCCACTTTATATAATGGGCTTTCTGGACCTCCATGCATGAACACCTGTGACACATTCCTGGCCTCAGTGGTTTTTCTTAGTCACAGAAGGAAACTCCATCCTTTATTGTAAAGACAGAACCACATGGCCAAAGCTGCCAAGTTCTGCTACTTGCTGGGGCTAGAACATGCCCCACTCCAAACCCCTTGTTCACTTACATCTTTACCAGTTTTCTGTTCTTGATTGTTTGCTGGGGCTGGAACACGCCCACTCCAGACCCCTTGTTCAAGTACATCTTTAACAGCTTCCAGTTTTCAATGCTTTCCTTCATTGCCTAAGCTTAGCTGTTCTGGAATTGCTCTGTAGACCAGACTGGTCTTAAATTCAGACATAAGCATGCCTATGTCTCCTAAGTACCAGGATTATAGGGATGTACCACCATGCCTGGACCTAACCTTTTTTTTTTTTTTTTAATTATGGATCTTTATAAGCATAGCTAATATGCTTTGATGTCTGAATTAAAGGCTTGAGATGATCTGGATGAAAATGTGTGTCATCTGACTTCAAGATCCAGATCAAAAGCTTGTGTCTTCCAGCTTCAAGACATGGATCAAATGCATGTGGTCTTCCTGCATCAAGATCCAAATCACAAGTGTGCCCTCCATTTCTGGATTGTAATTCATTCCAAATGTAGTCAAGTTGACAATCTACCCCTTGACAACCTGACATATAATAATATCTTTTTATGCCCAAGGAAAAACAATAACCAGAACATAATAATGTGTAACATGATATATCTATCCCTCATACAACCACAAACACATTGTAAATTTAGAATAGGTGGCAGTGATCCTTGGAGAAAATCCTTTTCAAAAGAGAGAAGCTTAGCTGGGTGGGCTCTTGCCCCAAAGCCACCACTCCCTTAATTCCATTTAATATCGTTAATCTGTTTATCTCCACAAACACAGGATTAAGCTCCATTCCACTTCCTGGTGTCCCTTTAATCCTTGATTAATTCATTTTGTGTTTTTTTTTTTTCCTTGCACAGCTTGCTTCATTTGTAAAATGCTTTCTTCATAAGGATAGAGTCTATACTAGGCTGTTTTGAGATTTCATTTGCCAATGCAATAAATCTAAATCTCTTCACCTTAGCCTCTGACAGACTCTTCAGGCAAAGGCAAAGAGCAGCCACATTTATCACCAAAATATAACAAGAATGATCTCTAGGCAACATGCTAAAATCCTTCTCCTCTGAAACCTCTTGAGCCAGGCCCCCTCAATCCAAATTACTCTCAGCACCATTATTTTCCGTGCTTCTTTCTACAAAGATGGCCCATTAGGTTCCACTCAAAGCATTCCACTGCTTTCCTAACCCAAAGCTTCCAAATCCACATTCCTCCAAACAAACGCATGGTCAGGCCTATCACAGCAATCCTCCAGTCTCTGGATCAACCTCTGCATTAGTTAAAACTCCATTGCTGGGATGAGACACCATGGCCAAAGCAACTCTTATAAAGGAAAACAGCTAATTGGGGATGGCTTACAGTTTCAGAGGTTTAGTTCATTACTATCATGGCAGGAAGTATAGAACCATCAACTCGGGACCCCCATGAGACCAACAGGACACAACATCGATGTAATTAGTAAAGAAGGATTTTTAATTAGACAGCTCAAACTGGACCACCATGAAATGGTGATCTTGAGGGCAGAAATGATTGAATATTTTAGGGCAAAAACCGAAAGCAGATGGGGGCTTGGGAACTGGAGCTTGGGAACTGCATCAAGGCTGGCAATCCATCAAGGCTTTCAGAACAATGATGTTACACAAGGCTAGTCAAGGATGTGGTTAGTTCCTGGAACAGTCTGCACCTTCAGTCCAGGAGTTTAGGTTCCCAGGCCCTCAAAGTAGGTCAGGCACAAAATGGAATCTGAAAATCAAGATGGAGTGAGTTATGCTGTCTTTTTAAGCCTCTCAGAAGCATGGCACCCTACAGGCCACTTCATATGAGCTAAACATTCAAACACATGAGTAGATACCAGTCAAACATATTCAAACCACCACACCATTTGCACCTGATCTTGTTTCACAAAGGTGCTACCTCAAAGTACCATAAATATGGGAACTTAGGACTTAAGGTTCCCACAGGGGACATTGACACCATGACACTGTGTATGCAGTATGCTCACTAGAGCTTCAGCTGTCTCCAGGCTTGTTTGACAGCAAGTCTTGCCCTTGACCTTTATGGACAACCATCAAAACTGGTGCCACATCCCCATGGTTGCACTGTTAGGCTCCATTTCTCAGACCTCTGGTTATGTAGTTTTATAAAGCAACATATTAGCAAATTGGCATTTGCTAGAAAGCCTGGTCCATCAGAGCACTTCTTCTTTCCTTTCCTTTCCTTTGTCACTGGTACTAACTAATCTGGGAGTCCTTTGCTCAAGGAGTAAGGGAACTGAGTCACTGAATCAGTTTAATTCAGCTTTCTGATATCATAATAAAACCTGAGAAAATAAATATGAAAAGGAAAGACTGGGATGTTTTTGTCCATCTGGTTGGTTGGTTGGTTGGTTGGTTAGGTTAAAATTTTCTAGCATGGCATCATTGCTCCAAGCCTGTAGTGAGATGGTACATTGTGGTGGGGAGTGTGTGGCTAAGTAGCTGTTTAAAACCAGGAACCACATAAAGAAGGACGTGGTTGAAGTCCCAGTGTCTTCTTCAAGGGCATGCCTACAGTGGTCTACCTCTTCGGATGCTGCCTCCTCAAGGTTTTCTCACCTCCCCGCAAGAGCACTGACTGAGCATCAAGACAACAAAACAACAACAACAACAACAACAACAACAACAACAAATCTTAATAGGGCGCTCCAAGACCACGGACTCTTTTTAAGAGACTTGCTCACTGACCAGGAATCCTGATCTAAACTTAAGGTGAAGAATAAAAACAATATTTTGTTTTAACCACTGAGATAATTTGAAGGTTATCTATGAAAAACATGAAGCACTATCCATCCATTTAGTCAATTCAGTATAGCTTAGACCTAGGTGCCAAGTTCTTTCAATGGCAGAACACAGAATTAGAAATTATGCCTTTTCCTAACAAAGCATCAATTTGTTACAGACATAAAGAGCAACATTCTTTAGGAGGATGGTCATGTGGGAATCATGGAAAGTGTCCAGCTCATATTACTAGAGAATTAATTACCTTCCCTCAGCTATCACTAGGACTGCAAAGTTCAGCTTCTCCTAGGGTGTCTAAAAGGGGGGGGGGGGAGCCCAGCTCATGCTAATGAGGTTCAGTGACATTTGGACAAAAGGATACAGTGTAGTCAAATATAGCACCTGCCGCCTGCACTCGGGTGATACCTGCCTCCTGAATGCACTTCTACCTGCTGACAAGCACTCAGCATCCTGAGTTCTTTGTACCGAGTACAGGTTAGACATTTGATGACTCAACGATGTTTATGGGCTGGTCCAAAATTCTGTTTGACTCAAACTTTCCTCCAGACTTTTCTTTTATGAAGTCTTTTTATGAAGTTTATGGGAACTATATTAAATATTTCTCATGTGTCATTACATGCAGTTCTAAAACTTTTCAAAAGTATAATATCATTAACTTATTACCAATGACCAGTTACTTATCTAAGAACAAAATAACAGAATCAGGGACAATTTTTTTTAAAAAAATCTAATATTCTTTCCAACTGGAGAGAAAGTGCAGACCAAAGTCCTTATATTTTCTTTGTTAATGGTTTTTAATTGCGTTTTCTTTATTATAATTTTCATTAAATTTTTCATATAACATGTTTTTATTTATGTTTAATGTCCTCGGCTCCTCCTAAATTTGCCCCACCTCTCTATTTACCCAATTTTATGGCTTCTATCTCTTTGGATCTTTCTATCTAAAAATAAAAATAAATAAGAAACAAAAGAAAAAAGAAAAAAAAAGAAACAAAACAACCCCACAAAGACACAGAAATAGAAATCAAAATAAACAAAAGACCAATAAATCAAAAAATGCCTCCCCCACAAAAAAGCAAAAGGAAACAAATAGTTTACAAAAAAATAAAGTTAAGTTGATTTTATGATGGGCAACTTCTCCTAGGCATGTGGCCTGGCCTGAGTTGTGGTTGATATAACCAATGACAGGACATTGGAGAAAATTGAAATTCCCTTCCTAAGTAGTTATGAATTACAGACACTTTCTTCATTACAGGTGGAGCCCCATGTTCACTTCTCCCTCTCAGTGCTAGGACCCTGTCTGCATTGAACCTGTGCAGGGCTTGTGTGTGCTATCACAGTCTCTGAGTTCGGTCTTCTGTCTGGAAGATGTTCTTCTGTTGGTACCATCTATCTTCTCTGCTCTTAAGTTTCTCCTTCTCTTCTCCATAGCTCTCTGAATCCCAAGGGAAGGGGTTTGATGAAAACAATCCATTTAGGACAGAGTGCTCCAAAGTCTCTCACTGTCTGTGCATTGTCCATTTGTGGGTCTCTGTGTTAATTACCATGTACTATAAGAGAAGCTTCTTTGATGTGGGTTGGGTGAGGCAATGATTTATGGGTACAGCACTGTGTCATCAATAAGCCGGTGACAGCACATGCTAGTGAGAATGTGAGGAAAATGGAACATTCATTCACTGCTGGTGGAGATAAAAAACTGGTTGTCCTAGTTAGGGTTTTATTGCTGTGACAAGATACCATGACCAAGGCAACTCTTCTAAAGGCAAACATTTAATTGGGGCTGGCTTATAGTTTCAAAGGTTTAGTCCATTATTATCATGGCCATAACCATGGCAGCATCCAGGCAGGCATTGTGCTGGAGACGGAGCTGAGAGGTCTGTCTTGATCCACAGGCAGCAGAAGGGAACTATCCCACACTGGCATACCAGAAGTATATATGACCTCACAGTGACACACTTCTTCCAACAAAGCCACACCTCCTAATAGTTCCACTCCGCATGGGACAAACATTCAAACACATGAATCTTTGAGGGTCATAACTATTCAAGCCACCACACTGGTACAGCCACTGTGGTAATCAATATGGCTACTCTTCAAGAAGCTGGTAATTATCTACCTTAATATCCAACTATACCACTCTTGAGCATATGCCCAAAGGCGGCTGTTCCATACTACAGAAATATGTGCTTCTTTATAATAGCCAAACATCAGAAGCAGTCTAGGTATAAATCGACTGATGAATGGGTAATGAAAATGTGACATAGTTTATGTAATGGAATATTATGTAGCTACTAAGAAATTGAAATTCACAGATGGAGCAGGTTATCCCATTCTGACTGGGATAACCCAGACCCAAAATGATAAATGTTGAATGCTTTCTCTTATATATGGATATTAGTTAGCTTTTAAGCTTTAACTGTGTGTGCTACAGTCCAAATAACCACAGAGGTTAGATACTGAGTAAAAGATGGAAATATTGGAAGAGGAAATAAGATATAGGGTTATGGAGAGATTTACTTCTAGAATGAGGAGATTAAACGGGAGGGCAGTAAAGTAGGAAGTATGTATAGGGAGAGCCAACTAAGTCTAAAGGCCATCTGTAAAACCATATAGAAACCTAATATTGTAGATGCTTTCTAAAATATACATATATAAAAAGGAATCTAAGTAGAATCACCAAATAATAGTGGAGACAATGCTTCCAACTAGTCATATTGTGCCACAAAATGAAGCATCCAGTGCTAGGTATGAATGACATTTTGTTAAGTCATTAGCCAGAAGGGTCCCACGGCTCTCCCAAAACATCATAAAATATTGCAAAGTCTCTCTATAACCTAATGGCAAGGCTGGCACTATAGCTGAAGAGAACACTTATTTATATCACTGGACATGGAGAAGTTAAACTGGTACCTAACAAGAAGCTTCACTCCTACTAATTAATATTCATGGTACTTAAAGGTATTCTACACAACAGGAAGAAAAGGGTAATCATAAATATAACTCAGCTACAAGCCCTGTGGCTTATAACAGCAATCTGTCTTTAAGATATATTGATGCTTGCCCATGGGATGGGTCTCAAGTTGGGCTAGTTACTTGTTGGCCATTCTCTCAGTCTCTGCTCCATCCCCTGTGCTTGCATTTCTTGTAGACAGGACAAAATGGAATTGAAAGTTTTGTGGGTGGGTTGGTGTCTCTATCACTCTACTGGGGTTCCTGCCTAGCTACAAGAGGTGGCCTCTTCAGTTTCCATATTTGCAATGTTGTGAGCCACAGCTAAGGTCACCCCCATTGATTCTTAGGCACCTCCCTTATCCCAGGTCTCTGTCTTGTCATGGAGATGCCCAAGCACTAATTGTGACACTATTGATGATACTGTTATGCTTTCAGGCAGGAGCATTTGTCCTCTGAGAGGCTCCACCCAGGAGCTAGCTCAGACAGATACAGACATCCACAGCCAAACAGTAGATGGAGCTTGATGGCTCTAATGGAAGAATAGGAGGAAGGATTGCTGGGACCCAAGGGAATAGGTATGCCACAGGAAGACCAACAGAGTCAACTAACCTAAACCCTGAGGCTCTCAGAGTCTGAGCCACCAACCGAAGAACATACACAGGTTGGGCCTAGGCTTCCCTGCACGTATGTAGCAGATAATGCAGCTTGGTCTTTACTTGGGTCTTACTTAACTAGAGCAGGGGCTATCAAAATCTGTTGCCTGTATGCAGAATATGTTCTTTTAGCTTGGCTGCCTTGTCTGGCTTCAGTGAGAGAAGAAGCTCTTAGCCTCACAGAGATTTGAAATGCCAGGGTGGGGAGATACATGGGGGGCAAGCACCTGCTCAGAGGAGAAGGGGAGGGAAGAGGTAACTGGAAAGGGGGCATTGAACAGATGTAAAGTGAATAAGTAAAACTAATTAAAATTTTTAAAAAGATGTAATAAAGATGAGGTGGCAAAAAAGATACATTGATGCACTAGTGGGAAAATGTTATAAGTGTATAACCAAGGATTTTTTGTTAGAAGGTAAGGTATTCTTCATGAGATGAAACCCGTACCTCATACTGCAAAAGTGAATGAATCTGAGATTTAACTGGTCATGGACCTAGTGGAATAGCATTCTTAATACTCTGCTAAAAGAACGTGGCAATAAAATGACCCCTGATTGCATACTGATTGCTGATTGTTAATGTGGATTTCTGGCCTATTTTTCAAGGTAACATCTGTGCCACTTAGATTTCAAATAATGTAACAAATAACTGAGATAATGAAAATTGTATTTAGGCTTGTAGTTTTCAAGGTTCTGGTTCATACTGCTTAGCCAGGTCCCTTTGGGCCTGTGGTGAGGGGTATATTAAGACATGGATACAGGATAGAACAGACAGCTCACATTATGGTCAGAAGCAAATAGCAATGGCCCTAGAGATCAATGTCCACCATGGTTTTGGTTTGTTTTGAAACATGTCTGTGTGACCTTAAAACTCATCTCATAAGGTTCCAACACTTTTGAGTAACATCAGACTGGGGACCAAACCTTTAACACATGAACTTTGAAGGAATGTTCTAGAACCGACTTATAGCATGAGGAATCTACATATACAAAAAGAGAAATAGTCTTTGTGTCATTAAGTGAAACCAAAGAAGTAACACAACTTTTCTTCAACAAACAAACAAGAAAGGATTACATTTTAATCACAGAGTGCACCCCAATTCTATAAACAGTAGGTTGGTGTATTAAGTGCTGCAGCTTGGAGCTGAGGAAGTGCAAACTGTACAAATAGCAACACAGAACTCAGCATGCAGTTGGGCTCCTCCTGTCTCTACTCCAGTCTACCATTTACTTGATAGAATTTTATCCACTAAAAGGCTTTGCTCTGACATCAGTCTCTTTTACTTCTGCCTTTTAAGTTTTAGGAGATACACTGTGATAGCTTCAAAGTGTCTTTTGATAACAGACCTTTGCTCTCTATTTCAAAAGTGAATGAGGAACGAGGTACAGCTGCATTGCATCTGCCACCAGCCACAGCCTGGTTGCTATCTACATGGGCTTTTCTCTGTAAACACTGGGAAATGAGATAGCATTATAGCACTTGGCTGAGTCTCTCTCTCTCTCTCTCTCTCTCTCTCTCTCTCTCTCTCTCTATCTATCTATCTATCTCTCTTTCTCTCTCTCCTGCCCTCCCATGTGTGTGTGTGTGTGTGTGTGTGTGTGTGTGTGTGTGTGTACATGGTTCAAAGCTATGTTTATTTACTCTTCTCCAAACATTCACAAGAACCTTAGGAGATTTGAGAATGAAAAAAATAATCAGTATTTTAAAACATGAATAAACACTTCTTGTTGAGACGGGATGTTAAATAAATGATAGATAATAGTTTCCAACATGAATTTTATATTGTATTATACTTAAGGTTTATATGGTAATTCCTCGTTTATGTTTGGCCATTGGTCTGATGCTCTTATATCTTATTTAATTAGGATAATGATTTACTATTTTTCAAGGATATGCTGCTATGGCTCAAATATCTGTTCTTTTTGAAAATAACTGAACAGTTTTAGAATCCTGACTTTAAGGCTAATCCTACAGTCAATGACACAATGCATTCTCCAGGAGCACTGCTTAGGGATGAGCCAAATCAAGTTAAATTTGAGTTTCTGGGTTTATTCTGTGAGGTTTTGCATACGAAGATGACTGATTCTCAGAGACAAGCACAATCATATAGCAAAAAAACTTCAATGCTATTAAAACCACAAATAGTCCTGATTAGCTGCCATCTAGGCTGAAAAGAGGGTTCCGAGTCTGTTCAATTAATCACTTGGTTTAATATTAATGCAATTCTCCCAAACTTGGTAAGAAAGAATCATCAACAATGAATAATTGGTGTTTACTATTCATGAAGTTGATACAAGTTCTTAATCTGAAAACACATCTGAGGTGTCTGAATCATGTGCTTTAATTCTTCTTTAATTTACGAAAGTAAACAGGGACTGAAGAATAGCTTACTCAGTAAAGTGCTGGCCTTTTGAGTATGAAGCTGACTTCAACCCACAGAACACGTATAAAAAAATGTCAGGAGCTGGAAAGATAGCCTAATGCACTGCTCTTGGAGAGGACGCAGGTTTCATTGCCAACATACACAGAGTGACTGATAAGCATTGCAACTCTGGTTCAAGGAGAACCAATGTTTTCTTCTGACCTCTGTGGGTACCAAGTCCACACATGGTGCACATACAGGCATGTTTATATGTTTCATGGTTATAATCCCAGAGCTTTAGAAGTAGAAAGAGAAGATTGCTGGGGCTTGCAGCCCAGCCAGCTGTTGTGTGACTCTTATCTTGAAAAGACACAATACAAATGTCCTAACCCTTAATAGAGAACCTTCCAAAAAGCAACCTAATTTTTACCACCAAAACCCAACTTGGTGTATCGGTGAGTTAACTGGGGTTACCTAGAGGAGTTGAATGAGGGGTTGCCTACAGAAGCAGGGACAACTCAAAGACAGCTGCATCAACGAAAGTCCACCCCAGCATAGTCATCAGTCATACAAGCTGGAACCTTGGAGCTCTCTGCATGACTTAACTGGCAGCTCAACAGGTCATAGATTCTCTTCCAGGCAGCTTGCCTACTCTGAAACTCCTCAGGAGTCTGAGTACATAACCTTGGAGATGTGTAAGTCTTGTCCATCTGGCCAGTTTCAAAGATTTCCCGAGGCTAATGAGGTTTTCAATTCCTGAATATTAACTAATGCCCGTATAAAGCTTCCTGAGTCTTAAGGAACTTCCCCCCTTAATGGAATGTTTCTCTTAGATGAACCTATCTCATAACACCAGTCTATGGGAGAAAGCAAACTTCAGGATAGTGAAAGTACCTGCTTCAAAGAAAAGATGATTGCCATGAGGAACTGCAACAATTGTGCTCTATGTGCACTTACATGCTCCACTCCTGCCATCTTTAATGCTAAGATTCCCAGGGTTTGAGCTCAGTCAGCTTTACCATTTCTATGCCTATCTAGTAGCATGGTCCCACATGCCCTACAAAAAAAAAATCAATAAAAATTATGAAAAAAAATGAGAAACATGGAATTTAAGTGGACCAAAGTAGCAACTGTTACAGCTAATATTCAAATGTCATTTAGGCTAGAGTCTGTGTTAACAATCATTTGCATTTTGTGACAAGGAAATACATTTTGGAGTTTTACCTCTCAACATGAGTATTTGTCTAATCTTTCTGGTTATCAGAAAATGAAAGGAATGTGAACCCTTTCAACGTGACAGCTGTGAATCAAATGTCATTTTATGACAGGAATCTTTAAGTGGAAAAAATATGGATAAAAGAAAAATTTCCAACGTAAAGCCAAAGTTAATACAGAGTAGAATAAATTTTATGCAGATGTTGGCTTCCATTATCATCTCATAAAATGAGCACAATGTACATTGTACCTGTAAAAATCCCAGGAAAATGACATGTGAGAAACCACATTGTCTCTCATGTTTGGTTCATCAGCACTAAATAGGATAGCCCCATTTCTGTTCAGCCACAGATGACAGTCAGTTTGTACACAGAGATGCTTTCACATGTGGATACCTGCTAACACCAAATGTCACTCTGTGTAGCTAAATGCTTATGCTCTGCCTCTGTGCCAGCAGCAAATGTTACTAGTGGGTTACTTTAGCTCCACTATCTTTGTTCCTCCTTCCAAGACCTTCTTGCTTACTCTTGGCTTTCTGTCTTCCTTGTTCAAGAGTGTTTAACTAGATTCACTGAAGTCAAAATTACACAGGAAATAAATTCAGTCTTCCTAAAGAGCTTAAAACCAAGTGAAAACCACAGTGCAGCCTGGACTTGGCAAATGGTTAGATTATGTTTGTACTGAAAAAGTACCAGAACCAGGGTTCTGACATGTACCTCCTACTGCATTACTTCGAGAACACATTAGCACCCTGTGACTTGAGCCAGAATCATTTTGATGTAATAATAGTGACACTGATGATATTGACCCATATGATAAGAGCAATAATTACAGCAATAAAGATTTGAGGAGAAGTATGAAATAATGTAATGTTTATACAACCTTATAACATGACTTATGAATGTTATCTAGATTATATCCTGTAAAGAACCATAAGAGGCTGCACTGATATGTTTAAAAGACAAAACTAGTGGTAACTTGCCTGAACTAGCAAGCAGTACAGCTACTAATATTGACTACTAATATTGACATCCATGTCCTTTGATATTGGAGCCTGTCTAATAAATATCAGAGTACATGCCTGCATCATCACCATTTCTATCCTACAACCCATCACAAAGTCAGATGAACTTTACTGCCAGACAACGCTGCCTTCATCCTTGTCCTCTCTCCCTGGGACTGTAGCAGCTGAAATGTGCCAAGCTGGCGTCCTTTCTACTAATCTTTTTCTCTTCCAGCCATTCTTAGAGATTGCAGAATAACAGTACTGAAAAACGAACCTCTTCATACTGTTCCCACCTCAAAGCTGCCCTAGGACTCCTGCTCACTGCAGAGATAGAGATACAAACTTAATAGGAGTACAGAATTTCTCTAATCCCATCCTGTACCACATGTATACCACCCGTAGTTCAAATAAGCCTCCTGGCTCCCTGGTTAATTATTCTGTTTCTTCTGCTTTACCCTCCAAGTTCCTGCTTGACTTTCTACATCTCCAGAAAAATCTTTTGTTGTCTGTCATGCTTCTCCTTGAGCAATGACCTCAGTTACTCTACAGGGTGAGGCCAGTGTTCTTCTATGCTTTCATGAGATGCTGTACTTAGCTCCAGGGTGGTAGTTAACTTCTTCATGGGGTTGTTTGACTGGAGGTTTTAAGTGTAATAAGAGCAATGACAAAGTCATGTCCATGCCCACTATCATCCAGTTTCTTCTGATTTCTACTGCCTTACCTTCCTATCCACAAATGATGCATCATGATCTATTGCCTCTGTGTAATTGATTGCTCAGGCCATTCCATCTATCTGGATAGTCTCCTCTAACCCACCAAAATCATTCCTAAACATTCAAGTCCACCTCTCTATGTTTTCCTCACTCAGAGATGGCCTATTCTTTTTACAAATGCAATGGAGGTTTCTGGATTTGGCTTCATATCTCCATAAATTTATCTGCTTTTATTTTGTTTTTCATATGAACTGGAGTTCTCTGATGAAGCTGCATTTGTGTTGAAGTTCTTACTGCTTAAAGTAGAACTTTGTGATTGAGGACATACAGAACATCAATAGTGAAAGTTATCTTGGGCTATCTGTACTGCTCTTGATTAGTATTTGCAACTAACTGTTATCAGAGGACTAGAAAATCACTGGTCAGTGACTTATGTGCCTGGGGTAAGGATGGATCCTCTTAGGGCATCCTCCATGAAAAAGAAACTGCAGAGAATGAAAGAGGTCTGAGACACTTTTAACACAATCAGCATTGGCAGAAATCTTAGTGCACTTTTCAAGTAGGGTGAACCAGAAAACCAACACAGATAAAGCCACCTTGAGCCTCTACTCACTGATGTTCTTCTGGAGGCAGCTGAGAAAACTGAATTCTGCCCAGAATGTGAGCTTTGGGTACAAAAACCTACACTGCGTCTCCTCATGAAACACAGTGATTAATAATTAAGCAGACCCTATTTTTGTTGCTTTTAACTTTCAGTTAGTCAAGGGCTATTTTGTGTGCCCCTAAAATATGGATGTTTGAGACAGGGAATATCTAATTTGGTTAACTTTGGTATCATGAGTTTACCGGTTAGCTGGTGTTATCTTTGAACCAGGAAATATTCACTGTCATTGTTTTACCTTGTGTCTTTGTGGCTAGTTTAAAGCTCATGTTTTATTTTTTATTCCTTTATAACTGAGTAGTGATAAACAATTTGAGACTTACTTGCCTAAACTTTAGCATCAAGAAATTATAGGGTACTACCCCTGTTCATTCTTTCCTGCATCTGGCCAAACTCAACTTCTGTACCTGACCTAAGATCTTTGGAACTATTAAGCAAAACTTAGAACAAGTTGTTAAATGTTATGACCCTCTAGACTCTACCAAGCCTAAACTAAAGAATTAACATCTGAAACCTAAGAAGGAATATCCCTGCTTTTCCATAGTCCTTTCGACATAATGCCCCCACCAATATTAAGTAAATGCATTGACTTGTAACTCTTTTTTCTCTACGACCATAAAAACTCATATGTAGAACATTTTGTTTAGTATTTTTTGGGTTCTACTCACTCATATTGCCTTAGAGTGAACTCTTTCTATTTCCTTTTGAAGCAGGGGTTGTGCTACATCAATATCTGTCCACAGTTTAGTTCTTTCATACAGTACCTATCTCTTGAAGCTTTTATCAAAAGGTAGCTCTTAGTCATCTTTGTTCAAACTTCATAGTCAATGAGCATATTCCTACTTTTTTTTCCCTCTTACTAAAACCCAAGCTGTGTGTGATAGGCAAGTGAAGGAATGTTAGGACAGGTTACATTGCTCATGCCTGGATCTTCCCTTGTATTTCCCACTGACAACAGAAAAGACTTGTAGAAATGTGCATGGAGACATGGGTTCATTCTAGAAGATGTTCTAAAAAGTATTCTTTTGTTGACGGTTCTTATATATATCAAGACATGCCTTTTTTGGTCTGAGTGCATAGAATAGGAAGTTGTTGAAGCACTCACTAAAGTCCAGCCATATCTATAGCTTGCATATCATGTTAGCATCTCCACCAAGTATTTTCATACATTGATAATTAAACCAACCCCCTTTTTCAGCTAAGAAAACTATAGAGGTATAACTTGTATGAGCACATGGAAATCACATAAGGCAAATATGAGAATATGTTATTTGAAATATATTGTCCTTGTTTCTTGTTTGTAATTCCTAATAGGCTTGGAATATTCAAAATTATTTTTTTCTCTGTTAATGAGTTGACTTTTGCCTAGAACCCCCTACATAGCTTCAGGATGAGGACTGGCCACCAGAAATGCCAAAGTAAAAGTAAAAGATTAGACTTGATAGACCACTGCCCAAACTCCACAGAAGGATAAAAATAGAAAATGAAATTGTCCAGAGATTTGATTAAACATACCTCTATAAAGATGAATTCCCTAAACACTACAATATGAAATATTAAAGAACTTCAGGATATCTGAACAGTAACAGACCCTTCACACTAAGAAAGGAAGTAAAAACTCCATGCACCTTGACCACACTTTGCCTTATCAGTTGTTCATCAGTATCCTTGATAATAACGCCTATAATAATTCATTATGCATAGGTATTTCCACAAAGTCTATGAGCTTCCTTAGCAGGCTAATTAAAATTTAAAAGGGGATAGAGAAGTCTTCATTTATTACTGGCTTGTCAGAACAATAGGTAAAGCAATCTGAACCCTTAATTGGTGCTTGATGTAGATAAGACAAAAAGCTATCCAAGGGTCTAAGTTTCAACTTGCAGGATGTACCTCTATCTCCAAGTAGTATCAGTTATGAAATGGTCTGGAGGATATCCGGATGGTATTAATTATACAGTTAACTTCTTGCTGCTGGGGTAACATCCCCACCTTGGAAGCTCTGAATTGATCTGTGTTTTGAGAGTATTTTTAAATAAATGAGTCTGTTTATCCCTAAGACAAAAGAAGAAATATAAATCAGTCTGCCTGGCAGCTGAAAAATATGCACAACTTCACCTTACCTGTAACTAAAAACATTTAGGTGGGTATTCCAGATAGATTCTATGAGCGCCCAAGATTCTCTTCTTGACAAATTCTACTTCAAATAGTCATAGGGAGTGATTTTATAAGGGGATAACCCTTTCTAAAGGTTTCTGCAATGAGATATGTGGAAAGGGGAGTCAACCAAATTTTCCATGACCATAGGACTGAGGATTTCAACGGATTATTCACATAAAAGTTTTGGATCTTCCAAAGTTGATAGTAGTAGAGGACCATCTAAGCCCCTCCTTTTCTTTCACTACACTATTTGGTCTTGGTTTTGATGTTGCCAAGCCTGTGTTTTTACAAGGATGTGTGCAAGTAAAGTCTGAACAAAATATTAACTACCAGAATTTGCTAGAAGACCCTCAGAGGATTTTTAAAGATAATGAGCTAAAAGTCAAGCCTTCAGCGTGGAAATGTGAGCAACATAATTGGGGCTCTTAGCTTGGTCCTGGGCATGGCCAAAGCATCATTCTAGTTGTACATAAATGTTCAACCTGGATACCATGCGGCCATCACCCTCATATTACTGTTGAAGAGTTTAAATGCTATTAAGCTGTAATTAATTGTAGCACATGTTCAAAAATATCGAAAACTGCAGAGGTTAGCACAGCTCCTATACAATGATGATCTTCAAGCGTGTAAATTTTTCTTTATTACAAAATAAAATACAAATAAAACACACCTCAAGCAAATCCACGTTTCGACCAAACAACATGAGGAAAACAGAATACATTCACATAACTCATGTGAGTTATATAGCCTGTATTCTCACCGGAAGTGCTTAGGCAATTTTTTTTGTTTTTTTTTTTTTTGGTTGGAGAAGGGACTGAAGGAGCTGAGGGAGTTGGCAGCTCCATGGAGGGAGCAACAGTGTACACTGGCCTGACCTCCCGATGCTCCTGGAGATTGAATCACCAACCAAACAATTCACATGGAGGGACCCATGGTGCTGACCACATATGTGGCAGAGGAGGGCCTTGTTAGATGCCCCAATATTGGCATTCTTTTGATAAGCATTGATCTCTGACCTCACCGTTGTATTGAGAGAAGTTTGGAAGAATGGGAGGACAAGCTCAGCTTCTGCCTGTGCCTGCTCTGTGACCATAGATAAGACATCAATTATTTTTCCACCTCATATAGTAGGAAGACAATGGCACCGACATAGTAAACCTTCTGAAAGGATGCTCTTCCCTCCAGGACTTTCTTGTGCATGCCAAGAAGAATATAAACTCCTTAAGGACATTGCCTATGCTACCATTCCAATGTGCAGTGGTTTCTTGCCTCTGTCTATGCATGTCTGTGCTCATTCACTGGCATACTGACTTTCTTGCCAACCAGAAGCTACAGACAGGAAGAAATCCTGAATGCTTGGCTCAGTTCACTTTGAACAGCTCTTTTGTCTACTCTGTGCTGCACAAATATCTGTTATTTTCTATTGTTAATGCTGCTGCCTTTCTATAAGATCCCACAGAGTTTATGCTGTCAATATGGGTATTCTCTTCAAATCTCATCTCCTGGCATGCATCAGTATATAAAAGGCTGGGAGGCAATGTATTGTATAGTCCACAATGAACCTTACCATGACCTCATTGCACCATTCTACCATTTCCGGCCCTGGCCTTACAGGGTCTGCAGAGTAACATCGATGACAGAGCAGAACACAAAAACCTAGTGTAAAAAGGAGATGCATACCAAGGTGATATACATCTGAGACCGGGACTCTCTTGAAATGGATTTTGGCTAAAGTTAGCTTACACTAACGTTTCTTCTATCTTAAAATCTCAATGTTTTATTCCATCCAAAAACATTTGCTGACAGCTAATGACATTTCTTAGAAGCTTTCCAGAAGACTATAATATAAAACTTCAAAATCAAGAGGTCAGAAGTCAGCGTAACTGGTCCAAACAACCCATGATTAGATGGTATCTTGAATGCAATTCTCTGAATCCACAGGGCTCTTGTGCAGGTCTACCTCAGAAACACCATTAAAAGATTTGAGTTTTGGTCCCCAGGACCTCCATACTTATTTAAATTAGATCAGCTCAGAGTCAAACTACTTTTAATATATTAGAATTATTCATGGGAATTTGAAAAAGACAGTTGTGTTACTAAAAAGGACATTTGAACACATCTGAAATGATGCCTGTGGGGCCTTGTGTGGAGCTTCTAATCCCATCCTATACTAGGTGAACTTGTAATTTTTGAAAATCATGGGTTCAAATAGCCACAAAACTTTAATTGACATATAGGAGAAAAAATCAAAGTAGCTACAACTGGGAGAGTCTCACAGCCACAAAACTTGTGAAAAGAAGTTAGAATTTAGCAGAATTTAGCTTCCATGCTTTAACTTCTTACTTAGTATCTCAAAACTATCCCCTTCTTGTCTCTAATTCCTCATCTTGCATTCATAATTCAGCCCATTCTTATCTGACTCATCTCTGCATCACTCACTACAACCCAGCCCACTAAGAGACTACATTACATATCCACCTCCCCAAAATTCTCACTTAGCACCTGCAGCACAGGGCAGCCACTTTCTTCTTTCTAAACATTGACCTTTTAGACCCTGGAACTTGAATGCCTGTGGCTCTGTTTCTGTATCTCACATGTCTTCCTTGCATCTTCTTGTCCCCAGCTTGTTAGTTCTGTCGTGAGATCGCTTGTCTTCTTTAGAGAGCTCACTCACTCCCCCTGATTTCAATTCTATTGAAGGACTAAGGCCATTTAAAGGCTTCAACCCCTGGACTGTAGATTCCCAAATTCTCAGTGGTATTGATCACAGACATCTCCTTGAAAGGTATCCAAATGTTATTTCATCATCTTCCATATAGTCTGGCCCTACATTTTAGTTACCCCATAGTCAACAATGTCACTCCCAGAATATTTGCCCAGTAGGAAATCTAGGCATCCTTGAGTATTCCAAACACTCAACTACTCTCCTCCTCCTTCTCCTCCCCAGATTTAATCACCAATAGGGAACCACAGTGACGACCCCTAAGTGTTTCTAACAGCTTCCTACGTTCCCCACCCCACCTATACTCTCAACCCCAGCTAGAACCTCCTGTTTTTCTAACATTATTGATCGCTCCCACACTCATTTACCAAACTTCAAATCAATCAATCTTTCTGAAATATAAATTAGTAGTTCCACTTTTTACCATCCTGCAGCTGTGACTTGGATAAACTCAAGTACTTTACTAGCTTCCAAGACAACTCACAGGCTAACTCTTGCAAAGTTCTGAGACCCATTTTTTTTATATATTCTACCAATGTCTGGGTTTAAACATTCTTTGTTTCTGTGGCCTTGCCATGTGCTTCTCTTATCTTTAGCTTGAATGGTCTTCAGAATTCTGCCTAGGTCACTTCCTGAAGAAGGTGGCCTGCTAACTCCCCAAGTACTGGCTACTTTAGAACCTGTGTGCTTGCAGAGCACCATTGCTTGCTTTATGTGAGCAATCATCACTCTCTCTGTTACTTTTTCCATCTCCCACACAGAAAGCAATCTTTAAATTGGCAGGCCTCTGTTATATCCCTTAACAGCATACTTAGCATTCAGTGACAAATCCCCAATGAAGGAACAAAATGATCATCTTCCTATAACAAAGGTAGATGTATTTTAAAGCAGTGACTCATGATAGCTGGCATTTGAAATGTATAAAACGACATGGGAACAAAAAAACTGTGGGGAATTGGGTTCCCAGAATTGAAGAGATTGTTTAGCATCTCTTAAAGCACTTGTCATAGGAGTTATATAAAACAAGATAAGAATTAATTATTACTCAAATAAGCACATAGATATGGAAACTGGCAACAATTACTTTGGACATCTGGATTCTGGTAGGCAAGACTGCATGGTAGAAAAGAACTGCTAAAGGTGCCCAAGATCTCCCAATGTAAGCCCTAAGCCTTTGGTTGGGAGATCGTTCAATCAATTAAGTATTCTAGAAATACTAATATGTTCCATGGAGAAAGGCTGATCCATGTCTGAAGGATTCAGAAATCCAACTATGAGCTTGGATTTAATAGGCTTATAATAAGGAGAAATCAGCGATCATTAACAGTAATAACAGCAAATCACTACACTGGTGGTATGGACAAAAGCCGGGAAGGAAGAAAGCACTGAAATTACATACAGAATAGAGCTGCTGACACTGATTTACAGAAAGCTATCCTGGAGAGGTAAAGGCTGAGCTGAGTAGTGAGGAAAAGGTGAGCAGGACTTAATCTGACTGAAAAGACAGAACTTTCAGGGTGCAGGGTAGAGGATGCAGTCAAAAATTGCAAAAAGAAGGTAATTAAGAGCAAACATGACCAGAGCCTCATGCTTGGAGGAGGGAACAGTGACAAGACTCAAACCCAGACACAGCAACCACACTTAGGGGTCTAAAGCTAAGTAGTCCCTGGTTTTTTTAAGAGATTAATATGGAGAGACGGCTCAGCAGTTAAGGGCACTGGTTGCTGCAGTTCCAAGAAATCTAATGCCTCTTCTGACTTCTGGGGGGACTGCACACATACAGCATACATACACTCATACAGGACAAACATCCACATATAAAAAATAAAAATTTAAATAGTACTTAAAACCAAATAAATAAAAATATATATTTCATAAATATTTTTATATTTTTATAAATATATTTTATATTTTATAAATATATTATAAATATAATTAAAATTAATATAACCAGATATTACATTTAAAAAAAATTTACTCAATATATTGCAAAGTGGATAGATCAGAAGAGGCAATAGTCTGGGAGTTTTAGGTAACACTAAACATAAATTGCTCCCTTCTACAAAAGACAGATCCCTCCCTCTTCTCACTTTGATGATAGTGGGTAGCTTGGGGGTGATCTCGGTGATCTCAGGTTTAAAATTAGAGAGCCAAGGTACCACCTCCAACCCCACAAATGCTGAATTTTCTCCCATCTGGTACCTTAGCAAAATTATCCTTCCACACAGACTGCAAAGGTCAAACTTCTGAATTCCATTCCTGGGGTGAAGGGCAGCTCTGAAGAAAGATAATGAAGCAGAACATGGTGAATAAAGCAAGGAGCTCGCTAATCTTTAAAATGACTTTGTACTAAAGAAATCCTCCTGCCAGGTTTAGCCCGTGCCTCCAGGGCTCTTACCTAGACGTAGAGAGAATATATTTTCTCAGAATATTGTTTATGAAACATTAAAAACTTTGTAAATTCAGAGCATTTAGATCAATGCCTTTGTTAAAATGTCAATACAAGAACAGCTGGCTTATCCCCTTTCCTGGGGAGGAAAGGCATTCCTGAATGTTCCTAGCAGATCTGTCATCTCTTCCTCAAGTCAAGTGACAAGTGAGTTATACAGAGGGGCTTCAAAAAGTTCAAACCATATTGCATAGCAGATGCTCAGAAACGATTATTCAGAGAGTCTGCCTGGGCCTCCCATTGCCCTCCGATTCCCTTGAAGCAATTTATGACCTACTCTTCCTTTGCCTCACTTATGTTGTGGCCACATTAATCCAGAAGATGCATTAACCTCACCCCTATTTCAAGTTTTTCGAAACCCTCCCCCAGTCCACACACCACACCACCATCTATACACATTATGTTCCTTTGAATGTTGTCTAAAGCAGATATATATTAGTGGCAAATGACCAACGTGATATATACTGAACTTTTACCTAACTCACTAGTTCTATTCTTTTCTGCTTTTGCTCCACCATAAATTCTCCAGCTGCTTTCATTTTTTGAAAACTAATGATCTTTCTTATTTCTATTTCATCTTGCTTCCCAATCTATCTCATTTTAAAGTTAACTTGGCGTAAAAGTGGCATGATGCTCACTCTCTCTACTCCGCAGAGCACCTTCTGATACCCATTGAGATGTGCTTCATTATAATTCGTCAAGCAATGGAATCTCATCCTTGACATATTGAGACCACAAAACACTTTGCATTTACATGTCAGGTTGAATTCATGATTACTACCTACACCACAGCAAATCAAGTGAATTAGAGTTAGAAAAGTCTTATTAGAACTGAAAGTCTTCGCTCAGGGGCTATGTAAGAATGTTACTTATAATTCAGCATTTATTAGGGGTTTGGAATAGACTACCTCGTTATAGAACAAAGATCCAGGGTTAGTTTTGCTGCAAGTTATTTACAATTACTCACCATCATCCTGTCAGTTTTTTTCTTTAAAGGGCTACAGAAATGGAGCTTATAATTCCACAAACAAACATTGCATGACTCGCTAATTTTCTTAAGGAAAATATCATCTGGTATCTAGCCTATATATTTAGTTGGGAAAAAAAGATTAATTTATTTTACTCTAGCTTAAGAAGCCAAAACAAAATAAATGCTTAATATATGAATGCAGACAACAGATTCTTTCAGAATTCATTCTATTTCCTTTTCTATCTTTAAGCAGTAAGGAAAAAAAGCAATTCCTAATCTGTACTCTTTCCTACTTCGCAATTAATTGAATGGTGTACAAATGTCTTCATGTTTTTCTGAACTCTTAGTTTTCATAGAAATATAAATGTTCTATGGCCTAATGAATGTCACAGTGCTTGGCAGATGAAAGTACACAAAGATATATTACTGGTGGAGTGGAAGTACAAGACTTTAAAAATAGTTAGTTTCTTGAGACAGAATCTCACTATGTAGTACACTCTCATAAGAAATTCATCATCCCCCTGCCTCAGCCTCTCAAATGCTGCAGTTACATGTGTATGCTGCTATAGCTGACTTGGACACACTTTCTGACAGCATTGTTTGTGATGTACTAGGCTTACCTTTGTATTATCACGCTGAAAGTATACCAATAAATTGAATATTCACTGTTTTAGAGAGTTAATAATTCAAATGTACTAACTCTAACAGACCAGAAAAATAAGTGGATTTGAAAGGCAGAAAATTTAAATTAAGTGACATTCATATCAGAATTTTATTTACCATAGAAAACAAATTTCAACTAATGTATGATACTGTCTACTAAGTAAGAAGTTTCAAAATCAAATAGGCATAGATTACTAGAGAAGACTGACAAGAATTAGCAAGATAGTGGATGTTCTCTTTTTCTCTTTTCACTAAATTAATTGAACCACATAGGTATTGGTTGCAGGTAGGAATACTACATAAATAAGTGTAGAAAACATGTAGCCATTCAATGAACTGAATGTATTATTCTAACTTTTGTAAAATGAAGTTCCCAGGAGTAAAAGACACACCAAAGTCAGTGGCTCTCTAAGGCTGATGAACTGACTAGAATTTCTCTGATTGTGGATACATTTAATGTTCTAAGTCCAGAGTCAAACTATCTGGGGCCATCTTACAAACCTTCTTACAAGCTATTTATTGACCATCTCTGTGTTTGACCTAATACCTAGCCTTAAAACAATTAGGAAAATTCTTTGTAGCTTCCTTCAGCACAAAAGTCAGGGTGTCACCAGAGAGTATCTGAAGCTTAAAAGAAAGTCTCCTTGTTTTGCTCTAAACCTTCTTCCAGATGTATCTACCAATAGATTTTAAATGCCTTGATTTATGACTCTATTTTACTACCATATAACTTCATTAAACTGTTACTCCTTAGAACATGGTATTTTGGGTAAACTGAGTCTGTGTCCCCAGGCCATGCTCACTTATATTTTATGCCAGAATAGCCTCTTATTCTCTTTGGGGTGTGAGTTGTGTTTTCATGTCCACATTTATCAATTTTTCAAGACCAGAATCTACTCATTAAATACAAATATCCTAGACTGCAGCTTATAACTAATTCTCTTGTCTCAATTGTAGTAATACTAATAATTTCTCTCAATTATAAGATTTATAAAGAAAATCCATAATATTTACAAAACAATAAACAAATCATTGATACTCTAGTCTCCTGCTATATGAACAGTGGTCTTTGTGTAGTAGCTCTTTTCCAGACATTTTCCTGATCTATCACATTCTTCTCAAATCTCTCTCTACCCTGGCCCGAGTCAAGTAGTGGACCACATAAAGATGCATCACAAGGCATTTTCCTATAAACAAAAATATTTGTCATTAAGGAAATCTAATGCTCTTAACCTAAGGATGTGGGACATGAAGAAATAAGAAAGGAAAACCTGTGCAATTGAAAGAGCAATATCTGCAATTTGTGGATTAAATGGTAGGTGACTGTATGTGTTGGTTACATTAAATGATGGATTCAGGAATACTTATGGAAGAAAGATGTATACATGATGAACGATAGAGGACAACTTTGGACAGTCGGCACTCTCCTTCACCTTGATTTGGGAATCTGATCTAAGCTGCTAGGCTTGCAAGGGAAGTGTCTTTACCTAGAGAACCATCTTGTTGGCTGAAACAAGAAAGTTGTAAGAGCTCATGTCTGCTTGTCAAAAAATTATTGTCTCAGATATGTCACACACTAGCCAAACAACTTTTGGCAGTATATATTCCTTTTTCTACTTTTAGTTTATTTCTCTACAAAATCAATAAAAAACATTCAGCTAAGTGGTGACTAGAGATTTACCTCTAAAAATATCATTTGTTCAGATTTTTATACTGATAAGGTATCTTTTGTAGGTCTTACTATGTTCTAGAGCAGTGGTTCTCAATGTGTGGGTTGAGACCCCTTTGGGGCTCACATATCAGATACTCTACACATGAAATATTTATGTCATGATTCATGACAATAGAAAAATCACAGTTATGAAGTAGCAATGGAGATAATTTTATGGTTGAGGTTGTCACCAAAACATGAGACACTGTGCTAAAGGGTTGCAGCATTAGGAAGGATGAGAACAACTGTTTTATAGAATATAATTTGTTGCTTAGTATCATAACTATACTCAATACAGAACTTTATTATGATATTAAATTTCCATGAATAGTTTTATTTCCTGCTGGGGAATAGAACTTAATATTTTTCACTTGATCACAGTCCAGCAAGGAAGGCATTGGTACCCTTCACTCTATAGTTGAGGAGGCTGAAGTTCCAAGACTGTAAAGAGCTTCTTCCAGCAAATGATGCAGTGAGAGACAGAGACTCTGTCCTAAACTGCATTCTGAGCTCTAAATATATCATATGTTTATGTAATCAACAAAATTATATCAATATTAAAATTTTAAATTATTTTTACCATTGAAATATATTAATAAAAATAATAATCCTAATATAATAAAGCTTTGATGTTGTACAAGTCATGGTTCTCAATAGTTTATAAGCACTTTATTATAACAATAATATCAAAGGGGAATAGAGAGACGAGAGGGCAAAGAGATGAAAATGACAGAAAATGTGTCTTAAATCTCTGTGAGATGCTAGAGTTGTTTGCCCCATAATGCATCTCCAGAAACAACCATGTTTGGAAACTAAATACTTGTCTCAAAAAAAAAAATCAGGAAATGCTAACAAAGCTGTGTTGCTGCATAGTCACCTGATGGAGCATTTTCAATGGCAGGTCTCATTATTGGTCATAACTTTTGAGCATTTCAAAACTCATAGTGGCCAAACACTGTTTTATTATTCCAGGATGCTCAGAAACTCTCCCAGAGTCGTCAGTTAGCTGTTGTGACTTTTGTCCTGCTACAACCTCATGTAGCCTCAAGACAAATAAGACTCCCACCCTGTGAAAGGAGCTTGATTGCCTCTGTAAATTTATGTGCATCATTACAGCTCTGAAGGTCCACTTTCCCATATGCAACAGTATTTCATAAGTGATATGTTAAGTTTGAAATTGCAAATTAAATCTTACTTTAATGTATTTTAATGTACAGGAACCACTGCGCAACTACATATGTGTTAAATCAAAACTTTGGAGACCATAGTAATGATTGAAGTAAAGTTTATTGAATCATGGCAAATACTAGTCAGAATAGAGAAGAACCAAGTTCAGAAACTCCCAGGAGTCAGAGGGATATAGTAGTTTTACTGTGACCTCAAGGTCAGAGCTGAGAATTTTTCATAAACATCTAGAAAGTAAAGCATTGTAATTTGCATTGGCTATGTTCATTTGGGGCTGGACAACAAAATATAGAGAAACATTTGGCATAAGATGATGATCAGTATTTATGTTTTTTGATTGCTTAGAATTAACAGCCCAGAAAGCTTATCATGAACAGGGTATGGTGCTGGCCCATATGATCAGCAGTGATGGGATCCAGGGCAAGATTTAAACACATGACTCTCTGGTGCTCCCAAGCCTCAGGCAGGTACCTATTAGTTACTTACCTCTTTATCACATTCCTCCTCTGTATTTTTCTACTATAATTAAATGTAGGATATCTCGGTGGGCTTTGTTTTATCATTTGTATAAAGCAGAATTCATTTCTTGCTCTTTTCCATTCTCATTTGGATCTTCTCTCTCCTTTACTCACCATCAAAGATATCTGGCAGAAACAAAATTTTGAATGACTCATTCATAGGCTTACTTTTTTATCATTTCTTTTATTTTGAGATTATGGTATATTACATAATTTCCTCCTTCCCTTTTCTCCATCAAAAGCATCCCAGGTCCCTCTTCTCATTCTCTTTAAATTCCATGATTCTTTATTTTGTTTTTTAATGCAGATGTGTATTGCAATTATCATTTGGCAATTAAAATAAAACAAAACAAACTTTCTTAGATGAAAGGAAGAAGATGACACATTGTTCAAAGAATTTCAGCACATGAATAATGCTAAAATCACTTAGTTGTTGATCTTTTTAAAATTGGTTTACACCACTAAAAAAGTAAGGTTACCAGATCCTCATTGTGAATGCTCTGTTTGAGATGGGAGTGTATTACTTCATCACACAAAACTTGCAACTTTGAGTTTCCCGTATTTATAGATTCCTAAATATAACCTTCTCAGTCTGTATAATGTTACTTGTATGTACACTTTCAGGGCTAGCCATTTGGTATTGGATAACTAATTGGTGTGAAAACCCAGCAGACACTTGGGCTAAGATTTCAATGTACACTAAAAATGCTTACAGTATCTTTGGTCAATTTCTAGTCTTCTATGAACCGAGAGTAGCAAATAACTACTTTTCTCAGTAGGATTCTTCTTCTGGCTATGACACATCAAACAGGTGTTATCATATTTTTGTCAGAAAGAAATATGCCAATTCATACTCCAAATAATTGTACTAAGTCCACAGATGGAAGCTGAGATGGAAAAAAAAAGTAAGATTTACATGAATTCAGAAAGGTTTCCTTTCACCATCTTCAAGCAGCCAATTTATTAAATTCATACACTTTCCCAAGGCATTTGTACACATAAAGTTAGTTTGTAAGATTTGCCCTTGATCTCAAGTTGTATTCTGACTTATCACAGTAAAAACAATAAATAGCCTTTACACGTATTATCCCCTTAATTTGGTAACTATTCAATGCTAATCTTGATGATGTAGGCTTTGAAGTGATACAAATCCATGAACCCTTCATCAGCTTGTACGGCCAGTTCTTCTTTCTGTTTGGAATGTTCTAGCTACAGTTGTCTAAACAGCTCATTCCTATTCCCATTTCATAATTCTATATAAGCATCACTGTCTTCATTTTTGCTCCTGCTTCTGTAATAAAGTACTCTGACAAAAGCAAAATCAGGGAGAAAGGTTTTAATTCAATTCACAGACCCCAGTTATTGTCTTATCATGGTGTGGAAGTCAAGATATCAGGGGCTGAATGAAGTAGCTGATCACATTATATCTGCAGTAAAATGAAGGAAGCAATAAATGCTTGCTTTACTACTGCTCAGCTCACTTCCTCTACTATTCTATTGTCCAGGATTGCCTGCCTGGGGAATGACGCCACCCAAAATGGGCAGGTATCTAATTAGCACATCAAGATAATCCTCCACATAGAGACCATTTGTCAAGTGACTCTAGATTCTGTTGAATTGACTATTAACATGAACCATCATGATCATATTGCACAAGGTGCACACTAATCAGCTAATTTCACAATATCACTTCACTTCTTGTTTTACTTCATTTGCTTTTCTCAATAGCAGTATTACTTCTGATTCCTCATTTTCTTTTCTTATTTCTATGCAGTCCACCTTCATGAGAATTCAAGTTCTTTGAGGACAGGAATATCCATTGCTTTGTTTACTACTATGTTTCCAGGACCTGGACTCCAGAGTAAGTGATAGTAAATATGTCTTTAAGAACTGAAAGAATACTATTATCCTTTAAATACAGGATTATAACAATTTTAGAATATCCTGTTATGTTCCAGCTTTATAGCCAAACACACACACACACACACACACACACACACACACACACAAGTGTGCACACATAGACCAAACAAACAAACAAAAATCCTGCAAGGATATAGTCTACTCTAAGTTACCTAATAATAACCAAATGCTGGTTAAAATATCCAAAGTCTTCTCCTGAGATGTCACAAGCCTCAGAAACTCATAGATGAAGTCCTGCATCATGAAGTTATATATTGTTATTTCCAACAGAGTACTCACAATGAGGGACTTTCAACCTTACTCTTCTGATGATGTAAGAAAAATTAAAAAGAATACAACAACAAAAGAACAAAAATTATGTGATGTTAGAATCATTCATGTGCTAAAATTCTTTGAATTACTAGTCATCTACTTTGCTTCATCCACGACATTTTGTTTTGTTTTATTTTATTCTATTTTATTTGACAAATGATAATTGCATTTATTTGTGGAGTAAAATGTGTTATTTGATACACTTCAGCATTATGGAATGAGCAATCCAGGCTAATTAACATATCCATTATTTCTTTGTTGTGAGAATGTTTAAAAATCTACGCTGTTCACAGTTTTGAGACATAGAAGGCATTATTCTTAACCATAGTCATTCTTGCTGTGCATCAGGTTTTTTCCCCAAGCACATCAAATATTTGAAATATTCTATGAATATCTACATGTAGTGGTTGATTGAAAAGATACTATAAGGTAGAAAATTTAGCATTCACTCTGTAGAGGTGAAATGTAAGAATTTTAGCAGGAAGGTCTGCTATCCATATTTCCTATGTAAATTTATGTGAAAATTATTTAAATAGTCAAGTGCTTTGCCTTCCTTGTCATTATCCCCAGCACTGGTGGTTCTGAACCTGTGAATTACACTCTACATAAGCATAGCTCTAAGGCTTTGCTTTATCTAGATTACAAAGCCACTGATCTGTCTTTTCATTTCACGTACACCATTGAACACACTATACAATTTTTCAACACCATAATTTGATCTGAGAACATCTGCAACAACTTGAATACATCTTTCCCCTTCTCAGCACTTGACTTCCAGCCTCTCATTCCAGTCATTCTCCCACAGTTTCATTGACACGTCTTTTGCAGTCAGATCTGCTTCTGTTTTGTAAAGTGTCAACATGAACAGAAAATAAGCCTAATTAGAACCAGCTTAAAAGAATTATTAATAACCCATTCAGCACACAGGTAAATATGTTCTCTTAGCAATAAGGATCTCGTGTTATTTTCACTCTTTGGTTGAACTAGCTTTTTACATACAATGGAGAATGCTTCATTTATGTATTTATTCTTCCACACTATTTGAGTTGACTAGAAACTACCACAGTGATCTCTTAGATGTGAGATCTGAGAAAAGTAGACATTCCAAGGAAGGATGCTTAACTAACCTAATTTCACTTCAATTACACATGCATAAAGCCTCTCACTAGTTCCTTTTATTATATTCTTTCATTCTGTGTCTACTATGTTGGAATCTGAGATGTTCATTATAGGTTCATGAGTGTAAACACCTGGTACCCAGCTGTCAGTACCAAAGCAAGAAGTTATAAAGCCTTAGAGAGATGGAACCTGGTAGACAGAGGCAGGAACCTTGGAGTCAGCTCTTGAGGATTATGAATCAGCCTGTTTATACTCCCATACTCTTTTGATCCATCGGATACTAACAAGCTACCCTGTAAGCTCCAAACAGCATAATACATCCACTGTATCTTCTCCAACATGATGACATATGTGTGAAACTCTGTGCTGCATAAGTCTTTCCAAAGTGGGTTCTGTTCAGTACTGTGTCACATGAATAAGAAGAATAACTGACAGGATGCCCGTTAGCCCTCCCACTATGTTCATTTCCTCCTCTTCTCAGAAATTCAACATCATCATGCCAGTACTTCCCAGTTTCCATTCTTTCTTATGCTCATTCTATTGTTTATCCATTTTCATATAATCTTTATGTGGAACTATTTATCTGACACTATTCTCCCTTCTTAACTTTTATGCTTAGAGCATGTTGATTACTTTATGGTTCTGTAATCATTCAAGAAGTCTTTACAAAATAGCATATACTAGATGGCTTAGGCATTGGACATTTCTCTCTTTAGGAAGCAGGATTGATGTGTAGATGTTCAAGACAAGGTGACAGCAGAGATCTTTTCTTTGAAAAATCTTTCTCTTTGGCTTATATGGTCATCTTTTCCCTATACACTAAAACCTTTTTTGTTTGTTTGTTTTGTTTTGTTTTCTGCAATATGCCCTATCTCTTATAGTAACACCAGTCATGTTAGATTAGGGCCCTTTGTGAGTTCATTTTACCCTAATTACTACTTCAAGTGTATATGTTCACATTCTAAAATTACAAATTTTGGGGAACACAGTTTAGCCAATAACTAGCTCATTCTTTACTCTCCTTTGCTTGTCTCCTATTCTCCTGCAGTCTCCTCCTCCTCCTCCTCCTCCTCCTCCTCCTCCTCCTCCTCCTCCTCCTTCTCCTTCTCCTCCTCTTCTTACGTTTTACATTAGTGTCTATCTTTCAGATCTCTCTGTTGAAGCTTGGGTATATTCACATCCCCTTCACATTCCAAGGCCTGGTTTCAACACAAAACCCACGAAAACAGCAGGCCCCTATATTCTTTGGTCTTGACACTAAAGAAGGAAGATAGGTAAGGTAAAAATGATTGGTCTGTAAATTCTGCCCTACTTCAAATCAGAGCCTCTTTGAGGCCAATAGGCTGCCACAACCCCAGACAGAAAGGGAGACAAAAATCAGGCTGATAGCTTGATGTTTGTATTTGTTTTCAAGATGGAATTATACTACCCATTGCATTTCTCTTAAAATGTGTTGCTGAACTGTCACACATGCTGAGCAGAAACGTGTCTCTTTTCCTTTAGGTTTACTATCATACAAGAGAAAAATCTACTGACCTTATTAATTAGTTCCTGAAATGCTGCTCGGCAATAACAAACCTTGGGGTGTGCACCACACAACCTAAATCTCGAAAAGCTCTCCACCTGTTCCTTCCTGGGAGATCCAGAGCAACTCAATCCATACCCTCTGACTCCTCCTTACTGTAGACATTCTGTTCTGTATATATCTTCCTTTTTGATCCCATGTTTGCTGGATCTAAGCCATCATTCTCCTTACTAATCCAGAGGAAGAGAAATGTCACTGCTCTGGAGACAGAGGATGCTTGAATCAGTTAGCTCAGAGTCCCAGCAGGAAGAGACAACATATGCCTAGGGTACCCTGCAGAGCAGGAACAAAAAAAGTATTAAAAATATGCTGTAGTATTTAACATGAAATAAGCCATATTCCTGGGTAGAAACAAAGCATATCATTTTACTCTTTTACTTTTATATGTTTATCAAATAATTATTATTTTATAATTTTCAAGTAAATATGTATTAGTAATAGGCACATCATAAGCTATCTAGTGGCCCTCTTTCTAAATATCTCAGCACAGTTTGGTTTATGCTTAAGATGGAGTTAACAATATTAAATGTGTGACTAAAAGAAGGCTCTGTGGTTAAGAGCACTTACAGATTTTTAGAGAATCTAGGTTCCATACCCACCTCCCATGTTGTAGACAGTTCTCTGTAACTCCAATTCCAGGGGATCCAATGAGCTCTTTTGACCTCCACAGGCACCAGGTATACACATAGTACACACACCTCCATGCAGGAAAAACACTCATACACATAAAATAAATCTCTTAGTCAACATCCTATTGCTGTGAAGAGACACCATGACCAAGGCAACTCTTATAAAGAAAAGCATTTAATTGGGGGCTTACTTCTGGTTTCAGAAGTTTAGTTCATTATAGTCATGATTGGAGCATAGAAGCTCTTGACTCTTGGCAACTATGTATGTTCCTGTTAATTAACATATCAACTTCAGCTACAGAGAAGTGATCTGCACTTTGATGCTCAAAGGACAGTCCTCTGTCTTGAGTGGGTATTCATATCACATGGAGATTTGTCACAGTGAAAGTTCTCCAGCTTCACCTCAGATTTCTTGAATCAGATACTCTGGGGATGAGACCAACTGCCTATGCTTTATTGAGACTATTTAGTGATTCTGAAACATTAAATCTTAAGAAATGCTTATTGATCTACAACTGGACTAACCAACTACTGCTCTTAAGCAAAATACTGTCTGCTACCTCCATTTAAAAGGTGTTTTTGTTTTCTGGAACACAGCCACGGCAATCATGTATGCCTCATGTAAGGCTGTTCATGCATTGCATTGGTGGAGTTTAGTAGTTAGTCAAAGGCCACATGAGTTCCAGAGCCTGAATATATACTATCTGGTCTTGGCAGAAAAAAAAATTCAGACTACATCTTAGAGCACAGCTCAGCTAGACTACCACTGTAAAATGCCATTCAAATGGTAATCAATAATTGAGCACCTATACAATCCTCAACAAAGGAACATTTAAGCAACAAATATGTTTAAAGAAATGATAAATTAGACGAATGGTCAAGGAGTGAGACCTTGTCATGGTTCATTCCTCCTATCAACAGATGCCATGCATTTCCAACATGCTTCTGCTTAAGAGAAATTCATCGGAGACCTGCCCTTGAACCTTGTATTACTTCTGTCTTTGACACAGGGTTTGCAAAACCCATGGCCTGAAAGTCTACTGTTGCCTCCTACCTACATGCTTAAAACTGACTTTTCTTCAAATCTTCTTGCTTAGCAAGTTGCAGTTCAGTGCAGTTTTGTTTGTTTGTTGAAAGCTTCAGAGCTCAGAATGGAAAGTAAATACTAGAATAATTTAAGAATCAATGTTGCATTTATGAGAATTCTGCTTTGGTTTATCTAAATATTTTACACTCAACTAAACTTTAAATGGCTTGTACACAGTGTATGTCCTCATTCCTAGAAAAACCACTTGAATAATGGTGTTATTAATATGCACAGTCACACCTATTTGTGCCATGAATATAAATAGACTCTCACATAGTGTACCTACATTTAAACTTATTGTCTAAAATAAACATCTCTCCGCTTAGCTAAACTTGTGGGGGCAGGGCCAATAGTAAACATGAAGCAGCATAACTGACAGCACTTCTTGTATTTAAGTCCACTGAGTGGGAACATCATGCTCTGATATACAAGGTAATGTTTAAACACTGATGTATGACAGATTAAAGAAGCAAATGACTAGAATGAAGATTCAGCAAACCTCCAGAGGATACAACTGCTCTTTAGTTATAGTTTTTGTTTTATGGCAAAAAAAAAAAAAAGCCTCAACAATCTAAATAAATTTTTAAAGCAACTTTCTTTTTGTAACTCTACATATTAATTGGAAAAACCCCAGTGCCCAAGTTTCCTAGGAGAATGTTGTGTATAAGCTATGTTGCTTAGTAGCTTTAGTACTTGGACAGAATCTGGTCCTGAAAAAAATGTAAGCATTTTCTCTGATATTTTATTATACTCAAGTAGATAGATAGATAGATAGATAGATAGATAGATTGATAGATAGATAGATAGACATACATATCATATACATATACACACATACATATATTATCATATACATATACAAATATAGATTATATATGTGGAGATTATATGTACATGGAGATTTTATATATATGGAGATTGTGTGTGTGTGTGTGTGTGTGTAAAAATATTCACAATTCTTTACGAATAGTGGTAACTTGGCCATAGGGCTCTGGAAAGCTGGGAAGCAGGGAAAGAATTGTTAACTATGAAATAATCCAAAACCTTTTTTATTGTAATGTCTACAATAGAACTTTTCCTTATAATGTTACCATAGGTGACAAGAAATTCAGCATTTGCAGTAACACTTCCATTTTCAAAAACTGTACTGTGTCCTAAGATAATGAGCTTAATTACATAGAGCTGTTTGATCTGGAAATGGGTAGGTGATCAGGCCTAAAACTATGTGTAAACATGTTAAGAACTATATGAATATCTTCTGCTCAGAAAGACAAACAAACAAAAAACCAGCTAAAATCCTTTAGCGTAGTGTTCTACCACTGATTGTCTACCAGATAAAGGACTATTATTCCCTTTAAAATGGCCTCTGCCTCCTAATCCAGATATCAGCAGACATGTTATCAGTTTTGGAGGGAAGAAAAGGACCTCCAGCCATTTTGGTTCTCACTTATACAGCATAGGCCATCCATGAACACAACAGTAACACGCATAGGCCATCCATGAATACAACAGTAACACGTATAGAGCTTCTAGACTTCAAGCCCTGACCTGAACATTCAGGTTCAGAGAAATTTCTCCACCATTTTAATTAAATGAACCACTGCATCATGCTTATGCCACCAGTAAATTTTGGCATTCAACAAAAGCCAAAGTTGTTACTACTTTTTAAATAAAGATAAATGAAGCAATAATCAAGGAGTGTGGTCAAACAAACTAAAGATGTAAATAAAAAAGTAACGACCCAAGATTCAATACAGTCTCTTAATAATGCAAAATACCAAATGTTTGAGCTTCTGACTCCTGCCTAACATCACAGCCTCATTCTAACCCTTATCTTCTTCACCACACCAATATTACCAATGTTCTGCAGCAATTACTTTTGCATGAACCAGGCTCTTCATCTACCAGAAGATTCAGACCCAGGGTGGGACCAGTCTCGAACCAGAGTAAGGCTTGTTAGGGCTTAGAGAGTTCTACAGCTTGCACCACCCTCAACAGAAGCTGCAGACCCACTGTGGGAGCTGATTTCAAATCCAGGTTAGGCTCTCAGGCATGTGGGAAGACTGGGCAGTCCTGAAAACCATGGTAGGGATCAGATCTTACTCTGAGTAAGGACTATAGGTGTATAAAGAGTTCTGTAACTCACAGGAAGAACTAGTTGATAGTAGTTGATACAGGATAATAACGGACGCCTGAGGGAGACTTGAAAAAGATGCTTTCATCCTAACTATAGTCTCATAGAGGGAAATTACATCTCAACCCTATTAAGAATTAGTCTTCCTGGCTGGAGAGATGGCTCAGTGGTTAAGAGCACTGACTGCTCTTCCAGAGGTCCTAAATTCAATTCCCAGCAACCACATGGTGGCTCACAACCATCTGTAATGGGATCTGATGCCCTCTTCTGGTGTGTCTGAAGACAGCTAAAGTGTACTCATATAGTTTAAAAAAATAAATCTGTTTAAAAAATGTATAAAAAATTTCTTAAAAAACATTAATCTTCCATTGATCGTTGCAAACATCACACACACAAACACACACACACACACACAAACACACACACACACACACACACACACACACACCACAAGCTAAGAAAAGAAAATTCCAACCATCCAATTCCAGATCCTCAAGTCGTAGCACTGAAATAAATATATGGACAACTAACACAGAATATTTCCTCTACTAGTCACTAATTCCATAATAATGTTCCCTAGTAAAAATGATCTGAAAGAAATTCTCAACATAGAGTTCAAGAGAATAATTACAATATTCCAACAATTCAAAAAAGATATGAACATTCTCTAAGAGAAGCAAAATGAAGAGATGAAATAGCTAAGGAAGTCAATCCAAGACATAAAAGTAAAGTAGAATTATTGAAGAAAACCGGGCTTAAATGATGTTGGAAATGAAAACTTCAACAAGTCAAAAGAACTGCCCAGTGGAAAGCCTCACTAATAGAATGGATCATGTCAAAAACAGAGTTGTGGATGGAAGACAAGGTAGAAGAATTAGACCATTCAGTAAATGATCATTTTAAAGACATATAAACAGAAAGTAGTAAAGTTCTGGAAAAGTATGTTGAGATTTCATATAGAGATTAAATATCCACTTATAATAGCACCAAACTAGAGGCACAGAGATTATTTTTCATTAAAAAATATAGGAAAAAAATCCTAAACCTAAAAAAATAGATGCCTATTAAAATACAAGTGGCCTGCAAAATTCCAAATAGATAGGACCAGAAAAGAAACTCCACATAATCTATTATAGTTAACATATTAAAAACATAAAATAAAGACAAAGTATTAAAGGCTGAAAGAGAAAAATAACAAGTCATTTGTAAAGACACATCCATCAGAATAATCTCTGATTATTCTCTGGAACACATTAAAGTCAGAAAGTCAAATCCCAAGTTCCAAAAGGCCACAATTGTCAGTGTAGGATATTGAAATGGAGGGAGTAAAAACTTTCTAGTGACTACCAGCTCTATGGAATGTATTAGAAGAAAGATCTTAGTCTGAACATATGGATAAACACATCTATGAAGTTATGAGAAATAAGCAATTTCAGAACAAAAAGGAGTCTAAGGTAATGCCTCAAACAAAATGAAACAAAATAAAAGGAATTAAAGATTGTTCAGTGATAACTCTTAATATTAGTGGTCTCAGTTCCCCCATAAAGAATCACAGACTAGTATATTAAATTTTAAACCAGTATCCATTTTTTTTTTTTTTTTGCTACCTATAAGAAACAGATCTTACCATCAATGTTAGACACAACCTCAGGGCAAAAGAGTAAAAAAGGTATTACAAGTAAATGGAACCAAGAAAGGAGCAGGAATGACTATTCTAATCTCTGACTAAAGGGACATCAAACCCCAACTAATCATATTCTTTAAAGAAACAACCCACCAAGAAGATAATACAATTTTAAACATACATGCATGTGATGACTATTCTTGGTTGTCAACCTGACTACATTTGGAATTAACAAAAGCCCAAGTATCTGGGTGCACCTGTGAACAGTTTTTTTTATTTGAATCTTTTAATTGGGAAGATCCACCTTATTTCTGGGCCACACCTTCTGGTGATAGTTTATATAAAAGACACGAGGAAGGAAGCACTTGTTCATTACCTGTTTGCCTTTACTCTTCCTGGGAAGTCCATTCTTTCGCTGGTATTAGAGCTTATCTCTTTGGGATTCTGGTTTATACCAGAACACCAGCTAAGACATTTAGACTCATAGAATAAACAACTACTGGATCTCTGTACTTTCCATCAGGGGACAGCCATTTTTGATTGAGTTGAACCATATACTGTAAGCTAATTGTAAGCTAATTAATAAGTCGTGCATGCGTGCGCGTTAAGTCATGTGTGCATGTATATTCTATCCATCAATTCTGTTTCTCTAGAGAACCCTAACTAACACAATATACCAAGCACTCAAGCATGCAATCTCACATGTAAAATACTGTTATATCTGAACCACAGATGAAACCAATACAATGATAGTGAGTGACTTCAATACTCAATTCTCACTAATAGACAAGCAATCTGAACAAAAACTAAACAAACAAACAAACAAAAACCAGCACAGTTAGATAACATCATTTAAATCTAATTGACCTAAGAGACATCTAGTGTACATTCTGCCCAAACAATAAAGAATATACATTCTTCTCCAGCACCCCATGGAACATGCTTCTAAATTTGACCAACATATTATAGCACAAATAAAGTTTCAACAAATATAGAAAAATTGAGATCACATCACACATTCTCTCTGACCACAATGGAATGAAGCTAGACGTTAGTAATATAAATTATACAAACTTATAGACAATAAACAGCACGATATTAAATAACAATTGGTTAAGGGCTAAATCAAGTTGTTTTTTTAACTTCCTTGAATTAGATGAAAATGAAAACGCAGCATACCAAAATCTGTGAGACAAAATGAAAGCAGACTGATGTGCTAAGGGTATATAACACCAAATTCCCTACATGTGATAATCTCCCATGAAATCTCAACAATAGTGTTGCCTAAACAAGATGTGAAAAATAACAGCACGAATGAGCATGCCAATATGGATGGAGTAATGCTCACAAGGCTTCACCCCTAAATAAAGAGCTACAGGCCATTAATGGCATGTGAAACAAGAAGAATCACTCTTCCTCAGGGATGAGGTCCCAGGTAGGTTAACAAATCCCAAATGATCAGACCAAAATACAGATCATATATGCTTACAAGCAACGCTAAATGGGCAAAGTGGGTTGTGTGTATGTGTATGCATATATGTAATAATAAAAATGTTAAAAGGAGGTCATAGATTTGAATTTGAGAGAGAGTAAAAGGGGTATGTATGAGAAGGCCGAATGGGGGAGAAGAAATGGGGAGAAATTATCATTACATTTTAATTAATTAAAAATGATATTAAAGTAAACATAAAAGCATTGTAATTTGGACATTAGAACAAGTACCAAGTGTTCAAAAAAAAAACATATTAATATTTCAGTAAACTGGGAAATCTTAAAGTAATACTACAAAAAAGAGAGAATTATTGTCAACCTCTTTGATGAATATAGATGTAAAAGTTCTTAATAAGTACTTATAAACCAAATTGTTAAAAAAAAAAAAAACTCAAAAAGATGATCCACCATTATCAAGTTGGCTTTATCACAGAAATGCAGGGATGATTCCACATACATATAACTTATGTATCAATAAATTTGGCGCAAAGCATAAATAGATTCAGGAACAGAAACCCATATTTTTTTTTTATTGGATATTTTCTTTATTTACATTTCAAATGTTATCCCCTTTCCTGGTTTCCCACTCCCAAAAATTCCCTATCCCATCCTCCCTCCCCCTGCTTTTATGAGGGTGTTCCCCTATCCACCCATTTCAGCCTCCCTGCCCTCGATTCCCCTACACTTGTGCATCTATCAAGCCTTCATAGGACCAAAGACCTCTCCTCCCATTGATGCCTGACAAGGCCATCCTCTGCTATATATGCAGCTGGAGCCATGTGTACTCCTTGGTTGGTGGCTTAGTCCCTGGGAACTCTGGGGGGTCTGGTTGGTTGGTGTTGTTCTTCCTATGGGGTTGCAAATCCCTTCAGCTCCTTCAGTCCTTTTTCTAACTCCTCCATTGGGGATCCTGTGCTCAGTCCAATGGTTGGCTGTGAGCATCTGCCTCTGTATTTGTAGGGCTCTGGCAGGGCCTCTTAGGAAACAGCTATATCTTGATATAAAATTAACACAATCAAATCAGTAACCTTCCTCTACTCAAAGGAAAAACAGGCTGAAAAAGAAATTAGGGAAATGACACCCTTCACAAAGTCACAAATAATATTACACACCGTGGTGTGACTCTAACCAAGCAAGTGAAAGATCTGTATGACAAGAACTTCAAGTCCCTGAAGAAAGAAACCAAAGAAGAGCTCAGAAGATGGAAAGATCTCCCATGCTCATGGATGGGCAGGATTAATATAGGAAAAATGGCCATCTTGCAAAAAGCAATCTACAAATTCAATATAATACCAATCAAAATCCCAAATTAATTCTTCATAGAGTTAGAAAGAGCAATTTGCAAATTCATTTGGAATAACAACAACAACAACAAAAAAAAAAAAAAAAAACAGGATAGCAAAACCTATTCTCAACAACAAAAGAACTTCTGGGGGAATCACCATCCTTGACATCAAGCTGTATTACAAAGCAATAATAATAAAAACTGTACGGTATTGGTACAGAGACAGACAGGAAGATCAATGGAATAGAATTGAAGACCTAGAAATGAACCCATACACTTACGGTCATCTGATATTTGACAAAGGAGCTAAAACTATCCAGTGATCATTTCTTTAGATGCAGAAAAGGACTTTGAGAAAATCTAACCTCCCCCCAAAATAAAAGTAACCAAGAGTGTAATGATGCAGGGGACATATCTCAGCACAATAAGGATAACATACAACAAGCCCATGGTCAATATCATGCTAACTGGGGAAAAACTGAAAACACCTCTACTAAAATCAAAAACAACATAAAGATGTCCTTACTCCAGGTTCAACATAGTGCTTGAAGTCTTAGCTAAATCAGTAAAATGAGAGAAGAAGATAAAAGAGAAATAAATCAGAAAGAGAGACATAAAAGTGTCCTTATTTGAATGAACATTGCAGGACTTTCCATCCTCTGGTGTCTTGTTCAATTTCTTTCTTCAGAATCTTAAGTTTTTCATTGTACTAGTCTTTCACTTCCTTTGTTATATTTATTATAAAATATTTTGAGGCTATCATGAATGAGATTGTTTTCCATATTTCTTTCTTGATAAGTTTATAATTCAGATGAAGTAAGACTAATTTTCTGTGTTAATTTTTTATCCTGCTACTTTTCTGGGTGTTTTTATCAGCTTTAGGTAGAGTCTTCAGAGTCTTTTATATGGCAAACCATATCATTTGCAAATAAAGATACTATTTATGTCTCCCTTTCCCATTTATTGGTCCTTTATCATCTTCTCTTGTCTTATTTAGCTGTAAAGAAAAATTAAATTATGGAATCTGTATGTAAATGGATAGAGCTGGAAATAGTCATTCTGAATGAAGAAGCCCAATCCCAGAAAGACAAACACAGAGTGCTATTTCATAGATGAATGATTGCCTTGAGAATTTAGATACTTGCCTTTAAATCAGAGTACCCATAGAAAGCAGGAAACTAGTAAGGAACCACTGGGGAATTTCAAGGAAATGAGGAAAGAATACCAAGCTGGGGGGGGGGGGGGGGGGGGAATAATGGAACAGGGTCACTTATATGGAGTGAGGAATGGGAAGACATTGACGAGAGGAAAAATAACCAGTATTATAGACCTTTGAAAAATCCCATATAGAAACCTGCCAATGTAGAAGCTTCCTAAAATATATACTTACACACATATAAAAGCGGTTTAAATGGAATTACCCTGTGTTAAGAGAACAATAGCTCCCCAAATGTTGCAGGCTGTTAGATCAAAGCCAAGTGCTCGGTATGGGATTTGGCTGTTCAAGTCATAGGTCAATGGCTTCCCATGGATGTCCCTCAAACACTGCAACTCTTCTCATTGCTATTGGTTGACCTTCAAACCTTGAGGGTTAGACCTTGCTGCTGAAGACATCACATGCCTGAGCCAGAATGTGGAGAAATCAAGTTAATTCTCAACTGAGGCTTCACCTCGACTGGCTAGCTTGCACAGTGCTAGAAGGTTCTAGTCACAGCACTGAGGGAATTTCTTGCGTAGCTGTGAAACCCTGTGGGTGAAAATAAAGACTTCAGAGATTTGATGGCTTGAGTAAGACAATGCATACATTCTAGTAACTGGAAATGAGGCTTATTTATTTATGGTTTATAATCCATTCCCTTGGTGCATAAACCTTTGGACCTTGTAAATGAGGGAATATGCACATACGTGTCTATGAGAAAAATCGAGAAACCAGTGGTGGCAGAATAAATGGAAAATGGATGTGAAATAAAAGAAATATATGAATTTTCCTCTAAATTAATGACCCACATACACCTCAAAAAGTACTTGATTTTTAGTATTTTTAGAAACTAGCTTCCAGTACTGAGGTTGCCAGTAATCCCAGAGTCTCCACACTCAATTCCAGCTGGAAGTCAGACACACTGTGGGGGCAGAAGGTGTTCCATTCTTCTCTACTTCCCTTGGGATATTTTTGCATAAGCTAAGTGCCTGCACTATGGAGCAAGTCTGCCCTGGGAGTGATCTAAATAATTTAAATGACACTGAAAGCCTATTTTCATTGCTCTGAGCTTGCTTGGCGTCAGGATTCAATCACCCTTCCCACAAAATATTAATTGTATTATCAATTCAGCTCATAGGTTTTTCATTTAAGCTTTTTCTTCCTGAAGGAATTTTTATCCCATGTCTCAGACCCCATCTGCATCATGTTTCGAAATTCGACCTCGTTCAATTTAAAGTCTCTCTAACGAAGATCCAAAGAGTGCCTCAAAGACATTTTCTAGTTAATGAAAACAGTTCTCAGACTCATATGTGTCAAAGAACAAATTCAGTCTCGTTCAGATCACTCACAATTATTTGTTAGGCTGAAAGCTATTGATTCAGGAGTCCTTCCTCAGGATCTGGCATTCAAATCATCTTACCCTCCGGCTTGTCTCCCTTGGTCTATTACCTGCCTGGAGAAGGAGGCAGAGAGCTAAAGCAGCCAAAGCTCTTCCTCTGGGAGGCTCCAAGCTGATTGATGAAATTGCAGGTAGTATTTAACCAAACACCTAGCCTACTTGGCAGAAGCCACACAGCAATCCAAAAGCGAATGCAATGCATTTTAAACACACTCCCAGCCGCTGGTCTGTCAGTAACAAATTAGACCTGTCACTTTCTCCAAGCAGATTTAGTGAGGACATTACCAATGTTAATGATCTGTACTTCTCTCCAGAAAAAGAAGCGGAAGCTGAGTTTTGGTTTCATCTAGAGAAAGCTTTCATTTTCTTTACATTTGGTTTCTTTGGGCTGTGTGGTCCCATGATAGGCAGGGCTTCTCCACAGTTATCCCTCACATGTCAGATGACCTGAAGTCTCTCATATATTCTAATAGACCAACCAACACGTATGCAAACTTACCAGCGAAACCCAATTCAGAAAAGTCAGGGGAATTACCCTCAAAAAGGATTATGGCATTGTGTGTGTGTGTGTGTGTGTGTGTGTGTGTGTAGTGTGTGTGTGTGTTAAAAGGGGATTCTGTTACAAACTGCTGGCCCCAGTTGGTCACACAGTGGCTATCTGTAGTGTGGGGCTCAAATTCACATGGGTCTCATTTGTATTGAATGCCCTGATTTCTCAAGGAAGTTGCTAGAATGTAAAGATGGAAAGAACAGACCGGGGGCTTGTGTTGCTGTTAAAAGTACCATTTCTACTGTGTGGATGGAACATCTCCACCTTGAAGAACAGAGCACCTTTAGCTTATCTCTAGCAAGTAAAGATTTTTCTCTAAGCATAGATGACACATCATTGATAAACATAGCTTATTTTCCTGCAGCGTTTGTTTACATCAAAATCTGCTCAGAAAGGCAAACAAAATTGACATCATTTACTTTGCAGTAGAGGATAATTCCTGGGAAAGATTCCACTAAACTTAGTAAGTTCTGGCAATTATGTCAACTACTTAAACTCCAAAATAGAAAACAACAACAGCCCAAATTTAATTAGGATGGCTCAGGTTGAAACGGGCTGAAAATTTAATTCACCAACACACAGAGAGATTACTAAAAATAAAAACAACTAAATGCTATGTTGTATTAATGGATATAATGGGGTTCAAAGAGAAAACTATCAAGCTGGGTTTATTGAAATCAGGCTATTTATAGACTAACCCCCTTGAGTTTGCCAATAGCTTTGCGTTTTCCTTTGAAGTCCAGCATCTCCTACACAAGCCTCAGGTCCCAGCCCAGCTACACACAACTTAATAAAAGGCATAATTATGGAGGATTAAAAGTAAAATTTGTTTCAAGTCCCTAATATTATGGATTGTTTGTTAATTCTTAGGGCTGAAGGAGGACAAAAAAAGATGAGTGGCCAATAGAACACAGATTAAAGGGTGAGATTTACTATGCAGATTTTCTTCTTAACTTGATATTGAAGACTACCTTCAGGCATGAGTTAGATTTGCATAATAGCTGGGGGAAATCTTTCATTTGCCACCCCAAATCAGAAACACCAGAGGCATTCTGGACTCAGCTTGTCTTGGTTTGAGTCTGAAATGTCCCTCACAGGCTCTTGTTGTTAATGCTTGCTCTTCAGACTATGATACTCTGAAGGGCATGAAGCATTACTAGGTCAGACTGGCTAGGAGGAGGTTGCTACTCAGGATGGGCCTCTGAAGGTCACTTCACACCCTGATTTCAGAATGTGATCCCTGCTTCATGTCTTTTGAAAGTCAACAGTATTACTCCCTCATCCATCCCATGCCCATTATGATGACTAAAATTTGTGAAAATGTAAGCAAAACAAACCCTTTTTCTCTGAAACTGTTTCCAGCGGGTATTCTGTGATACCTTCATAGTGATAAGGAACTAACTAAAGCACATCTCTAGTTCCTTTCTCTTTGCTTTTTACCCTGGTCAACACAGGACTCAGAAGACTTTAACACAGACACACACAGACACACACACACACACACACACACACACGCATGTGCACACAAGTACACCTGTGTACACCTGGCCAAATTCAGGCTCATTCTGCCTTCTCTTGGGATTTCCCAGCTTTGAAACGTTCCTCTGCACACGTGCACACTAACATGGATCTCTACAGGTATTAGGATCTCTATAGTTGATGTTTGTTTGAGGTTTTAGGATTTAGGGTTTTCATTACGTTTGTTTCCTTTACTTTCACTTGTATCTTCCCTATACATCTTTTCTGCATTTATTTTACCTCCATTGTGTTTTAGAACTACAATCTTTAACAGTCCATTCTTAGTTCAGATAAGCCTACCTTTGGTGAGTTATCTTCCACTGGGGAACCAACCTCTGAGTGAGCAAGCTTGAATTTCAGGTTGGCTGCATACTTTGATAAGTTCTGAACATACTGTTCTGGCAGCCAGTGATGGTAAAGCCAATGGCAGTTGGACTAGGTGAGTACTCAAGGAGCATAGTTATCAGATGGAACGGATTTTGAAAAGACCACTGTGGATTTTGCCTCACAGGTCGGCTACTTATTTATTCCATTAATTCTCAGACCTTCATGGATTTAAAAGTCCCTTAATCTATAGGAACAAATTACACTGAATTCTTCGTAAGTTCAGCTTAAGACCCAAGATACAAAAAAAAAAAGTAAAAATAAATGGCAATTCTGAAATTAGGGAAGAGTGGTTTCTCTCTAGCATGCTGAACAATTGGGTTCAAAATAAAAGAGAAACCCACAGATGAATATATAAGTATGAATATACAGTTAGGTCTGTGTGAGTGTGTGTGTGTGTATGTGTGTGTGTGAGTGTGTGTGAGCGTGTGTGTGAGTGTGAGTGTGTGTGTGTGAGTGTGCGTGTGTGTGAGTGTGTCTGTGTGTGTGTGTACATGTAAATGTTTGACATTTACGGGTATAAGTATATATGTTATCTTTTACTGTGGCAGAAAGCAAGCCTAAATTTTAATAATTTATACAATAAAATATTTTTTACTTATAGCTGTTATTGGCTGTGGTGACTGAATTGTTGGTAAAATTCAAGATAATGAAAACTTTTCTATAGAGAGAAAAAGATTAATGATTAGACACAGATGATAGAGGAGGAAGAAAAAGAACATGAAAAGTCTTGGAGGTGACAAATGGTACTTATCCTGAATGTGTTATAGGTTTATGGGTATATAGCTATACCAGAGCTCATTAAACCTTACCCTTGTATTAGAAGCAGTTTACAGCCTTTCAATTATACCATATAAACACAGGATTTTTTTAGTATGTCATTTTGAAGATTGCACGGAAAAGATCATTTCCAACATGAGAACAGCACAGGGTATGGCATAAGGTAAGCACTGGATACCTGCTAAGATCTTTCCCGGGTTATTCTTACCATTACTGAAACAGATGTCACTGAGTCGTTGATGGCATCAGACATAATCCTCAAAGATCTACTTTCTACTCTCTGAGATAATTGCATCCCTATGTCACCACTCTACCATGGCAGAATTGACAAGATCATGAGCAAAGCCATAAGACTAACTGACCAAGGTACATTTTCTCGTGTCTTCGTTTTGCAATCAGAAAGATACATTAAGATAGTGAAGTCAGTTGTGTCCACTGAAAAAGGCTTTTGATACTCCATATAGGACATGGTAACTGAGAATTGCTAAGCTCCAGTTTCAACCCAAGTGTTTCTGTTCATCCCCCTTGAAGGCTGACTGGAACTCAGAAGTTTCTTGATAATTCCCTGTTCCTTGTGGAATAGACATGAACTGATATCATCTTAGTCATCAGAATCTTAGTGCTTTGAGAGTTGCATCAGCCTTATAGGACTAAAAGTTGAAATCCTCTTCACTCTTCTCAGGTAGCACTGTGTCCCCATACCAGGGCTGGGTAGTTTACCCTGGTGGTACATAGAATCCAGTCAAGACCTGAAGAGTCTATAGAGACTAGCTTTGGAACTGTCACAGTGCGGGAGAGTCTTTGTCAGGTAAGCACTCAAGGCAAGAAAATATGACCATTAGGAGTGCTGGGGATTGGCCACCAGTTGGAGCAGGGTGGCTATTGTGTAATGAAGAAATGCAGAAGGAAATACGTTAATAAGGTTGTGTCTAGTGCTAATGGGTAATCCAAAAAGAGAAATTGAAACTCTATCCTGGACTGGAAGAACATTGACTGTGGACATTTCTAAGCTTTGCTTAAAAGTGCAGTTCTGGTAAGTTTCATCTTTGTTATCTGATAATAAAATCCACTGTTCTCAACTGTATTCCAGCCACTTGATATGTCTTCTGTCTACTGATTACTAGTAGAGAAGATGTGGGAAGGCGACTAATGCCACCTTTATCCCAGTCACCAAGTATGGATGACATGTTGTTGACTGCATTTTAGCAATCTCCTCTATGACAATTCAAAGAGAAGTTTTCTTAAGTTGAATCAGATGAAGTAGTGTCTTCATATTAACAAATACTCAAGAACATACAGCACTTTGCATAGTGCGACCACTGAGGGTTCAGACTAAATATGTTTCTAGGTATGGGATGGGCTTAGGGAAAGGGCTACGGGAGTTCCCAGGAAGTAGGAAAGCCGTGTGCTCCACCAGGATCTGCTTAAACCAGAAGGAGAGTGAAGATCTGAAGTCTTGCCTGTCTGCTTTGTTGTCCTGAATTCTTTTATTAAAGTGTAAAAAACATAGAATATACTCATCTACCAAACTACTCATATAGACTTTTTTCATAGATTAAATATGTGTAAATCTATATAACTAAGAGTCAGATGAAAAAATAGAAAATAATTCCAAATCCAGAAACTTCCTTCATGCTCCATCCCAGTGAACATTTTTTTCTCCAAAATTAATCATTCGTCTAACAACTAGTGTCACACATCAGTTTTGACAGCTTTTAAACTTCTTCAGAAAATTATGATATAGTGTACTCCTTTGAAAACTGGCTACTTCAGTTGTCATATTGTCCACATGATAAACACTACATGCTATATTTCCTGTACTACTACACATAGATTGTTCACTCTATATATCTGATATTTCACTGCACACATGTGCCACATGCCACAGTTTATTAATTTTCTTGTTTCGTTTCTGGTGGTCATTTAGAATTTCTTCGACCTTTAGGACACTTCAAACAGTGTTACTACGAGTATCCACATTCATGTGCATGTGCTAAGTATTTATGTAGGAATTGGGTTGTTTGGTCCCGGGTGCATGTATTCAGTTTTACTAGATATTGCCAGATTTAAAACAAAATGATTGCTCGAATTAATACTTCTTGCAGAAGTGAGTGAGAATTGTTTTTGTTCCAAATCTATGCCAACACTTGGAATTTTTAAACTTTTCATTTAAGCCTTTGTGGGGTGCATTAGTTTCTTTTCTTATTGTTGTCATTAAATACCTCATATGAAGCACCTAGAGGGGAAATAGGTTAATTCTGATTTACAGTGTAGGAGGACACAGCCAATCATGGTACTGAAGGCATAGAGAGGGCAGCAGCTTGGTCTTTGGCACCAACCTGGAATCAAAGAAATGAGAATACTCAGCGAACTTTCTCCTTTCTCTAATTTTATTCAGTCTGGGACTCTGACCTGGGAAACGGTGTCACCCATATTCAGGGTAGGTCTTTCATCTTAAGTTAAAGCAGACTATAAACACCTGCACAAGCCACTTGAAGATGCTTAACAAATACCCTAGGTGTTTTCAACCCAATTAAATTAACAGTTAGAAGTAGCCCTTGCTTTGTAGGATATTATTAAAGATTGACTCCACACTCCCAGAGATGGAGACATTGGGCAGCGTTCAATACATTTACTGGTCATAGTCATAGCCTATCTGTGGATTGCTCTTTTAAGATGGTTGCTCCCCCCCCCATTAAATATTTTCAAATTAATTTTGAGTATGAATCTCTTAATTAAATTGTGTGTTGTAAATATCTTCCTACATTCTGTAGCTAGCCATCTGATTTTGATGTTGTCAATAGTTATTAAATTGTTTAATTTAATAAATGCTTCTCTTTAAATCATTTTCTATCGTTAGGAATTTTAAAAGAAGCCTTGTTTATTCTAGATTATTATGTCATAGACCTGTGTTTTATCAAATAATCAGAAATGTTGTTATTCACATTCAGATCTACAGCCTAGTTAGAACTGAGCTTGGCATTAAGTGTGGAATGAGACACATGTTTTTCCCATGTTGATTTCTAATTAACCTTAAATGTTTTTCTGAAAACCACAAAAGGTTACGTTAGTCCCATTTCTATGTCCAGTGAGAATGTGGGTGTTAGGTTTTCTTAACTCATTGACTTGTTCCATCTGGCTGTTTGTTTCTTCTGAATTCACAGCACTCAGTTCCAATTGTTGAAGCCTTTCACCATTCTGGTCTCTCTGTCTCTCTCTGTCTCTCTCTCTCTGTCTTTGTCTGTCTGTCTGTCTGTCTCTCTCTCTCTCAATTTGTTTTTAAGTTCTGGGCCTTATACTTTCTTATTAATTTTAAAACCATAATTTTAAAAAGAAAGACAAAATAAGTCATCTGGAAATTCAAGACAGCTGTGCATTGAAAGGACTAACTTGTGGCAGAATTGAGATCTAAAAACACAAAACCCTTCGTCTGGGACACACTCACTTCATTTCCTTCTTTGAGTCTTCTAAAATTTATCTCAGGAAACAGTATCCAGTATAGGAATCCCATCTACATTTGTTAGACCTATTCTTAAATTGCTATATTGTTTCTGCTCTGACCAATAGCATTTTTGTAGCTTTCAAATCAACCTATGTAAAGTAATACACAGATGCATGATTTATTACTGGATGTTAATCTTGAACGAAGTGATATAATTAAAATAGCGTATTCCTTTAGTTTCTTTTTTATTTCTTTGGACTAGTATACAAGTGCAAAGGTTTTGTGTAAATAAATGCAATTTTGTACCTTTTTTTCAAATCCTTAAATCTTATTCTCTGAGCTATATTCATGTCTAAGATTTAGTCACATATTGACTACAAATAGAAACATCTCTTGTACCTGTAGGATGATACTACAAACATTTTTCCTATATCACTTTCAGGTTAAAATATTACTTTCTATTGCTAATGCTTATTAAGTATAATGATTAAAATCTCTGCCACACCGTTTTTTGTCATAAATCTATTGGTTTTGGCTTTTTTTCCTGTTTGTATAGTGAGTCTTATTGATTTGCTTTTTAATGTTAATCCAAACATACAATTTTAACTAAAATTAAATTTTAGATATAAAATATTCATAGATAGTTATTTAAAGCTGGCTAATATTCCACTAAATTTCTGTTTATAATTTATGAATCTATAATCTTTTCATGTGATTAGCAGAAATATATGTCAAAAGCACTGTAATATCACATAAATAAAGCATTATATAACATACTTTATTTTTTTACCTTCTTGAGAATTTGATGTTTCCATTTCTTTAAGCCATGTTATCTAAAATTTTAATTTGCTTATGTATTAGTTTTAAAATATATGATTTTTAAATAGCTGTAATTTCCATACTAATATCATCTTTCTACTTCCACTAGAAGTAATGCTTTCTTTTTTCTAAATGTTTCTGAAAACTAAACATGCTGCTTGTCTTTCTGCTGTGTAATTGCTCTCATTCTGGTAAGTTCACTCTCATCCTTCCTTCGTGTTTTCTTCACCATGACTGCATTGTCCTTCCTCTAACAGTGGGATTTTGATCCCCAAATAATTAGTTTCTCTTTGTTGTGATTTTAGATTTAATTTTAAAATAAATTTTAATATGGAGTGTCTGTGGGAATGAGCATATGCCATGGCATTGTGTGAAACTCATGGACAACTATCTTGAGTTCATTCTTTCCTTCCTCCTTTATCTCCTCTCAGGGATCAAACTCAGGTCTCCCGGTGTGCTCAGCCAGCTCCTCTACCCACTAAGCTACCTTGACAACCCTTTCAATTTGTTTCTCTAAGTGCAGCTTTAGTTTCATTTCATTAACTTGGGGAAAATGTACTTCCGCTGCTATCCACCTGGCAAGATTTAAAGCCAGAGTCACTAATAGCAATTTATAATTCTTCTGAATAACAATGTATCGGTCATTTAGATGAAAATACTTAGACCAACGGGAATATTTGTTTTAGTCTGCCCACTTTACCAGTAAATATGTCAAATTTTTTCTTTCTTTCATTTTTATGTTAATACAGTGACTTGTGAGTGATGTCTTTTTACCCTTTCTTTACGAATAAACATAGAGATCTTGGTTGTAACCATTTCACTAGCAGATACAGAAACTAGACTTAGTACATAAAATTCTCCAGCCTAAACTTCATTATTGTTTTCATGCATACTCAGACACATAACTAATACCTTCAGGTCATAGAACTATAGCTAAAGTGAGCAATGTATTTAATCTTCTTATATTTTTTAGGCAACAGATTCCTTAAAAGCTTATTTAATATGTTTTACTGGCAAAAGTTTGAGCCAATAGTTTCTTCATTTCTATGAAAAGAGAATATCTTTTGTATTGTATGGATGCATCACCTGTCAATTAAAAAGCCCATGGCCTATGGCTTAGGCAGGAAATATAAGGCGGGACATCTGGGAGGAAAAGAATTTTTGGGAAAGAGCCAGGCACAAGATGATCCACCAGAGATGTGAGGAGCTAGACCCATGGTACCTGAGCACAGGTAAACAGCCACATGGCAAAGTGCAGATTAAAATAAATAAATGGGTTATCTTAAGTTATGATTCTAGTCAGAGAAGAGCCTAGCTATATAGCCAAAGCATATATAAATATATTTTGTGTCTGGGAGCATGGGACTTGGAAGAAGAACCAAGCATAACTTCTATATTTCTAGGTCAGTAATATCCCTGACTTTTAAAATTGCATCTGAGTGCTCCAATCAGGAACAGGCAACAATGCCACAAATAAGTGTTGTGTTAATAGCCACTAGGTACACATGGCCATGAACCTTAAGAAAAGTTCATTTGTTCGTATCTCCATACAGGAGCACAAAATTCCAAAATCTCTACATTAGCTCCCACAGGTACTCTGTGAGTTCAAGTGATTAAATCAAAACAGTTTTCTGTTCCTTACTGGTAACCAGAGAGGAATGAGGATGGAGAGTGGGAGAAGACAGCTCCCAAGTGTGGGAGAATATCATCTGGGCTCAAATTTGAGTTTAGGCACCACAAGAGAAGATTTGACTGTAAAACATCATTTGCCTCTTTTTCTGACCAAAACCTGTTCGCTGATTCTTTTAAAAATAAACAAGCATTTGATATGGCGAGACCCTACGGAATGTGGCAAATATAAGGTGGTCAATGCAGCACAATTTGAATTTCTTTGCCACACAGGTGGAAGGCAGAGATGATGGAGCTGAGAGACATCAGAGAGCATGTAACATTTGTGAGGGAGCACATTACCCAATGAAGGGCCCTGAGCTTTTACTGAGACACAATAAGCATTACCACTCTGCAGTAAAGAGAAATGAGCAACCCTGTTCCCCAAAGAGAAAAATACATCTCTGCATGTGCCAAGTACTTAGCATTATGGATAGCATCTGCCCGGGCTCTCATCATGATGTAAATTTGTCTTCTATTCACTGACTTGAACAGAAACAAAATAATGCAGAAAAGTGAATGAAGCAACACACACAAATTTTATTATAAGCTGCATGGTACCCAGTCTGTGTGGGTGCAGGGTAGTTTAGGAGTAAAGAAAAGAGAGGGCAATTTATCAATTTTATTATTTATAACCCATATTGGAAAGCCAATCTGTTTATTAATAATAAGGCAAATTCTTCCTAGAGTGGAAATTTTTGTAAAGCTGAGGCAACATAATCGGAGTTTACATAAAGTTCCTTATCTGGTTTATATGAACTTGTTGACAAGATTGTTTGTCATCCCTTTTGGATGAAACATAAAATGGAATTTTAGTCACCAGGCTCATAAAAACTGTATTATGCTGTAGTTTGGGGATTTTTTTTTTTTTTTTTGAGCAAACACACTAGCAGTGATGTTCTGGGTGAATCAGCTTCAGATTTATCCTTTATATTAAGCTGCTAAAAGACAAGACTCGTATTTCTTGCAAACTTGGTGAGACATGCAGGTCCCAGTGATACAGAAGGTGTACTGTGACAAAATAAACCCCAGAACTTCTAATAATTATGAGATGCTAACCAAAGTCCTTGATGAGCTGAGGGCTGGCAATCCAAGTTGGACAGATAGATTTTTATTATCTTTAACACGAATGGCTTCCTCTGGTGGATGATTTTGCTTCTAGAGAGCCTCTCCTAACTGCTCTTAAGACATAGAGATGTGTACAACCTCAAGGTCCTTCATTTAAAGGGGCAAAGCATGCAATAGGTTCCATGGAGGATAGTGAATAGGAACATGAAAATTCTTCATTCTCTAAGGATATAACAGAGGAAATAAGTCCTAAGACATTGTCAAAAGATCTTTTTACTGGTGAGGAATAAAATAAAATTGGCATTTACTCAATATCAAGTGGTCAATAGAAAATAAAAAGCCTATTTTCAAATAATGCTAGCCATAACATACTAAGTTCACAAAAATTAAAGCCTAGAGAAGGTGTAAAATGTGTAAGAAATAAAATGGGGGAAAAACAAATTAGGAAACCCAGTGCATCTGCTAGAAATTTTATTTTTTGGTTATGGAAATGCTCTGCCTCTCTGTGTCTCTGCATCTCTCTCTCTCTCTCTCTCTCTCTCTCTCTCTCTCTCTCTCCCCCTCTCCCTCTCCCTCTCCCTCTCCCTCTCCCTCTCCCTCTCCCTCTCCCTCTTTCTCCTTCCATTTGTTTGGTTTTTTGTTCACCTTTGCTCTTTGGAGCAAACCCAGGGCATAATACCTGCCAGGTAAATGCTCTATCCACACTCCCAGTTTGGAGTCTTTCTTAGTAGGAGCTTTCTACTTGTGGTTTATACTTTTTGGTCAAATCTGGAGGTAGAAATGCCTGTATTTTATAATAGTGATGTGAAGGCAGCTGGTCTTGGGTGGTGCTACTCAATTCTCCTATAGGGCCTATGTTCTCTTCATTTTCTCCCTAAAGGCACTGTTTGATGACAGCTGGAGATCCCTACAGTGTCCAGCACAGCATCCTTCAGTTTCTTTAAACATAAGTTTTAGGTTAAAGAGATGCCACACGTATTTATAAGGGTTCTCTATAGGAAGAAAAGGGTTTACAAGCAACAGTCTTAATAGTCTATCAGTGGCTGTCTTTTGGAAAGGCCAAAGATCTGGCAGTTTTTCAGTCCAGGAGACTGGATATCTCAGCAGGACCAATCTGGTATCGTAGTCCTAGAGGATTTCTAAAGAATTGCTGGTCTTCAGGCTATATTGGAATCCCAAATAACAATGCTCTAATCTCAGCAAATGATGCCTCAACAACAAGATAGACAAAATGTCAATAAGAGTAAGGGCAAGCAGGCAAAAAGCAAAAGCTTCTTTCTTCCATGATCTTCTTTATGGGTCTTCTGGCCCCAGATCTAATCAGCTAAGTCCCTCACAGGTATGCCCAGCTGCTTGGTTTAATTGATTCCAAATGTTGTCAAGTTGACAACCAAGTTTAGCCACCATACCAACCCTGGTCTCTGTCACTCCACCACCCCTTAATTTCAGTCTTTAAGTTTTTCTTTTATCTCTCATTTCTAAGTGTTTTAAACCAAACAGAGGCTTCTTTCTGTAAGTTATGGGTTACTTTTACAAACTGAAAAGGAAGTAAGCTCACAACATGATTTCATTTTAAAATTGACTAAATGTAGACTACATTGGCCAGTGTTACTGAAAGTTGATTTTCAGATAATCCAAGCGTAGACAGACTCGCTTGAAACTATCTCCAATTTCACTGGTTCCCATTCTCGTATTAAGACAGCAGACACCGAGGCTCTGAGCTGCATCTCTCACACGTGGACTATGAGACAGAATAGGATTTCAGACTTTCACCAACGCTATGCCTAAGCATATGTTTATGACACGCTCTACTCTCCTCAGCATGCTGTTCAAGGGCCGAGGGACTGTGCCTGGATTACGGAGAGCAGAGACAAATCAGACTGCCTCTAACCTGCAGCGCACATACTGCAAAGCTAAGAGAGAGGTCAATCAATATGTGTGTACTGCATTCATCCTAGCTGGAACACGATCACAGACAAGCCCTAATTCTGGTTTCTACTCTCTGTAGCTGTGAGAGTCTGACAGTACCTTGTGTTAAGGTCTTATTTGTGACAGTCTTTCTCTTGGTGGACAGTATCAGTATTCTGTGTATGGATAAGGTTGCTCACATCTATAAATTGATCCCAAGACCCAAGTGAGAAATGTCTTAAAGCGACGAGGTCCAATTAACTTTTAATACACATTGGGAACATTTTAACTGGAAAAGATGATGGAGATCTTGCTAAGTCCTCTGAATTCCTCAGCTACTTCATTTTAAAATGTGTGTTGCTGAATCCAATCATATATTTAGTTTTCTCTCCCCTTCTACTCCAGGAGTTGAATGCATTGATACTATCGTGATAGTAATACCTCTGGTGTTCACCCCCGAAACTAAATGTGATGTTGCTGAAATCTTAACAATGCCTTCTAGTTTTACCGGTCTTTCATAAGTGATCTCGCAACTAGATCATGAGGATTTGACATTGTGATAACTGTTGTGTTCACTCATTTCTACTTGTTAGCATCTAAAACTGGGGGAGATATTACATCAGGCTGCTCAGAGCTGCCTTCTCTTAGAGAAATTGCAGTTGTCCTTAGACAAGAGCTGCCCTAAAACCTAAAACCTTTGCTGCTTTCCATTATAGGACCAATGACCACCCGAAAAGAGTCATTGCATTTTGATCCAACTAATGTAGTTGTATTCATCTATGGAGAAAGAGGCCCCGTACTGACTGATTTTTTGTTCAAGATTGTGACTCTTCCCAGGCAGTAGCACTTAGGCAACATTGGTTGTTAGGGGCATCAAGGGTCCCTTGTCTTGACTAAGTATAAGAGAGATCCCTTGCCCCTGGCCTACTATGTATTTGAAATTCTCTGTAGGATCATCTGAGCCCTTACTTCCTTTGCAAGTAGTTGTTAATTCAAGATAGCTTCTTGGTTAGGTAACTTCTGTTTTCTGTTTGTATTTCCAAATAAAACCCCTTGCAAAACAAAAATGAAGTCTCACTGGGTATAAAAAAAACACACTTAAGAACAGACCCCATCGCCAGCAGTAGATGACCAACACAAAACAAACTCAATGGTATTGGAGTTTTTTCTTTTCTCTTCTTTTCTTTTTTTTTAAACTGTGGTGGTTTAAATATGTTTGGCCCATGGGAAGTGGCACTATTAGGAGGTGTGGCCTTGCTGAGTAGGTGTGCCCCTGATGAAGGAAGTGGATCACTATGGGGGTGGGCTGTGAAATTTTGCCCAGTACAGAAGGACCTCCTCGGGCTCTCTGAGGAAGACAGAGTCTCCTGGTTGCCTTCAGATCAAGATGTAGAACTCTCTGCTCTTCCAGCCCCATGTCTGGCGCCATGCTTTCTGCCACGATGATAATGGACTAAACCTCTGAAACTGTAAGCCACCCCCAATTAAATTTTGCCCCTTATAAGAGTTGACTTGGTCATGGTGTCTCTTCATAGCAAGTAACCTTAACTAAGACATTAACTTAGTGCTATTTTGCTTATATATTATGGTTTGTGATTTTTTTTTGTTTTTATGGATTTTGGGTTTTGTTGTGGTGTGTGTGTTGTGTGTGTGTGTGTGTGTGTGTGTGTGTGTGTGTGTTTGCTCCTTGTGGCTTTGTTTCTTTGTTACTATTATTGTTTTAATTTGCTTGTTTGTTTTCTAAAGAGAGAAATGGGTGGAGTTGGATGGGAGGGGAGGTAGAGAGAATCTGGGAAAAAATAAAAGAAGGTAAATCAGAATATATTGTATAAAAAAGAAATCTATTTTCAATTATAAAAAGAAAGTAAAGCTCAATTGTATATTTTTTGTGTGATTCAATGGTTTATATGAAATCTCACCATCAAACTCAAAGTTAACAAAAGGGAGTTAAGTTTTGGGACTCACAAAACATATTTTCAAGGCAACAATAATTTGGACTCTCTTTTATTAGTTTAATACATTGAACACTGGCATAAAACATAGCTCGTAACAGAATGGCAAAAGTACAGGGAAGTGGTGACTTAAAAGGAACAAAGCAATTTAATGAAGAAAAGACAGCTTTAAAAATACATGACCAAAGCCAGGCAGTATGTCTTTTATAAAATTAAGCTAAAATAGACTTCATGTTTTACCTGAGTTTAATGTAGCTATTTCATGTTTTGCTTTGTTTTGTTTGGGGGGGGGGGGTTATTTTGTTTTGGTTGTTGCTGTTGTTGTTGTTGTTTTGGTGTCAACATGGTATATCTTTTCCCTTCCTTTTCATTTTACTTAGGTGACTCATCATACTTAAAAGAGGTTTGTCATGTACAGCATATAACTGAACATTTTGTCAGTACACTCTGAATGTCGTATCTACTACTTGGTATTTTTAGACTATTCACATATAAATTGTTTATTGATATAACTCTCTCAATAGCTACTATGTTTGCAAATGTTTTCACTTCCCTTTTTCTTTCTTGCCACTGATTTACATGAGATGTTATGATTCTGTTTTTTGTCTTTTAGTATGCCTACAAAAATATTTGTTGCTATCCTTGCATTTATAACAATATATACTAACTAATAAGTGTTAACTTCCAAAATATTACAGAAACATGGCATGGTAATACTCATCTGTAATCTTAAAAATTATATAATGTTGACAGTTTGAAGCCAGCTTGGGCTATGTAGCAAGACCTTGTCTCAAAACCAAACAATCATAATCAACAAACAAACCAAAACAAACTAACAAAAAAAAAACCAGAAAAACATAAAACTATGCCACATTCATGTCTAAGTAATTATTTTCATATTCTATGATTTTAATTACCATTGGTGAGCTGAGGTTCAAAAATACTAAGCAAAAGAAGAAGAAGAAGAAGAAGAAGAAGAAGAAGAAGAAGAAGAAGGAGAAGGAGAAGGAGAAGGAGAAGGAGAAGGAGAAGGAGAAGGAGAAGGAGAAGGAGAAGGAGAAGGAGAAGGAGAAGGAGAAGGAGAAGGAGAAGAAGAAGGAGAAGAAGAAGAAAACAGAAATAATTTATAAAATTTAAATGAAACATTCTGAGTGATACAATGGAACCTCACATTGTTTTGGACCGCTCCAGTTGTGCTACATCACACATTTGTCCAGTGTGCTCACAGTGTATGTGCTACCCTCCTGCTTGTTACACTGTAGCCATCTAGATATCAGGACTGCTTTGTTAGTATTACAGTACTTGTTCTCTCTCTCTCTCTTTCTCTCTCTCTCTCTCTCTCTCTCTCTCTCTCTCTCTCCTCTCTCTGTATCTCTGAGAAAGGAAGGAGAGTTTGAGATATGTAGCTTGCTAAGTAGCTCAGCACACTGGCCTGAAACTCGTGATCATCCTACCTCTGCTTCCCAGAACTGGGGTTACATTTTCTTGCCTCCACCATCAAGTAACTCATCATTTACTTATTTACAGCCCCAAATGGCAAGAGTAGCAATGTTTGCAATTCATAAATTACAAAGAGGAGCCATAAAGTACCTTTTAAAAATAAAAGGTAAATGTACAATAGAATATTGAAAGAGAGCATATACCTGTAACTTTTATTGAAGTGAATTTTATAACTTATATTTTGTTATAGGTTACAGTTTTTAATCTTTTATTGAGCCTACTTTTTAAATTAAGCTTCATGATCCATTGGCATGCATAAGACAAAATGCTTTTAACCTATCTATAGTTTTAGACAACCAGTGCATGTGTTGGGTTGTTTCCTCTGCAGAAGGGCAGTGCTGTTTTGGTTTATGTATGGTACAAGTATCAGTTTAAAGAGTTATGGAAATTATCATTCCTGCCACAAAAACATTATGTTCTGTATTCTAAACAAATGGTTACAAATTGAAAGTAAAAATAATAGAAGTATTATTTTACATTTATCTAATTCTTCTTCAGTGATCTGTATTTTTTCACATGGATTCAAAGGTATAGGCTATATAATTTTCATTAACACTAAAGAGGTTTTATTTTCAACTTTTTAAAGTAATTTATGCTTTGAAAATTTCATACTTGTAGAATAATACATTCTGGTCATATTCAGACTCTTAACATTATTCAGCAAGTTGGTTAGCTAGTGAAGACTTCTCCCCAGACCCGTAAGTATTCATTCATCAAAGAAAAAATCTTGGGGTAGCTTGCTTCTTCCTATTTTGGTTTATTTTGGTTCTATGGTGCTAGGAAAGAAGCCAGGGCGTGCTACGTAAGCACTCTACCACTGAGCTACAGCCAAGATCTGAAACAGCCTTCTTTTTTGCATTTGAAGAATACTTTTTGCTGAAAATATAATTCAAGATTGATGGGAATGTTCCTGTCAACACTTTAGGTATTCAGCATACTCTGACAAGCTTACTGTGGTTCTCATCCTTATTCCACAATATAATGTTTTATTTGTCTGTGATTTGAACATTTTCCCAATAAATCTCCTCCCTGCTTTCCCTCCTTGCTTTTCTCTCCCTCCCTCCTTTCTCTCCCTTCTGAATATGACCCGCCTACAGGTACATTTCCTTTGGTGTCTATCTGGTTAGATCTTCTCCTAGCTTCTTAGATTTGTGATGTTGTCTGCCACCAATTTTGAACAATGTTCCCTTCTTTCATTTATGTCTTCTGCTAAACAACACACTTACATGGTGATTACACCTTTCATTTGTTCTGTACCTTTGGGATATTCTGTACTTGACTTTCTCATTTCTCTTCCCTTTGTATTTTTGTTTGGTGAGTTTTTGTTGACATAACCAAGCTTAGGGACTTTTCTTCTTGAATTAAAGCATTCACTTCTGTCATAGAGTTGTTTGATGCTTGATTTCTAGCATATAACTTTTTCTTAGCACATGAATTTCTTCATTTATATTCTCATAAGCTTGTACAGACATTGCTTGACAATTTCCTAGCATATATCTTACCTGAATTAGATTCTGTCCCTTACGATTGTATTTTTACAGTGTGGTGTGTGTGTGTGTGTGTGTGTGTGTGTGTGTTTGTGTGTGTGTTTAAAACAAAAACTTAACCTTACTTAATTGAGCTGCATTTAGCATTTATTATGACTGGAAATTTTCAAAGTTTCCAGATGCTTCCAATTCCTTTTCTACAATTTATTATAGGTCTTCTTTTTGTAGCTCTTTAAGCTACAATACAAAATTAGGTGTTCGTGTATGCATACATGCATATATTTGGGGTAGAACTGAGACCTTTTCAGTGTGAACTTGGTACTGATTTACATTAAACTAGTGACTGTGCAATAATAGTATTGTGCAGTTACTTTGGAAGCTTTATTTCTTGGAAATGTTTCCTGAGGAAATTGATGACCAAATTCAGCTTAGCTATAATTTTCTTTGAGAAACCTAGATTAAAATGAAATAAATGTGATAAAATATTAACAAATTATCAGATTAAGACTACATGTATTTGTCACGTTCATTACACTATTCTGTTTATTTTTCTAGGTATTGAATTATTTCCTTAATAAAATGTAAATTGAAATCAACTTTTTCATATTCTCAAATTAGTATAAAGGAAGATTAGCCAGCATAAATGAAGAACAGTGCAAGGTACTAGGTCTGCAAAAGTTATGCAGTTCTCCAAAGTTGAAGTTTTCTATTTCCAGGTACAGATCATCTACTCTCCCAGAATAGATAATGTGGCACTCTGCAATGAGTTTTGTTTTGCCTCATCTCTCCTCACACTCATTGCATCAGAGAAATGAAGATAAGTCAATGCTATTTGCCAAAACTCCCACAATTAGCATGAACAGAGCCTATGTTAATACCGTTGCCCCTAGTGATTAGTGATCTATAGTGAGCTAGACATATATCTATTACACCACCCCTGCTGTGAGCTTCCTGACACTTGCTACACACTCATTCCATGCTTTGTGATTACTGAAGGATTAATGCTTTATGAGGAATCAATACTTGCATTGTCTTTGCAATATTTTCTGTGTCTCAGAGAAGGTATTAGCCAATGAATAGATGCACTGAGGAGGTTAATATGTATTTAGTATGTAGACAGTTTTGTGAACATGAGGTTATATGCCTTCTTCATACTTGATTAGCATATTCAAAATCCTACATCCTATTGAAGCTCTAAGTGGCTTTCATGTGTGTGTGTGTGTGTTTGTGTGTGTGTGTGTGTGTGTGTGTGTGTGTGTGTAGAGAGAGAGAGAGAGATGAGATGATAGAGCTACATATATCTTTACAGACATAATCATAGGAATAATAGGATTTTCATTTGTTCTTTTCTGTTGATTTTTTATTCCAAATATAATGCAACATATACTTTAGACAAAACTACATATTTTTTTGTTTCAATTAAACATTTATCTCTTAATTGCTTGCTACATACAAAATAATCAATATGCAAAAAGAGACAAGCTGTTTCTTATTCTCAATAAACTCATAGTCTACTGGGAAATGAACATAAGTGAACTTTGGCCAGGTAAGCATCCAATGCAGGGAAATGGATTCTGTTGGCTGAGAGAAGAGTGTAGATGTCACAGAGAAATTAGATTTTCTCTAGGTCCTAGCAAGGATTCTCTGTCTTGCATATCTTGCATACATAGTAACCTCCAAAAAATATTGTTATGGTTATGCCAGTTCCATAAATTTCTGCCAATGCCTCCTTCTGAATCTTCTCTCATGCCAATGCCTTTTCTAGCACATCTTCTCTATGAGGCAATGTGTTACTGAGAAAGAACATACTTCCTCAGTATATTAGAGTGGAGAATAAAACTAATTTTTTATACTGATGGTAGCCTCTCTGGATCCTGCACATTCTTAGCATCATTAGCATCTCTCTGTTGCTGGTGCATCTTCTGCATCTCCATCTGAAATGCCTTTTTTCATTTTATATCCTTCACTGAAAAGGTCCCAGTATGCTTGCCATCTGCTATTCTTTGGTGATTATTTTTTTCTGACTTTCATGTTATTATTTTTGTCCACATTAAACTCTGCATAAAGTCCTGAGGGATTGAGGTTGTTTTTCATAAATGAATGCTTCATTTGTAGTATCTGGAATTTAGTGTAATTGACAGTGATTGGGGTTTATAATCTAGCAGACTTTTTTGAGGCTGTAATCTCCAAACTGAGAGTCTTGGGGCTCACCAATCAGATACCATGTAATAGATCAACCACTAGCTCTTTAAGCAACTGAAACTTTGAGTCTATTAAATTCCAAACAAGAAAATGAATCAGTGAGGAAATTCACTGCATTGTGTACAAGATAGAAAAAAGAATCAGGGGATTCTAAGTTTTAGAAAGAAGCATCAATGATGGTAATGCTACTTAAGCTTTGAAAATTAGCACTGAAAACAAAAAAAAAAGTCAAAGCTATGGGTCTAGATGAATACTCTAGATAAGTCCTGTCAATGACACATTAGGACAGTACTTTCTGTTAGTTCCGGCTGTGTGACACTATTCCTAAAGGTATATGAACAAGTGTCTACTTATTCAAAATAGGGAACTGATGAGAGACCAAAGTAAGGATACAACCCAAATCCAACTTGCTGAGCCTGGAGTAACCTAAAGAAGTATGGGAGGGGTTACTTCCAGGAGCAGAAATGACTCAAAGCTCTCAAAAGCTGAAAATGTGGAGCATACCACACAACTTGCAGGCAGTTCAAATAGTTGAAAATGTCTTTCCCGAGCTGCTTAGGTGGTTTGAACATCTTCCAGGCAGCTTGACTGGTCTGTTTCTCCAGTTGGTTCAGCCTTTTCTAAGGAGCTTTTGGAGTATTCTAGATAACTAGGATTGTTTGAAAATGTCTCTTAGCAGTACTTGCTGCTTATATATGCTTGGCGAGAGAGGGTCCTAGTGCACTGGGTCAGTATTAGGATCTTCTTGAGCCCCTTTGAGTTGTGTACTTCTTGAGCTTAAGGAGTTTCCATTCAGGATGGATATTTCACCTTCTTTTAGATCACTCTGTTTTTAATAAGCAAAAATCATAGTGAGGCTGTGGAAAGAAACATTAAACCATAAATTTTAGCACACAAAATATCACTGGGAACACAAACACCACCACCAAAAAAATACCCAACATGGTGACCACAATTAACACACACATTTCAATAAAAACTTGAAATACCAATGGTCTCAGTTCTCAAGCCAAAAGATATGGGCTGACTGAATGGATCAAGAAACAATATTCGTCTATCTATTATCTATAAGAAATATATCTTAGCTTTAAAGGTAAGCACTGCCTCAGAGTGTAAGGACAGACGAAAGTTCTCCAATCAAACTGGACCAGGAAGCAAGCAGGTGTCATTATTAAAATATCTAACAAAATAGACTACAAACTAAAACTAGTTTGGTATCTGCAGAATATTCCACCAAACACCAAAGAATATACATTCTAGTCAGCAACATATGGAAAGTTTTCTAAATTAGATCATATCCTGGGACACAAAACAAATCTTTACAAATCCAAAACTATTGAAATCACTCCTTGTATTTTATCTGACCACAATGCAATAAAACTTAAAATTGACTACTAAAATTCTCTAGTAACTATACAAAGTCATAGAGATTAAAAAACTCATTACTGAATGATTTTTTTTTTAAGGTCAAGGAAGAAATACGAGAAATAAATAAATAAATAAATAACTTCCTTGAACTAAATGGAAATGGAAAAACAAAAAAAAAAAAAAAAAACAGAACAAACCTATGGGACACATTGCAATCATCTTCTGAGAAAAATTTATAACTCTAGCTGCCTATATTTTAAAAATCAGAAAGAACACAAATAAATAGCATAATGATGAGGTCAAAAAGTTAGAAAAACAAAAATAGACCAAATATGTATCCAGTCAACAGTAAGAAATAATAAAAATCAAAGCAGAAATCAGTGAAATGTAAACAAAGAAAAGAATTTGAAGAATTAATGTATTTACAAGCTGGCTCTAGAGAGTAAACTAATAATAAAAAGCCTTCCAACTAAAAGCATCCAGGGTCAGATGGATTCACAGCAGAATTCTCCCAGACATTCTTAAAGTCTTTTGAAAAGCAAACAAGCAAAACTAGAAGAAGCAATCTCAAAGTTCTTTTGAGAAACCTTCAGGGATACTAATCTGTAGTTCGTTCCTTCCTTCCTTCCTTCCTTCCTTCCTTCCTTTCTTCCTTCCCCCTTTCTTCTCCCCCTCCCTCCATCCCTCTGTCTCTCTTTCCTCTCTCTCTCTCTCTATCTCTGTGTGTGTGTGTGTGTGTGTGTGTGTGTGTGTGTGCATATGTGCGTGTGCGTGCACACACATGCCTGGTTTGGTGATTAGACTTTGAGTCATCAATGGGAAACCTGAAACACTGAAACTGCTAGAAGACATAGTGCTCTACATGATACTGGTGGAGAAAAGCTATTGACATGGATAGAAAAGGACTTTCTATACAAGACTCCATTTGCCAGGAATCAACACCAATAATTTGACACATGGGACTTCATAAAACTAAGAAGTGTCTGCATGGCTAAAGAAATAACCAATTCAGTCTGGAGGAATCCACAGAAAAGGAGAGAATCTTTGACAACTATACATCTGACAGAGGATTAATATCTAGAAAATACAAGGAATTCAAAAAACAAACAAGGAGTAAAGAAAACAAACAACTCACTCAAAAATGGGACTCGGGGCTTGAACCAAGAGTTCTCAAAAAGAAAACAGGGGGAAAGGCCTATGAAAATTTTCCAGAATTGTTCATTGTCCTTAGCAATTAGGAAATCCAACTGAAAACAACTGAGCTTTCTTCTTACCACAGTCAATGTGGTAGGAACCCTCATTCACTGTTGGTGGAATCACAAGCAGATGCATTTACTGCAAAAAATAAATAAATAAATAAAAATAAAACAAACCTATCATATGGCCCAGCTATGTCATTCCTCAGCATACATCCAAGGGACTTGACATCATACTCCACAAAACTTGCTAACCATATTCATTGCTCTTATAGCTAGGAAATGGAAACAACCTAAATGTCTACAGCCATTTCAGGCTTTTCTAAGCCCACCCCAGCTCCAGAATAAAGAGAAGACTTATTTTCATTTACAAAAGCCTAGGGTTGCTTTCCACTGAACCTTTAACTTAAATTAACCCGTTTACATTACTCTATGTCTACCACATGGTTACTTGCCTCTCTTCAGTCTCATGCATCTGACTTCCTCTGAGTCCAAGTGGTGAATCTTCCCATGCCTGATTCTTTCCCAGAGTTCCTATCTCTTCCCGGAACTCCCACCACCTTCTACTTCCTGCCTTTGCTATGGGCCATCAGCATTTTAATAAACCAATAATAGGGTGCCTTAGGCAGGCAAGGAAGAACAGAGACATATCTTCACACGATGCATATAAACATTATCCCTACAAATGTCCTTCTGATGGATACAAACTAAAAATGTGGTATGACGACACTAAGAAATATTATTCCTCTGCAAATCAAAAATGAAATCCTGAATTTTGAAGGTAAACGGTGGAACCAGAAAAGACCATGTTGAGTAAGGTGGCCTAGACATAGAAAGACAATGTTCTCATGTTCTTTCTCATTGGAAGCTCCTAGCTAGAGCTAGAGATGCGAGCACATACTGTATAAGTACAGAGACTAGGAACATAAAACAGTACCGCCACTACAATAGGTTTGAGGAACAATAGAGAGGAGAACAGTGGAGTACAAGTAATTTGATGTGGGAAATGGGAAAGGGGAACTCTTTAGGAAAGGAGAATACATTCAGGAAAAAGGAGGGTAATGGGGAATAGCAGGATAGAAGTGACCCCAAAGGGGACTCCTTAGAGAAGGCGAAGGGAAGTTATTATAGAAGAAAGGAAGAAGGTAAGACAAAACAATGATGTCAGAAAGACTTGCTGAATCACACTATTAACTACTTGCCTTAAAAATCGATATTACATGCAATTCTCTGTGTTAATCTACATATATACTTTTAATGAATGTTTCTTATCTGAGCTGACAATGCTTTGTTCAAGACCCATACAACATCTAGCAAAAACCCCAATACCTCTTTTGAGTTCTTGGCCAGGTTTGTTCAAGAAACCCCCAAAACATATGTACTTCTGTTGCCCTTGTTTGCCCCCAGATGTAGAAGGTAAGTGCCTTTTCTTGAAGGCATCATGCACTTCAGCCAGAAGGTTCAGAGGGCTTGAGCTAGACCTGTCCTGAATGCCTCCTCCTTAAGGACTAGCTTTCATGGTATTAAAGAGGCACCAGGCACACAAGCTTACGAGGGAGGGTGGCAACCAACACTCGTGCCCAGCTATGTCACCTATGAATCACATTGGCAACCAGCATGTCAAGACAGGCCTAAGGGTACAGCAGTGCACACATACCTTGACTGTAACCAAAACAAACAAACAAAAAAATGCAAACAAAACAACAACAACAACAAAAACCAATAGCTCTGTAATTGAACTTAAACCCTGTTCAAAAAGGGAAACCATGCCAGATACTAGAAACCTAGTTAACTACTCAGTGCTGGTGAAGCAATGAATATTGAGAGAAGCTACAACTACTACTTTCCTAAAGAAGCACAATCCCTAACAATAATCTAAACATTTGTACTTATACCCATAGATAAGTATAGTCTTTACCCCTCACCAAGGAATCATCTCTTTGTAACAGATGAAGACCACTACAGAAAACCACAACCAATAAAAATGTGCAGTTACAGAGCCCTGTCTCAATAAATGCTTCCGCACCTACCACTTGGAAAACACTGAGGGAGAGTGAGTAGAAAGACTGTAAGAGCCAGAAGATCAGAGAGTTTTCTCTGAGGATGTGTCTCCTAGTAAGGTCATAGGCTACACCATAAAGCCTCGTCAACAGGCGTCGTGCAAGGAGATTGCCAATAGACATGCCAAAGTGGATGGGAGAAATATCTATGAGGCCTCAACCCTCCACACAAAACAAACAAAACACTGAAGGAAAGTAAGGTCTGTAAGTCATATCACAGGTATTCTGAAATCTTTGGCTAATATCCACTTATCAATGAGTACATACCATGCATGTCCTTTTGGATCTACTTTACCTCACTCAGGATCACATTTTCTAGTTCCTTCCATTTGCCTGTAATATTTGTGATGTCCTCACTTTTAATAGCTCAGCAGTATTCCATTGTGTAAATGAACCGCATTTTCTGTATTCATTCTTCAGTTGAGGGACGTCTGGGTTGTTTCCAATTTCTGGCTACTACATATAAGGCTGCTATGAACATAGTAGAGCATGTGTCCTTTTGGGTATATGCCCAGGAGTGGTATAGCTAGGTCTTCAGGTAGAACTATTTCCAATTATCTGAGTAACTGCCAGATTGTTTTCCAGAGACGTTGTACCAGCTTGCAATCCCAGCAGCAATGGAGGAGTGTTCCTCTTTCTCCACATCCTCCCAGCATGTACTGTTGCTTGAGTTTTTGATGTTAGCCATTCTGTCTGGTGTGAGGTGGAATCTCAGGGTCGTTTTGATTTGCATTTCCCTCATGACTAAGGATGCTGAACATTTCTTTAAGTGCTTCATGGATATTTGAGATTCCTCCGTTGTGAATTCTCTATTTAGCTTTCTCCATTTTTAATTGGGTAATTTGAGGGTTTTTTTAGAGTCTAACTTCTTGAGTTCTTTATATATTTTGGAGATTAGCCCTCTATTGGATATAGGGTTAGTGAAGATCTTTTCCCAATCTGTAGGTTGTCACTTTGTCCTATTGACAGTGTCCTTTGCCTTACAGAAGCTTTTCAGTTTCATGAGGTCCCATTCGTCAATTGTTGATCTTCGAGCATAAGCCATTGGTGTTCTGTTCAGGACCAATGTGTTCAAGGTTCTTTCCTACTTTCTATTCTATTAGATTCGGTGTATCTGGTTTTATGTGGAGGTCCGTGATCCGCTTATGCTTGAGCTTTGTACAAGAAGATAAATATGGATCAATTTGCATTCTTCTACATGACCAGCCTAACTTGGAATCCATCCCATGTAAGCACACCAATTCCTGACACTGTTACTGAGGCCATATTGTGCTTGCAGACAGGAGCCTATCATGGCTGTCCTCTGAGAGGCTCTACCAGCAACTGACTGAGTCAAATGCAGATACCTACTGCTAACCATTGGATTGAGGTCAGAGACCAATATGGAAGAGTTAGAGGAAGGACTGAAGGAGATTGCTACCCAATAGGAAAAATAATAGTGTCAACTAACTTAGTCTCCTCAGAACTCCCAGAGACTAAGCCAAAAAACCAGGGAGCATACATGGGCTGTTTTGTGGCCCCTGGGACATGTGTAGCAGAGGAGGTATGGTCTCAGTGGGAGTGGATGCATTTTCCTGTGGAAACTTGGTGTTCCAGAGAAGAAGGATGCTGGTCCTGGTGAGATGGAGGTAGATGGGCGGGTGGAGGAGCACCCTCTCGGAAGTAGTGGGGAGGAGGGAGGAGGTGAAGAACTCAGAGAGTGGGGACAGGAAGGGGGCAACTTTTGGAATTAAAATAAATAATTTAATAAAGATGAAAAAAGAAAGCAAGGAATGCAGAGAGTGGGAGAGATAGTTCTCTTTAGAGAAGAGCACACTGATTGTCCATCTAATACCAAATGGTCAGTTTGTAGAACATACATACAAGTAACATTATAGAAACTAAGCAGGTTCTCTCTCTCTTTCTCTCTCTCTCTCTCTCTCTCTCTCTCTCTCTCTCTCTCTCTCTCTGTGTGTGTGTGCATGTCCATATGCATCTATATCTCTGTGTGTTAATGTCTGTGTGTGTCTATGTCTGTGTATAATTATAATATATATATATACACATATACATGTAACAACAATTAATGAAAAAGAGGTCATGAGTATGAAAAACAACAAACAGGGTTATGGGATTGTTTGGAGTGAGGAAACAGAAGGGAGAAATGTAGCTGTATCACTATCTCAAGAAGATTTAAAATAAAATTAAATGTGAGGGCTTTTTGAATCTGTTCTATAGATTCAGCACAACCCCATTCAATCAGCACCTTAGTTAGTTTATATCAGTTAGACAGTAGTATAATTATGTAGAAAGGGAAAAAAGGCAGAGCCTTTTAGATTTTCTAAAACTCCCCTGTAATTAAGACAATGTGGCATTGGCAAAAATAATAGAAAACTCTCAGTGGAAAAGGAGAAAGAACCAAAAGTTATCACATATTAATGCAGACAAGCAATCTTCCAGAAGGAGCAAAGGCCACTGAATTTAGAAAATAAAGTCTAGGTAAGAAACACTTAAATGCTCGATATACTTAATCATCAGGGAAATGCAAATCAAAACAACTCTGAGCTTCCACCTTACACTCCTCAGAATGACTAAGATCGAAAACTCAAGGGACAGCACATGCTGGTGAGGATGTGGAGCAGGAAGAACACTCCTCCACTGCTGGCGGGAGTGCACACTGGTGCAACCACTCTCAAAACAAATTGAGTGGTTTCTTAGAAACCCGTGAATAGTTCTACTTCACTTCTGGGCATATACTCAGAAGATGCTCCACCATCCAACGAAGACACTGGCTTGGCTCTTTCGTAGCATCTTTATTCATAATAGCCAGAAACTGGAAACAACTTAGATGTCCCTCAACTGAAGAATGGATAAAGAACATGTGATTCTTTTACACAATACTCTACTCAGCCATTAAAAACAAGGACACCACAAACTTTTCAGGCAAATGGATGAAACTAGAAAATAATCATCCTTAGTGAAGTAACCAAGACCCAAACAGTTATTAATAATATGTACTTACTTATAAGTAGAAATTAACCAGGAGCTGTAGGATACCCACACGACATTCTATAGACCCAAAGAAGCTAAACAAGAAGGAAGGCCCAAGTGAGGATGCTTTGAGTCTCACTTAGAAGGGAGAATAAAATAGTCATAAGAGGCAGATGAAAGGAGGGAATCAAGAGCGAGAGTGGATGCAGAGGAGAATGGAGGCAGGGTTCAGGATCAAGCTTGGGGAAAGACTAGAAAGAGGGCCAAAGAGCCAGGAGAATGAATGGAAATGTGCAGTTGATGTGAGAAGGGGGCATATCTCTAGGATGTGCTAGAGACCTGCAATGGGGGAGGCCCCCAGGAGTCAATGAGGGCAACTGTAGCTGAGACTCCTAACAGTGGGGAATATGGATCCTGAAGTGGCCACTTCCTGTAGCCAGGCAGGACTCCTAGTAGAGGAATAGGACAGCAGCTACTCACAAAACCTTTGACGCAAAATGTGTCCTGCCTATGAGATGTACAGGGACACAGGCAGCAGAGACAGAGGAAATGGCTGACCAATGACTTGCCCAAATTGAGACCCATCTTATGGGCAAGAACAAATCCCTGACGCTGTTAATAATACTCTGTGCTTTCACACAGGAGCCTAGTGTAACTGTCCTCTGAGAGGCTCCACATAACAGCCAGTGGAAACAGATGCTGAGGCCCAGAGCCAAACATTAAATGGAGAGCAGAGAGACTTGTGGAAGAGTTGTCGGAAGGACAAAGAGACAGATGAGGACAAGGATGCCACAGGAAGACCAACAGAATCAACTAATCTGGCCCCTTCCACACTCCCAGAGACTGAACCACCAACCCAAGAGCAAGCATGGGCTGGACCTAGGCCACCATACACATGTATAGAAGTTGTGCAGCTTGGTCTACACTATAGAATCACACATGCAAACAATTGTAGTATACCTTTGTCAAAATCTGCTGAATGTTCACAACCAAGAGACACTATAGTATCCATAGATACTGGGAAGTGATAAGGACAAACCAATGGAGCTTCAACAGCTGGAATGATACAATGTAATGTATCCCATTCTGGTACACTGGCAGGGGATATGTATTACGAAACTCCATCCATGCATGGCAGAGTGAAAACAAATGACAAATGAGAAACCTGCACCCTAAAGTAACTTTTGCTGTGAACCTAAAACTCTTTTAAAAGCCCCCAGATCTATTTGAAAGTCCTGGGGTTATATTTGGCTTTCCCCGAGGAGGGCTGCTGCTGCTGCTTCCTAAGGATCTCATCTCTTGCTGGCTTGGATGAATGCAGCTACTATTTTTTTTTTCTTTTTCAGCACTGGTAGGAACACAGTAAGTACTTTCTAGGAAAATGTTCTGAACTGCCTTCCTGAGAAAGCAGCTTTTCTGGATGGGCTTGTCTTTCTGCTTCCACCGGCACCACTCACTTTCCTGCTTCATTTCCATGTACTAATTATAAACTTGAGAACTCACAGTGCCCTTCCTTCAGTCCTGAGATTCCTGGCCTGTCTACCTTCTAATTATCATTACATCAAATAGGAGGGAGCAAGAATCCCAAGACAACGTCTTAAAAATAAAAATTAATGCAAAACCAATCGAGGAGGAACAGAATTTTCAAAGTTTAAATAAGGATAGAATCAGTATCAATGGATACCTTGGTTTCCAATGTTGCAGTGTGGGCTTGCACAAATGTTACTGCTCTTGTATATATTTAAAATTAAAGATTTGCATTCACATGAAAACAAAATAAAACCAGAGGCCTAGAGAGATGGCTCAGCAGTTAACATTTATTGCTCTTCCAGGAACAGGATTTTATTTCCCAGGACCCACACCAGGCAGCTAACAACCACCTGGAATACCAGTCTCAGGAACCTAAACCCTATTTTGCTCTCTGTGGGCACTTGAGCACACATGGCAGGCACTCACACAGACACACACAGATACATTTTATTTTTTTAAGTTTAAAATATACAAGTGTGCAGTATAAATGAAAAAGAAATTAATTTCTTTCTTGTGGAAAAGAAATCCTGACATAACATTGTTGAGTTGATATGTATGGCTTTGCCTTTTCTGTCCCACCAGCTTCAGCCTATGAGTCTTTTGCAAGATCACCTTGTGGGAAGGTTTCCTTGAAACCAGAAAGAACATGACCAGTGAGCACATGTGAGTATTATTTTATCTGAGACAGCTCTTATCCCGTTACCACACAGTTCCATTTGTATTCTCCTGGTAAAGGTTTACCCATTGGTCCCTCCCATGCAGAGGAAGTCTGGGAATTTTTTATTGAGTGAATGTGGAGGTATGAAATATCCTCCACAAGCTCATATGTCTGAGCTCTTGGTCTGCCCATGATGGTGCTATTTGCAGAAATGGTGGGCCCTTGAGATTACTGCTCATTAGCAGAAAGCTTCAGATACTGAGGCTTGAAAGGGATATGTACTTCCAGTTCTGACCTAAATTCTCTGTTTGATCCAGCAAGCTGTAAGATGTATTCACCTCATAGTCCTGTTGCTCTGGGTGCACCATAACATCCCTGCATCAAGGAACTAAAATTGTACATCAGGATAAGTCTCCCCAATCTTAAGTGGCTTCTGTAAGCTATTTAGTTGCATCTATTTAAAAGGAAACAACAACCAAAGCTTATACAGATACAGTGTTGGGTATTTTGAGTTATAATGTCTTCTTCATTGCTGTGATGTATATTCTTCATTTACCACATCAGTCCTATGGCTCTGGCCCTTTAAGACAGCAGATCACTCTTCAGGATGGACTACAGAACATGTTCACACTCCAGCACTTATCACCCCTCAAGCATCTTTAAAGGACTCTCTGAGGTGGCTAAGGTTTCCAGAATAGTAATGTGAAGATGAGGCATAAAGTGCTTTATTGTAACATTTTTCTATAAGATTGGTAATCTTTGTACTTATTTTGTTTTGAGTATGAATAAGACCCAGTGTAACACAATGATAGGGATAGAGATGCAAGCCATGAGCTAAAAGGAAAGATTTGTTTAAGCCTTCATGAAAGGTCAATAATAGGGCTGTAGAGATGGCTCAGGAATTAGGAGTGACTGCTACTCATTCTGGAAGACCAGAGTTCAGATGCCAGCACCTACATCAAGTAGCTCACAAACATTTGTAATTCCAGGTCCAATAATAAATAAAAAAATAACATGCAAACATAGAAAGCACAGAAGTATTATTGGTGTATGTGTTCTTTATAAATATATTATTCGTGTTTTATATTATGTAAGTTTTAATCTATGTCTAGATGTTTAATTCACCTAATTGGCCTATTTTTTTGTAATAGAGCTCTGCTAATGACAAATTCAGAAAATGTTTTTGTCTAGGATAAAAAGCACTAATAAAAATACCTTCATCAGTTGAAAAACACTGTCTCAGTATTGAGGCTGGTTCTAGTGTCATGTTAACCCATTATCTAAGCAAATTTCACTTTTCTCAAAGATATGGCAACAGTCTTCTAATATTACACATCTGGAATGAATCAAAATCCAGACTCCAGTATATCTGCCCTTTCTATCCACAGGGAAGCATGCTGCTGGCCAGGTATGGAGCTGTGGCAATCATGAAGAGCAAAGGGGCCAAGCACAGCAACAATCTACCATCAGAAGGCAGTGCAACCACAATAGCCTTGGCTCAGGGTTCGCAGCATTGCAAATGATTGGCATCACACTCTATTATAGGCTTAAGCTAGGGACCTCTGTGATTCCTTCTGGCCCCATAGGCTTTGAAGTGTGTAGTAATAGTCCTTATTCTTTAATTAATTTCTACCTTAAACCACATAAAATGGTCACAATGGTGAATTAAGAACCAATTAATGTGGAAACTAGGGTTGTAGCTCAGCATTACAGCACCTGCCTAGCATGCAAGAGTCTGTGGGGTCAACATTCAATATTGTAGATAGATAGATAGATAGATAGATAGATAGTTGGATAGGCAGATGGATGGACAGATGGACAGACAAACAGATAAAGAAATGATGAAAAGGAGGAGTATGTGTACATGATTAAATAAAAATGACCACTTCATCCAACCTCAGAAAGAAATAAAATTATTACAGGTTTTTTCCTTCCCTGAGTTTACATTCCCATGCTTACGTGTGGAGTAAGGTCACCCTGGGTTTACATTTCCACACATGAAGTAAAACTTAAAGCAGTAAGATGACATACTTGCACACAATGCTATAGGTAACCTTGTTGGAATGATGGTTTTTTTGGTTTTTGTGAGCGGTGGTATATGATTTTCTTATTTGTCTAACTTTACCTAAGATTTCATCTTTGGCATCCTTAAAAGATTTTTAACCCAAAGCAATTAGTTTTTCATGTAAAGGGAAGTAAATCTTTATTAGGAATGTTAGTAACAGTGGGTTGAAATGTTGACAATCATGCCTTTCACAGATAGCTGACAGAATTATCAATCACTCCCTTCATGTTCCTGTCCAGTTTTAAAATCTCACTGGGAGAAAAAGATTTCTGATTTTTCATATGCTTTGAAGGAGTTTAATCTTCCCCCTTCCGTTATGATGCTCAGTTTAAAAATAAAGAGAGTTAAGTGTCCATATCAGATATGTTTTTGTTTTATTTTATTCTTTGTCTATAAGGACTATGTCAAATTCAGCCAGATGAGACATCAGTTGTGGCTTTTCTTGCCACTTGACATGTATGGATCTTCCTTTCATCTAGTTCATTTTGTCAACATCCATTCTACCATTTCTCAGATGTGCGGGGTCGCTCTGGAGTCAGAACAGCAATCCCAGCCTCAACGGCTCCTCTGGGTCTTCCAACAGGAGCAGCACATTCATTATCACTGATTATAAAATCAGAAACCACTAACCGCAGGCTAGAACAGTTTTCAGTCAAATGTAGTTAAAAGGATGCTCCCCTAAAGAACATTTTCCTTAAAAGAGTCTTCAGTTGATAAACTTTTAAATATGAGCTTGATTTTTTTAAAAGCCAAGGACCTTACTCTAACACCCTTCTAATTGATCCAGGGTCCATAGCTTTCTCATATTAGAAATACTAATTATTTTAGCATATTAGAGCTATTCATGTTGTACTAGGCTCCCTGTGGAGATAGCACATAAACTTGTTTGCCCTAGATAGAAAACCAAGGATAGACCAAAGCAATGATTACCCTGAAGTCCATTATGGTTCACTGATGAATTTATTGAGCTTGCTTGATGAGCTTAAATGAGGCATTACAGGAACAGAGATGACTCACATGCAGCTACATCACTGAAAAGCCCAGCTCAGCATGGGTGGTAGGTATCTCATGGAAGCTGCAACCCTGGAGCTCTCAGCAAGACTTTACAGTCAGGTGGAAGGTCAAAGAATCTCTTCCAGGCAATTGGTCAGTGAGGGAGTCTCCTCCCCTATAGTTATTGTTTCTGTATTCTTGGGGAGGAGCTTTATGGGTATTGTAAGTTTCAACTTTCATAGGCATATGAGGTTTGCTTACTTCCGGAGTCTGATGAACCACCACCAGAATGGGAAGTTTCAACTCAGAATCAATGCAAAACTAATTACATTACAAATGCTATTTAGTTCAGTATTTGGTGGAGACTGGAACCTAGCCTCTGCATATGACTTGCAAAACCAGTGTTATGCAAATGCCCCCAAATCTCTTTTATTCACACACTTGAGTAATAAAGGTTCTGGACTGGTTAGTTTCTGGTCACCTGCATTCAAGCCAGGGTCATCTGGGAAGAGGGAACCTCAACTGAGGAAATGTCTCCATCAGTTGGGCTTGTCAGCAAGTCTGTGGGGGCATTTTCTTGAAATGATCGATGCAGGGTGGAGCGGCTATCAGACAATGGGAGTTCCCTCTTTGGACTAGGAGTCTTGGATAGTGAACTGAAGGCAAGCTGGGGAAGATGGAAAGGTGACTCTGCAGTTCAGAGAAGTATCTGCTTTGTCAAAGGTCCTGGGTTTGGTTTCCAGTCCAGACCCCACATGGTGGCTTACAAATAATAACTGCAGTTCCTGAGGATTCATTGTATTGTTGCCATTGCAAGCACTGCATGCCCACGGTGCACAGAAATACATACATGCCAAACACCCATATACATAAAATAAAAATAATTAGAAATTAAAGAAAGGAGGGGGGGAGAGAGAGAGGAAGAGGGAGAAAGCTAAACAAGCCATAGAGATCAAGGAAGTAAGCTGCCCTCCCTCAGGCAACAGGGTTCCTGCCTCTGTTCTGCTTGAGTTCCCACCCAGAGTTCTATCAGTGATGGACTATTACCTGAAAGTATGAGATGAAATAAACCCTTCCCTCTCCACGTGACTCTGGTCACAGTTTTATCCCAGCAACAGAAAACAAAGAAGGACAGAATAGGCTAAAGCTCAAAAATCTCCAGGATTCAAAGTAGTTAAGATAGCTTCAATCAAAGTCAATCAAATGGGCTTCAGTTCTGGGATCCTAAGAACAGATCAAGGTGAAGAAGTCAGAGGTAAACTGATGAGTTCTGTTTTCCTTCAGTTACTCAACATGTTAGTTTCCTAACATGATATTAGGAAACATCAGATAACTAGAGACAGTGGAGAATGATCTCCAGTAGTGCTCAAGTGCACACTCACCAAAAGGCGCGTTGACTTAACATGGCAAATGCTGATGTTTTCCAAAAGAAAGCCTATAGCTAAACTAAAGCTAAGTGAGGCTGAGTAGTAGATGTCTCTACAGAATCCAACACAATAATCCCCAGTTTTGAAGATATTCAAGAGTCATAGTCATTCTGATTTCACTGATGCAAAGGTAACTAATCTTTGGGGATAACCTACAAGTCAAGACAATGCAGTAGCTTCCTTAGCTATGCATTCATTCCATTTAATTTAACCAATCTTGAACAAATCGGTTTACTAATAAGTGTTAGAGCCTAGATGCAAACTCACGGCACTGCAACTCCAAAGCCTGTTCATTTCTACTGCATTTCTCTTGGGTGGGAGTACTGGTCCCAAGGAAAGAGGCCAGGGAAGTCACCATGGGGAGGGAGACAGAAGGGAGGAGGAAGAGAGGGGGGGAGGGAGGGAACAAGCAGGAAGAGAGAAAATGCAGAGAAGAAGAAAGAGAGGAGACCAAAATGTCTGGATTATATAGGAAAGAGCCTCCAGAAGAGGGGAGGCCCTGTCCCTGGGCTGGAAAATTCAGGGTAGAGTGCAGGGGATGCCAGGTAGGGACTGAGGGATGATAGGAGAACATGAGACCAGGCCTGCTTTGGTATGTTAAATATCTACCTCAGCTGTTTGTCCCAGGTCTGAATCCCAACATTATTGATATATGTATTATTTCCCAACATTATTGATATATGTATTATTTATGATAGTAAGAGCTTAGAAAAATACTTTTTTTTTTTTCAAGAAAGGAACTACAGAATCAAATGTGATGCACTGGAGTTACTAAACTGCATACCTGATAAACATGAGAACTTGAATTTAATGCCCTAGGTTTCTTTCTTTATGTTTGTTTTGGTTTAGTTTGTTTTTTAAAACCCAGACGGGGCAGAGTATATGCTAGTGATAAGAGGCAAGAACAGGCAAAGCCCTGAAGCGTGCTGGCTATTAAGCTTACTTCCAAACTCCAGGGCAATGAAATCCTTATTTCAATGAACTAAGTGGGTGGTGCCTGAGGAATGAAAACCAAGCTTTTTCTCTAACCACCGTGCACATGTGCACCCACAAGCATGCGTACAACATGCACATACATGCACAAATACAAAAGTATGTATTTATACATCAAATTAGCATCCAGCCACATAAAAGAATGAATATATAGCATACTTTCATAGAGTAATTGAAGAAGGAAAGAGGAATATATACTAAATATTTTGTTTTTCAATATGCAACTAACATACCGTAACTACTGATTTATGCTATGATACCTTAATTTCTGCTTGCTATAGGACTAAAGTCTCACTACGTTCTGCTTGTTGTACTGCTTGTTTCATCAAACCCCATTCTTCTCATCTTAGGTGCCTTAGTATTTTTTCTGCACGTGTGTCTGTATGCAGGTGTCTCTCAAGCCACCCACCATTCTCTGTTCTTGCCACAATCTTTAAACTGCATTCCCTTATATTCCCTGACTTGGCTTTGGTAAACATTTCTCATTCTGGACCTTGCCACTTAGGCCACAGCACCTCTTATGATCATTAGTGAGAAGTCTTTGAACAAAATAAACCTAATGCTGATTCTCTACTCAAAAAATGCTTGAGAAAAGTGTCCCTGTAGTGCTAATCAAATGCACGGGGTACAATTCTTGCATCCAGAGTTTGTCCTGGTTCTTCCTGGCATGAATCCAGCCACATCTTTCATAGTGTTGCTTCTGGTGACCACAGAAAGAAGTTGTTCTCAAACCTACCTGACTGAATGTTCTATCACCATGGTGGTATATTATAGGGTTAGAGAGAAAGGAATTGAGGTCATGGGAGGTGTGTGTGTGGGGAGAGAGAGAGAGAGTTCTAGGGAACTCTTACAGGCTGAGTTGAATACCACACCTCTAAACAGTTTAGATCAGGTTACATCGTTGTATTTTGTATTTCTATTTTCATATACAGATATAATTGTATATTTATACAGCATAGTATGATGTTTCAATACATGAATACACTTTAAAATGATCAAGTGAGAACAATTGATACACTCATCACCTTAAATATTTATTCTTTATGGTGAGAAGGTTCAATATGCTCTCCTCCAACTACTTAGAAACATACAATGGATACCATTAACTATGTACGTCCTACCAAATCTGTAGCTCCTGAAAACTATTTCAGTACGTCCCTCAGTCAATCTCTCCTCTGCTTCTTTTTCTAACACCAATACAGCTCTACTCTCCACTTATACAAGATGTAAGTTTTGAATTCTGAGAGAAAATTCTTATGTTTATTCATAATACTTGTTTTGATTTATAATTTTCTACTTGGACATTCAATAGAAAGTTCCATGGGAGCCAAGATTATATTCTCCCTAGTGACCACATGGCAGCTTCTCAGCAGATAATTCTTCTGAGAGTCAGTAATTGGGGGAAGCTACAGCAAGGTGCTTACTCTAGTGGAAACATTCACTATAGGGTATCATGTATTCCATAGGCCAAAAAATTAATAACAAACTAAGATTATGGTTTCTAACAACTTTGTAAATGAGTTTTATCTTTGCATTTAAGAAGTTATCTTATTTGAAAAGAATGTCTATATCTTTTCAGAGCTTGCAGGTATACGTGGCTCTCTTTTTAAGATGCTCTTATAATGTATAGAAACTTAGAAGGTAAAGATATGAGAGCAGGGACTCTCAACCTTCCATGTGCTATACCCTTTAATACAGTTCCTGACGTGGTGACCCCGAACAATTTTTTTTTCATTTCTACTTCATAACTGTAATCTTGCTTCTGGTATGAACTATAATGTAAATAGTTGATAGGCAGTATATATGATATGAGAGCCCCAAAGAGGTCATGACCCATAGGTTGAAAACCACTGTATCTTTTGAGTTCTTGGAATAGACATATTTTCACAGGTCTATTCTATGTATAGAAAGGGTCAGCAAACATCAGAAGACATTTATATCCTGGACAAAGCTCATCTGTTTATACCACTTTAGCTTCCTTGATTTATAAGCATCCTAGATATTATGTACATGTTGCAGAATTTAGCTGGCAAAGTTAGCTATGAGTCTAGTAATTCCCATAACTTTCAATGGAGCCCTTTCATGTAATCCTTTGTCAATAGTCCATTTATAGGAAATTTTTTGAGGCTTGAGTTGGCAATGATTATTCTTTTAGTTTTTGGACATTTTTATAACTTCTACACAAGTTCACTTAGTAATGACTATTTGCTTAAAACTGGGACTAGACCTTCATTATTAGAAAGAAACATCTTAACCTAATATATAGAGTTACTGGAGGTGTCTCCATGGTTTTCTGACATCCCTTAAGTGGAGCTTTCAAGAAGATACCTTGGGCAGCTTCACGCTTTAAGGGTAGCCATCATTATAGCTGAGATCCCATCATCCCTTGGAGTTATTTTCTCTTTAAATCCCCAAAGCACTTTTTATTAGAACTTTGATGAGGGCAACTCTCTGCTAGCACTCTTGTTTCCCATGATTGTGACAAGCATCGCCACTCTAGAATCTTCTATTTTAATGTATAGGCTGATCTTATTTCAAGTGGCATGTTATCCTCAACCTAAAAACATATTTCCCTGCCAGGCAGTGGTGGCTCACGCCTTTAATCCCAGCACTTGGGAGGCAGAGGCGGCGGGTTTCTGAGTTCGAGGCCAGCCTGGTCTACAGAGTGAGTTCCAGGACAGTCAGGACTATATAGAGAAACCCTGTCTCAAACAAACAAACAAACAAAAAAACAACAACAACAACAAAAAACATATTTCCAGGGTTAAGGATATCAACTGGTTTTGTGTTTTGCTATAATTGTTTCCTAAAGAGACTTTTGGATTACCTAGGTTTTATTCCTAATGCTAAAACTCTAAAAGCTAAATTTAAATGGTTACTTGATTGGTTACTTGATGGTCTGGAGCCTCACTATTTTCTTTTGTACATTTTTTGCTAATATCTGAATCAAATTAAATGATGAAATATGTATTTTACAACCTCGAATTATAGTAAATTCAATCATATATATCCGCCAATTTTACATTTTAACTGTGATAATTCTTTTTGTGACTTAATCCAACTTCTTTAACACACTTGAATTTCTGGATGGTCTTTGCTTTTTTTTTTTAACTTTCCAAAAATAAATTATTCTTTCGCCTTTAAAATATTTCCCTTCTCTATTTTCTATTTTAAGTTTCTTTGTCAAAGATATACTCCATAAGCTATTTCTTCCTTAAGAAATTAAGTGCATTCCAATAAAAACACAATGCGCTATATCTAAAAGACAAGGCATAGCATGTTAACAGTCCTTGAGCTACTTTCTCCTCAACTGAGACAAGATAAAAGTCGGGTGTTTCTACTTCGCTTTTCTAGTGTCTCCTTCTTTTTGGCTACCTCCTTTCCCCTGAACATAATCATGTTAAAGAGCCTACATAAGTCATTGTCTTTTGCAGGACTCAGAAGAGGCTGAGCAAACAGTAACTGCTTGATTTAAATGACCTTTTATTCTATTTAGTCACAAATTGACCGAGACAAGGACTTTGAAGGAAAAAAAGGCAACAATTTTTTTTTTCGACAAAAAGGTGAGGATGGGGAGCCAAACAATAGTTCTCATACCTTAAAATTACAATTGCAAGTTAAAAGCATTGCAAAGTGTAGATAGACAGATCACACACTGGGAGAGAGAGACAGACAGACAGACAGACAGACAGAGACAGAGAGCTTAAATTAGGCATGTCAGCAAGTTTCATAAGAAATAAGTGATTACAGATTTTATTACTCAGTTCTTATTCAGGAATTCTAGGGGTAGACTAAATTTTACTCCATGCTGTTTAGACACAAAATTAAAAAACTAAAATTAAGGAAGAAAGAAAAACCAATGACATGGAAGTAATGATCATTAATATACATGATACAAGTAGAGTGAATTAGAGTGTACCTCTAATTATAAAATCTAGTGGGGAGACATATTCCTGTTCATAAGGCTCCCACACCAGCCCTCCCCAAGGCAGGTTAAAATATCACAAGAGATAGACACATAGGTCATATCACAAAAACACGAATTTTTATGAAAGCCCAAAACAGCATGTCCTTCCTCAAAACCAATGGTCTCACAGAAATGTCCACTCGTGACCTTTACATAGACAGATGAACCTCAGTACAAACAAGTTAAAAGAACAATCATCAAGTTCTTCAGAGAATTTAAGGTGATTAAAAAGATATGAATAGCCAACTAAGTGAATTTAAAGAGGATAGTAACGAATGTCTGAGTCAGGTCCAAGAAAACACAAACATAGAGCTGAATGAAATGAAGACAGCTCAGAATGCGAAAACTGAATTCATGTAAAGAGATAAAAAATATTGACTAGAACCCAAGGGGAAGTTAAGACAAAACAAAAAAACTCAATAACCCAATTGTAAAACTCGGGAAAAGCTTTATAAATTTAATGGATAATGTAGAAGATAGAGTATCAGGATTTGTGGGAAGAAGATGGAAGAATTAGACAACTCAAGAAAAGAACATGAAAAAAATTAAAAACTTAAAAAAAAAAATCATGCAAGAACTGTAGAACACCACAAAAAAAATATTTTATTATAGGCATAGAATGAGGAAAAGAATCACAGGTCAATAGCATAGACCAAATCTTCAACAAGATCAAAAATAAAACTTCCCCAAATTAAGAAAAGACACACTCATATAGATTTTTAAAAAAACAAATATACATACAGAGCACCAAATACATGGGACAGAAAACAAATTTCCCCTGGCATATTATAGTTTAAATATTAGCTACATAGCCCAAAGAAAGGAATTTGAAAGAAGCGAGAAAAAAACCACAGGCTTCATGTACAAGAAAACTCATGAGAATAGTGACTGCAAAAGCAATTGAAACTTTAAAAGACTGGGAAGCCTGGAGCAATGCACTTCAAGTTCTAAAAGACCATATATGCCAACCTAGACTACAGTGTCCAGCAAAACTATCTGCCATGGTTGAAAAAGAAAGAAAATCGTTTCATGATATAAACATCCTAAGGATTTTATGACCCCCAACCAGCCCTCCAGAGAATACTGGAAGCAATACTTTGGACTGAAGAAATGAGTAAGCAGAGCCAACAGACTATAGGAAGAAAGCAACAGAAGCTGTGATGAGTAAAGCACAGTATAGGCTTAAGAACACACACACACACACACACACACACACGCAATACCAACCAACAGCCCTTTTGGTAATAACATTAAATACTAATGACCTCAAATCCTCAATTAAAAGGCACAGGTTAGTTGAATGGATTCAGAAATAAAATCCATATGTCTTTTGTCTACAAAACAAACAAACAAACAAAAACTCATCTTACCTTCAAGGGTAGGATGCATACATGCATCATAAAGTAAAATGATAACAAAGATGTACTCTAAGCAAATGGGACCACAAAGAAGCAGATATCGCTATTCCAACAGCCAAGAAATCTGTAAATTAAAAAAAAGTCAGAAGATATGAAGAATAACAATTCCATCTAATCAAAAGAAGATAATAAAATCCTAAACATATATATACCAAACCATGATGGACCCAATTTTATAAAAAGTGTATTGTAGTATTTAAAGTCAGAGATTAACTCTGACTAGTAATAGTAGGTTATCTCAATAGCCTACTAGTACTTATCCAACAGATTTGTCATCTCATTAAAACTAAACAGAGAAATATCAGCATTAGCTGACATCATACAACTAACTAGTGGACCTAGCAGATATCTATAGAATACTTGATCCAAATACATATATATATATATCATACTCAGCAGCCCATTGGAGTTTCTCTAAACTAGACCACATACTTTCCCACAGAATAGGTCTTAATAAAATCAGGAAATGGAAACAACTCCATATAACCCAGCTGTTTTTATGCTAATATTTATGTCAACTTGACACACACTAGAATTATCTGAGACAAAAAAACCTCAAGTAAGTAAATGCTCTCATCAGATTGGCCTGCAGGCAAGTCTGTGGGGGTATGTTCCTAATTGACATGGAATGACCAACCACACTGGCGGTGGTACTATGCCTAGGCAGGTGGTCTAGGGTATAGAAGAAAGCAAAGTGAGCAAGCTAGGAGGAGAGAGCCTGTAAGAAACCTTCCATGGATTCTGCTCCAGTTTCTGCCCTCAGGCTCCTGCCTTGAGCTTTTGCCATGACTTCCTTCGTGCCTTTCCCAGTTACCTTTCCTTGCCTCTTACTTGCAGATCAAGATGTGAGTTCTCAGCTGTCCTTGTCCTTGCTGATATGGGTTCACTAAACCATTCACACTCTAATCCCCTTAAATCATAGGCTCAATTAAATGCTTTCTCTTATAAGTTGTGGTCTTAATTAGGGTTCCTATTGCTGTGATAAAACACCACGAACAAATGCGACTTCAGGGTGAAAGAGCATTTATTTCATCTTATAACTCTCAGGTCACAATCCATCCTGAAACAGAGCAGGAACTCCAGGTAGAAACCTGTAAGCAGAAACTTACGCATGGAAGCCATGGAAGAGTGCTACTTACTGGCTTGCTCCCTATGAGTTTCTCAGCTTGCTTTCTTATAACAAGGACTACAAGCCTAAGGGTGGCACTGACCACAGTGAGTTGGGCCCTCCCACATCTATCATCAGTAATTAAAAAAGGAATGCATCACAGGTTTGTTCATAGGCCAACCTGATTGGGGCATTTTCTCAACTGATGTTCCATCTTCCAAAATAATTTTAGCTTGTGTCAAGTTGACATAAAACTAGCCAGAACCATTGTCTTGGTCGTGGTGTTTTGTTACACTGTTAGAAAAGTAACTAAGATACCAGGTGTGGAAAATTTCTTTAAAATTGTTGGTCCAGTAGTATGGGAGAGTCTAAAATCAATATAGGCTATTATTATTGCCCTTGGTTGCCTCCCAGAGAGTTAAGGTAAGACCATACTGCTAAAGATATCACATACTTTGGCCGGAAGATTTGGAGGAATTGAGCTGGAACTGGCCTAGAAGCCTCCTCCCTGAGGATTAGTTCTCATAGCAAAGGGAAGCCTCCAAGGGAGAAAAATAGCCAATATTTCTATCCCACAGTATGCCTAACCACTGTTGTAGATAGCCCTGGGGCTGTTTGCATTTGGATGCTAATTCTACCCTCCTGGGAGGGGCTTCAGACATGGAGTGAGTTACACCTGTGACTTCTTATGAACCAATCCCCTAATGAATAAAGAAGCCAATCTCTCCAGGTTGGAGAGAGGAAGAGAGGAAGCAGGAGAGAGAGAGAGGGTCTTATTGGAACACGGACAACATGTAGGCAAGATGTAGCTACTAGAGTCTCCTGGTATCATGGTGGATCTGCAAGGATTTATCACCAGAGGAATCAGATTTTGATAAGGCTTACCAGATTAGGTTTTAGTTGATGCGCCCAGAGATTGAGTTACTGTTGTTTCTGAACTAAGCTTGTGTTGTGCTTTCCTTCACTCGGCGGCTCGTCTGGGTTCCAGAGAGAAAGGTACAGCAGCAAAATGTGGGTTTGCCTGATGTGCACCACAGATGCCATGGGGGCATTGAAGCATGAAGCTGGCATGTTAGCGACCTGCTAGTGGGAACCTAGTGAGCTGGGTGGAAAGATCATGGAGCTCTAGCTCAATGTGATAAAAGTAGCTTGGTCATTGCTTGCTGGCAGTTGGCCGGCCAGGATAAGAGAACCAGGGTGTAGCCAGGGAACATGCTGGTATATATTCCTTCTTTTTTAATATTTCCTGCAACAAACCACAATTACTAGAATGCTAAAATAGCCCAAAAGGTACAGTAGTGGCATTTAGATCCTTTAGGTCTAAGTGGACCTATGGCCTTCTCAAAAGGAAAGAGTCCATTGCTAGTATTGTAGCTATATACAAACTACCAGACGTAATGCACAGTAGGTGGTAAGCCCATAGAGCTTTTCCACATCCATAAACTAACATAATTCCTCACCACATTCTAAATATTTATCCTAATACCTATGGTGGCAGTTTGAATAGATTTGGCCTCCAAAGGTTCAAGTGTTTGAGTGTTTGGCTCATAGAGAGTGGCACTATTAGGAAGTGTGTCACTGTGGAGGTGGGCTTTGAGTTCTCATATATAAGCTCAAGCTATGCCCACTGTGGGATTCCAGTCTCATCCTGGAAGCCAGTCTCCTTTTGATTGCCTTCTAATCAAGATGTAAAACTCTCAGCTCCTCCAGCACCATATCTGCCTGTGTGCTGTCATGCTTCCTGCCATGACAATAATGAACCTCTGAAACTATAAACCATCCCAAATTAAATGTCTTCATTTGTAAGAGTTGCCCTGGTCATGGTGTCTCTTCACATCAATAAAACCCTAACTAAGTCACCTATGAATAAGCATAGCTCTCACCTGACATCAAAGCAGCTTATTTTGCAGCACATAGAAACCATTACAAAAATCCACAACTGGTCATAATGCAGATAACAACTGATTATGAGGTGCCCAGCCCTAATTGATACATCTACAAAACAACCCCTACATTTAAGTTTCTATAAGACTTAAGAATGCAGAAAGAATGTAATAACCAGAGGACCAGGACAACTCTTGTGAGATATTGTCTTCTTTATAGGACAGGGTTGATGCACTCACGAAATCTCAACAAGTCCTAAACAATGACTCCAATTGACAGACTAATGTTGATGGGAAAAATCTCACAAGAACCATGCCTTGAAGAGGATGAGTTTGTCTACTCCAGGGATGAACCACGAAGTTTGTCTCATCCCAAATAGTAATTCCTAAGCAACACTAAATAAAATCCAGCAGGTTACATTTATAAATGTATCTAAATTATGATCATTGCATGTATCATATATGTAAAATCATAATTAAGAATAAGAAGCCATGAATTTGAGAAGGTGGGGGAACATGGGTAGAGTTGGAAATGATATAAATATATACTTATATCAATCAGGATTTTCTAGAGGAACAGAACTGACAGAATGGTTTATTAGAGTGTTTTATAGACTGTCATCCAACTAGTCCACAAATGGCTGTTTCCAAACAGAAAGGTCAAACATCTAGTAGTTCCTCACCACTCAAGACTGGGAGTCTCAGCTGATTTTCAGTCTACCTTGGAATCCTGAAGAAATAGGTTCTTATTCCAGCAAATGAATGCTTTAGCAGCAAGACAGATGAACTCACACAGGAAGAGGGAGGCCAAGCAGGCAAAACACAAAAGATTCCTTCTTCCAAGTCCATGTATAAAGGCTGCCAGCAAAAGGTGTGTCCCCAATATAGGATGGGTCTTCTGACTTCAAATGATCCAAGCACGAAAAATCCCTTGGAGGCATGTCCAGCTACTTCTGTTTTAGTCCATTCCAGATGTACTCAATTTGGCAACCGAGACTGATTATCGAAGTAGTCATACATGAAATAACTACATACATTTTTAAAAAGATACATAATGCAAAAGAAGTAGAAAAGTTAATCCAATATCTTTGAGATGTAAGGGGGAATGGAAAAGGAGAAAAACAGTAGCGTCCTCTTCGGACGGTATCTTTTCTCTCTTTATTAGACAAGCAGTAGGTGTCTGTTTACAAATGTGGCAGGATTTTCTCCTCTTCTTGATAACCTCTTACCATAGTCAACAGGTTTCTTGACTCATTTTAGTCCCTGTGAGGAGGCTTTCTGCCACCAATCAATATTCATCAGTCCTTGGCGAAGTGTTATAATCCTAAGCAGCAGGTCCCTGATCTGAAAGTCTCCGTGCTCCAGGCAGGTGTTCAGTGGGGTGTTGAATAATCCATTTGCATGTGTTGAGACCCTCTGCTGTAAGTTACTGTATATTGTACAAGACAGAGTTTATTGGGCTGCCCTTTGCTCCAGTTTCCAGGCAGGCTTTGGTTCTCTTTTGAATGCAAACACAGAGGCAGCAAGTTTCTGCACCTGGGGTATGTGAACAGAGCCATCTGTCTGGCCCTATGCATGTGATAGAGACTAATAAACATCTTATTCTTACAAGTAAATAGGATATCATTATGTATGTTTACCAAAGTGAATGAGGCACATGAGCATATTAAAAGCATATCTGGTAAAGTGGCCCCAAGAACTTATCAAACACATGAGAAGAAGGAAGGGTGGAACATCCTCACCTGGACCCTTTCAAAGCCTCCTCAGTACACATTGCCATGGCAATGGCCTCCACCAACCTATCATCCAGCCACCAGGTGTGTGTGCCATAGTGTCAGAAATGGAGGTATAGCTGGGGTGAGGCATAGGGCATCTGATTTCTAACAGAAATCTGGTCTCCTATAAGGTATTTCACAAGGGAGCATAGTCCCTGATTTTACAGTGTGCATCACCAGACACCACCTGCAATTTGGACTGGATCCTCCCTGGCAGCCCCAGAAGGAATTGAAGGTTTAAGAGATTATTTCCTGGATGGCTGGCTCGATGCTAATACCAGCAAACAAAGGGGTTTGGTGGGCACCTGGGGGATTACTTGGTTCTTACATCCTGAAACAATGAATTCAACAGAGACATGTACATAATCCTAGAAGCAAAGACAGTTTACCAAGAAGGAATATACTTCCAAGGAAGGCTGTGAGTCAGAGTTATGAGTAATACTCAAGCACGATAGCTCGAAACATTGGTACCTGTACAGGTCATTTGCCTACCAAGGGCTTCTCAAGGGAACCTTCTAGCAAGAGTGCATGGTCTACCTGTTACCGTTGAAAGGCCAGGTGCTCTCCAGCCTTCCTCCTTGCCAGCAGAGCTCTTTCTTAAGGTGTTGTGGAGCCCTTCTGGAAGTCTTTTGGACTCTACTTCCTGTCCTACTCTCTCACCTCATCCCCTTCTTACTATTCAGAACGACAGATATTGAGTTTAGAGCTCAGTCTGAAGTAGTTCTGGATAAACTTGGCTCTACCTTGCAGTGTCCATGCCTGCCTGTCTCCAGGAGGATAACATTGCCCCTGGAAGCACCAGCCTGCTTCCTGCCAGGCTGCCCCTTGGGAGAGCTTCCCTCCATGCAGGCTAATGATGGGTGATGCCTGGCCTTATTTTCTGTGTGTGCTCTGCCTTCTTTTTTCTCCATTCCATCCCCCGTTTAACTTGTTAAACTGAAGAGGTCCCCTTAGATACAACACGACTTCCAAATCAGAGCAGTAGAAGCAATCAGGATCGTTACATAAGGCCATTAAAGATCCTTCATTAGCACCAAGTGCCCCTTGGTAATGAACCATGTGGCCTGGAAGAAGGAGGGTTAGCTTCTCTGCAGGGAGGCAGCCTCAGATGCTGAGTTCTCCATCCAAGGAAGAGGTGGCAATCTGCAGAAAATATCCCATTGGTTAGTATTAAGACACAGGAACCTGCTAGACTTGGCTTTGACTCAGGATCACTCCTCAGTAGCCCAGAGGTGAGGCTATCTCCTGGCTTTCTCTGTGCCTCACAGTTCTAATCTCAAAAGAGAAATTTCTGTCTGCTCTGCTGAAGGCTTAGTTGTGCTGATGTACCAAAGGGCTTTCCTGTTGGGCTGTTCTTGACCCTCTGTGAATCTGTTTCTGTTGTTTGGTTGATTGGTTGGTTGGTTTTTTCCTACTTCCTCTGTTGGTTGTTTTGTTTCCAGATCAGGTGAACGGCAAAGCTGTCTTGTGTTTTACCTCTAGTGACAAAGGCCCTGTACTCTTAAGCAGAAATCCTGATTCCTTGTGAAAACTGAGTTTTTAAATGACCTGCAATGACTTGTTTGAGTTGTTTCTTCCCGATAGCATCAAAGCCATCCTGCACTGTCAATTTGCTGAGTGGTCTTTTAAGAAAACAGTGATTTTCTATTGGGGTACAAAGGATAGACGACCTATTAACTGAAAACATACAATTTTCAAAGCATAAACTCTCAGCAAACAGGAAATCAGGGCTGGTATATCTGACCTCCCACCCCCAGTCATCACTGTACTACCCCAGTCCCAGCAGGAAAGTCATTGGGTGGGGTCATTGGATAGGGGACTTTTGGGGGAGGGAGCCAAAGCACTAGACTCTGAATGTGTTCACTGTGAGAGGCTTCCTTGCCCCAACAATGAGGTAGAAATAAGCCAGGGAAAAGGACAACTAGTTGTGCCAAGTTTACAAAGAAGAGTCTGAAGGCTGGGGTATGTCTCAGTGTTAGAGCTCTTGCCTAGTTTACAGATGGCCTTTAGTTAAATTGATAGGTAGTTAGGTGGCTAGGTAGGAAAATGGATGGATGGATGGATGGATGGGCACAAATGGATGGATGAATAGATGGATAGATAGATTCATAGATAGGTAAGTAGATAGATAGATAGATACATCAATAGATACATAGATAGATATAATATAGATAGATATAAATAATAGATGGATTTATAAATGAATATAGATAGATAATACATACATACATACATGGATGGATAGATATATAGGTAGATACATACATACATACATACATACATTCATACATACATAGCTAGAAAGACAGACATTCTAGATACTTGTTCTCTGGCTAGAGAAAGGAGTAGAGAAAACACAAAGAGCAAAAGCCCAGGACCATCCTGATAACCACACTATTGGCTTTCTTGGGGAATGTAATTATGTGTCTTGGATTCTTTTACACTTCCCCTTGTTCTAACGTTTTTTAAAAGAGGAGAGATGTTGAGAATGTCCTGCCCATTCTTGCTTCCTATCAAACCTCCTGTGTCTGGGTCTAACTCATCTTCAAGTGGCTTTTGCAGCTGGCAAAGCTGATGCCAATGAAAACTTTCGGAAAGACAGGAACAAGTTTGTTTTGTGTTGTTTCTTTACTGTTTGGGTTCTTTCATTACATTTCCTAGCCAAAAGAGAAAAACCAGTGATCCCAGAGCAATAGTCAACTCCAAGAACCTACAAGTACGTGTTCCTGGACACGGGAAACATGAGGGACTTGGCTGGAAGGGTTGAGAGTTAACAGTTCCCTTTTTATCCCATTATTCAAGACTGTTTTCTCTCAGGAACTGACAAGATATGTAGCGTCTAGAGGAAAAAAAAAAAAACACCAAAAACGAACAAACAAACAAAATCTCTGGGGCAAAGAAACACCACTTTTTCTTTAAAACAAACTAGGGTGGGGTATGGAGATACTGCAGAGGTGGGTGTCAATGTTTTCAAGTTAGTCAATACTGACCTCTAGTGGCATGAAGCCAAAGTACAGGCTTTGCTCTGGTCCAGAGGTAGCAATGTCACTGCTTGGTCAGGAGTGGGTGTTTGGCTCTGCGATTAGAGACAGTAGCAGTAAGAGAGGAAGGGGCTGCTAGCTCAGAGGACACCATTTCATACTCCTAGGCATTCTTGTCAAATAAATGACATCTTGTCACCAAATTGCTCTGCTTTCTCTGTTCATTATCTGGCCAGGTAGAAATTTTTATCTTCTTTGCCATAGGCTCAATGCTTGCTAAAAGTAAGACTGGAAAATATTTGAAAATCACTGAGATGACTGATTTATTTTACCAAACAAGCGTTCCTCTAGTCCTGGATGATGCTTTCACATCAGAGGTTTTTCTCTTTTCCTTCCTTTCCAAATACTATGTATTTGGATGTGCCAAAGTATACAACTCCAATTAGCTTTGAGAGATGGAAGAACAAAGACCTTTGCCTAGGTCTCAGCTTCCTGCTCTTTCAGAGGAAGAAGATGATCCAGGGCTAAGCAGTTTAATGCCTGGTGATTTTGTACCCCACTGTTTACCCCCAGGGCACTTGCAAGAATATCTCAGAGACCTTTACTTCAAGGACATGGTGGAAAAATAAATTAAATATATCAATACAAAGAGCTCTTCGTGAAGGGCATCCCCACACCCACCAAATACACACACACACACACACACACACACACACACACACACCAGCAGGGTTTGGACAAATGCAATTAAATCTCAGTGCTGATAAAGAAAGTTGGAAATACCAATAAAGAGGGTAGCACTGCCCTTTAGAGGAGAAAAGAGCAGAACTGGTGAGTAAACGAATCTCTGTTGTAGAAGATGTTAAGCAATTTCATGGCATTTCGCTTGTCTTGTGCATCCTCCTTAGATCATTGTCTGGGTTTTCCTTAAGATATGTAGATGAAAGTAAATTTTCATCTGTGAAAGTTATTCTGTATCGCCTGGGCTCTGGAGCTTTAGGTCCTTTCACGGGATAATTGAAAAAGTACTCTGCCTTTCTCAACCCACAGACAGGAACAAAGATGCATCCCTACGTGTCCTGCAGAAGCGTGCAAGAGGAGGGGGTGGGAAAGGGGAGCGTGGGAGGGATGAGGACTGTTCTTTGACCGTGCAACACAATGGGATGAAAGAAAAAGAAAAAACAAAAAAACAAAAAAACAAAAAAACAAAAACAAAACAAAACAAAAAACCCCAAAAAACAAAAAAAACATGGGCTTCATTGTCATGCTTCAGTGACACCTGCTTTCTCTCACCCAAACTTCCTACTGAGACTAAAAGAAATACAACTCATTGGAATTGGAATTTCTGGAGCCGGCTCACACAGCGTCTGTGGGAATGGTGCCACCAGTCTTTGGGACAAAGCATAGTGACCTGTGCCCCAGCCAGTAACAGCACCGGAGTCATGGCCAGAATATGTCCATGCAGGAACTGCCCACAGGGTACTCTCTGCTGCCCTCTCCCTCACCCCACTCTCCCTGGCATTCCCATAGCCACCAGCTGGCCTGATTGCTGAAGATACTAATTGCATCATTCACTCTCACGAAAAGATTCGGAAGACTAGCACCGATACATAGTGACTGTATACATATGTGCGTGTGTGAATTTGTCTATGTATGTGTGGCCATGTGCGTGTCCCAGAAGGTATAAATAGAAAGTCCAAGCAAAACAGGTTTAAGGTGAGGTGAAAAGATCGTGAAAGCCCTGAATGTGATAAGGCTCCATCTTTCTTCACCTCTTAACTGTCTGTTTCTCACTTCTACTTTCCAGGGGTTTATCGCATCTTATTTGATTATTATTAAAATGATAAATAAAAATAACAATAAAACCCAAATCTGAACCAAATCACTGGTTCCTTGCTCGTTCACTATGAAATACCGCCATCTACTGGACAAAGAAAATTCATGCATTAACTTTTTTTTTTACCCTTTCTTTACACTTAGTTCATCCACTGAAGGCTTCCACATACCCTGCATACAAGCAGACACACATGGCTTGCAAGCACTCAAAAGAAGAGCTACTCATCAGTGTTGCAGGTGGTGAATCAGTGAGAAAGTGCACGTGTGGGGATAGAGAGAGAGAAAGAGAAAGGAAGAGGTGAGGTCGTGGCATCCCTGACAAACTGGTTGGTTAATTTCTGATCAGAGCCTGTGGGAAAGGAGGCTCTGTGCTCAGTATGCACATGGGGTGTCTGTGTGTGTGTGTCTGTGTCTGTGTGTGTGTGTCTGTGTGTGTGAGTGTGTCTATGTGTCTGTGTGTGTGTGTGTGTGTGTGTGTGTGTGTGTGTGTGTATTCTAAGTGGACAGACCACAGGAAGATACTTCCTCTGTGTTAAGAATTTTAATACCAGATCTGAACTTCTACAAAATAACTTTTGACATGACTAATTGGCATGACAAAAAAAAATATTTCTTCAACAATAAATCATTCATACATGTTGCTGCTTTCTTTTTATTCATTTTTTTCAAAAGAATCTCTTTGAGGGATGGGATCAGACTCAGGAACATGGTAGGATGCTCACAGTCTCATATGTTTGTAGTATGTAGATGCTGAGAGAGATTTCAAACTATGCTCTTCTATTTACTGATTGGAAAACAAACAAAAACAAAACAAGGATTTAGGAAGCCTAAGAAACCTGCGCAAAGATTTATATTTCAGAATTTCACCAATAAATTAAACAAAAAAATCTCGCATACAGCTTTTAAGCACTACTATATTGATCATTGTATCAGTCTTCTCAGGGTTATTAGATTTGTTGTTTGTTTGCTTGCTTGTTTTCATTTCTGTCTTTGTCTTGCTTTGTCTTGACCATCTGCCACACTGATCAGTCATGTCAAAATTATTTTGTAGACGTTCAGATTTGGGATTAAAATTTCTCATACAGAAGAAGTATCTTCCTGTGGTCTATCCACTTAAAATAAATAAAGAACAGAGTTCGAGGGGGGTAACAATGGGTACCCTTTCTTATTACATTTTGTTGTTGTTGTTGTTTGCATGTTGTTTACATGTGATGCACCCACAGATATCTGTGTTGTGTGGTGTGTGTGAATGGTCGTGCAAGTGAGTGTATGTGGGTTTGGAGGCCTGATATGAAATGTCTTTTGTGATTTCCATCCACTCTATTTATTGAGAAAGGGTCTTTTACCACTAGCTCTAGCCAGTATTGCTAGCCACCCTGACCTGGAAGTTCCATGCTTTTGTCTATAGGCTGTCCCCAGGCTTACAAGCTTTTATGTGGATTCTGGGAATCTAAAACTATATACTCACACTGGTGTTGCAAGAGCTTTATCCACTGTCATCTCTGAAACTCTGGTGAATTTTTTAGTAGTCTAACTTGTAATAGGCCATGGATGCAATAAATATAAATTATGTCATATTCCTTCTAAATGTAGTTATGACACTATCTCTCAGCATCCTGAAAACCAAAGACAGAATTTCAAGCAAAAGCTAATGAAATCGGGGATTGGTTGAACACTTGCTTAGCATAGAGGAACCCCTAGCACACCCAGCACTGAACATAAAAATGTAAGGTGGCAGAAGGTAAGCACTTCTTGAGAAATTGGCACTGAGGTTTTGTGGCATTTCTGAAGTGATAGGTCACAACTGTCTCCAGCCTTGACTCCTGAACCTGTCTTTTTAAAATTTTTACCACTGTGTATACTTAACTGGTGTATGAATGATGGGCGTCAGTGCTGACTGGGACTATAAGAACAACCAGTGACTGTAGCAGTAGGAAAGTATCAAGCTTCTATCGGACATTGTGACATAATTTATTGCATTCTAAAGCACTTCAAACATGTGGCACTATATTCATGTAAAGCTTAAATTATTACTCTCTACTCTTACATATGATATTTCCTGATATGAGTAGATTTTTAAATTAAACATTAGTCCAAACTTGTCAATAAAATACAATTTTCGAAGAATGTTTGGTTTGCCAAGAGGTAAAAAAAGTTTACAGATATTTGCAAGGAAAGTAATTTTTATAATTAAATCACTGAGATATTTAAAAATTCATCTAAAGTAAACAACAATACCCTTCGACAGCACAGTGATCAACTCGGATATCAAACTAAAATCGTGGCAGTGAAGAGCACAGCTATCCAGAAAGACTACTCAGAATCCATCTACCTTGGCTCCTACCTGTCCACCCCTGTCCTCTCTACCCACCAGTCTCAGAAGAACACACACACCTATAAACTGTTGCTCATATCCATGAATGGAAGATGTTGTTTACAGTAAGAAATGGGGAATGTGGACTAGAGAAGCTTGGACAGCTTGGGCAACTTGGGTTAGGGTCTATGCAGATTCATATTTCATTCTCCTAACAAGTATTTCTAAGGATCTGTAATTTACACATTCAATCATGAAACAATGATTAAATTCATTTGATTTGCCAGATGTGCCAGCTAAGGTATTAGTGTATGGTATTAGTGGCGGGCATGTAAATCAAATCAGGATACACTGTACTTGTGGGGTGCATGGGTTTAGAGAATAGAACAGAAAAACAGGCCAGTAACATAATTATAATCATGAGTACCATGGAGTGGGACAGAGGAGTGTCTGAACCAGTTACAGTGGCCATACCTATAAACCCAGAGCTAGAGAAGAAAGAGGAGGATTGGGAGGTAAGGACCAGCCTTGGATACATAACAAATGTGAGGCCAACCTGGGCTACACAATGGCCTGTCTCGAAGAACAAACACTCTCCAATCAAACAAATGAAAACAAACAATCAAAAGAGAGAAGCAAGGAGAAAAAAAGAGGAGGGTATCAAAACCCCATAAGAGAGACCAGCGAAGCATTAGTGGGATTTTGCTTCCATGAGGTGGTCAAGAGGAGGCGCTGAGATCTGAGGAAGTAGAGACTTGAAGGATAGCAGGTCATAGGACAATGCACTAGGTAGAGGGAGCAGAGACAGCACACCCCAGAGGGCTGCAGAAGGTAGGGGCTTTGCATGCACCCACTAAGAGGAGGTCATGTGGCTGGAATGCGCAAAGGCAGCATGCAGGAGACCAGTGATATGGATTTTCCCAGTGTCCCAGGGCAATGCTGGTCTCTGCTTTGAACTTGGCATAGTCTTGGTAATCAAGATTTCTTGACACTTCTAGAGCTTGGGTTGAAGAGCCCAAGTCTAAAACCAGCTGCACATTTAACTCATACTCAGAACTAATAATATTTTGATAGAATATTAAAGATAGAGAATACCTTACTATCTAGTGAAATGGAATATTTTGTATCTTCATAAAGAATCTCTGAAAATTGAGAAAAGATGTCCAGACAGCATCTGTTGAAAATATTCAATGGCAAAAGCTTCAAAAATAAGAAAATTAAAACAAGCATTATGACTCAGTCATTACATAAAAGGCAACTTATTGTAAACATTATATAGACTAAGTTTTCTCTTTTAATTGAAAATGACTTCACACAATATATTCTAATGGTAGTTTCCCCTTCCCTAAATTGTCCCCTTGTCCCCACCCACCCAAATTTATGCCTTTTCTCTCTCTTTAATAAACAAAAACAGAAAAAAAAACCAGAATTTAAAACAAGGAAAATTGAGGAAAAACACAAGAAACATAGACACACAGGTACATATTCACACACAAAAACAAAACCGGGGGTGGGGGGGTGTGAGAAAAAGGAAGCCATAATACATAAACACAAAACAAGTAAACAAAAAAAGAAATAAGGAAAGAAAAGGAAGGAAGGAAGGGAGGGAGGGAGGAAGGAAGAGGGAGGAATTAAAAATCTACAAATGCATTATTAAATCTCTTTGTGTTGGCCCTCTATTGCAGGACATAGGGCTACCTACCCTTCAGCGTGACTTACATATGCAGTAGACTCCATTGAAGAAAACTAGTTTTTCCTTTGTAAGTGGTTGTCCATTGGAAATAACTTCTTGATTAGGGAAGGGAGCACCTGTCCACTCCCAGTTTTCAGTGCTGGGATGCCATCTAGCTTGGATCTGTGCAGGCCCGGTGTGCACTGCCACAGTCCCTGTGAGTTCATATGTGGGTCAGTCCTGCTGTGTCTGGAAGAGTTTCCACGGCGGCATCCATTCCCCCCTGACTCTAACCACTGTTCCTCCTCTTCTGCATAGTTCCCTGGACCTGAGAGGAAGGATTTCAGGAAGATGCTCCATTTACGACTATGTGTTCCAAGGTTTCTCACTCTGCACATTGTCCAATTGTGGGTCTCTGTGTGGGTCTCCTACAAAAGAAGCATCCCTGATGATGGCTGAGTGAGACACTGATCTGTGCATATAGTAAAATCTTATTACAAGTTATTTTATTGTTAGGTTCTTTGAGCAAAACAATATTGTTTCCCCTAGGTCCCATAGCCTGTGTAGTCTCAGTTTCTTGTCACCAGAACAGTGCCAAGCATGGGTCTATCTCTTGCAGTGGGCATTAAATCCAATCAGATAGTAGTTGGCTATTCCCACAACATTTATGCCACCATCACACCGGCACAGCATGCAGGTGGGTCACCATTATAGAATATAGGATTTTTAGCTGGTGCTTACTTTTCTCTTCTGGTAGAATTCGAGTACTTTCTAGTACCGTGAACACTAGTCAAAGGGGTGAAGGCTCTAGTTAGGCACCAGCTGAACTGATCTGTGTTCACGAATTATGTGTTGTCTTCATCAATAGGACCTTGCCATTAATTTGTGAAGAGCAAAAAATAGCTTTGGCAATAGCCTGAGTTTTTTGAAGATTCCATGGGACACCTTTGGCCCACAACTTAGATGTAACTTACCACTGGATGTTTCACTTGGTGGTGAAAATTGTCTAGTTGATACATTGTCTCTTCCATTATTTAGAGATCTGTTTTAATTTCTTTCATATAAGTAAGTATATTTTATGAAGCCTCTATTAGAGTAGGTTTAATATGACCCTTCAAATGTCCCTTAGGATTAGATATCCCTCCCATAGTCCCTCACTTACCCATCTCTTCCTTCCCCTTCCCCTTTAACCTTGCCAGTCCAGTTTTCCCAGTCTTTCTAAAACTATATATTTTATTTCCCCTTCCTTGGGAGATCTTTCCTATACCTCCAGCCCCTTACTCTACACCTAACCCCTGTGACTATATATGGATTGTAACATGCCTATCAAAAGCTTAAAAGCTAACATCTACATATAAGATCATACATCTAGTATTTGTCTATTTGAGTCTGGGAAACCTCACTCAGAATGAGTTTTTTCTAGATTCACCTGTAGCTTTCATGATTTTGTTTTTTAACAGCTGAACAATATTTCATTGTGAAAATCTATCACATTTTCATTAGCCATTCAACTATAGATGAACATCTAGTCTGTTTCCAATTTTTGGCTATTATGAATACAGCAGCAATGAGTATTCATGAGCAACTTTCTCTACAGGAGGATCTAGGGCTCTTTGAATATATATCTGTGATGGTTTGCATACACTTGGCCCAGAGAGTAGCACTATTAGAAGGCGTGGCACTGTTGGAGTAGGTGTGTCACTGTGGTCATTGGCTTAAGACCCTCACCCTAGCTGCCTGAAAGTCAGTATTCTGCTAGCAGCCTCCAGACAAAGATGTAGAACTCTCAGCTCCTCCAGCCCATGCCTGCCTGGATGCTGCCATGTTCCTGCCTTGATAATAATGGACTGAACCTCTGAACCTAAAAGCCAGCCCCAATTAAATGTTGGCCTTATAAGAGTAGCCTTGGTCCTGGTGTCTGTACACAGCAGTAAAACTCTAAGACAATATCCAAGAGTGATATATCTAGATCTTGAGGTAGATCAATTCCTAGCTTCCTGAGGAATTGCCACACTGATTTCCATAGGGACAGTACATGTTTGTACTCCTACCAGCAGTGTATGAGTGTTTCTCTTTCCTCACGCCTTGGCCAGCATGGACACTTAATTTTTAATTGCTATTGGACATTCTGAGTGGTGTAAGATGAAATCTCAAAGTAGCTTTGATTTGCACTTTCCTGGTAACTAAGGATGTTGAACATTCAAAACATTTACATATTTCTGAACCATCCTTTGAAAACTGTTTAGTTCTGTATCTCATTTTTAATTAGATTATTTGTTGTCTTAATATCCAGTATTATTTTTACTTCTTTGTGTATTTTATATAGTAACCTATTAGATGTATAATTTGTGAAGATCTTTTCAAGTGATCTTTAAGAGTGGGTAGCCACTGTTACCATTAATCCTAATTCATCGGCACAGGAGGTCTTTCCATGTTCTGATATTGTCTACCGTGTATTTCTTCGATGTCTTAAGAGGTTTTATTGTACAAGTCTTTCACTTGCTTGGTTATAGTTATCACAAGATTTTTTTTTTTTTTGAGGCTACTGTGAAAGCTATTGTTTTCCTGATTTCTTTCTCAGTCTGTGTGTCATTTGTATGAAGTATGGCTACTATAATTATGTGGTAATTTTGTACCCAGCTATTTTAAGTGAAAGTGTTTATCTGCTGTATAACTTTGTGGCACCTTGGGGCCTTTTATGTATAAAAAATAAAAATAATACTTAAAAAACACCATCTGCGAATAAAGATACTTGAACTTCTTCCTTTCCTACCTGTATCTCTTTGGCCTTCCTAATTTGTCTTATTATGCTAGTTATGACTTCAGGTACTATGTTGGACAGCTATGGAGAGAGTGAACATCCTTGTCTTGTTCCCTATTTTCATAGAAATACTTTTGAGTTTCTATCAGTTTCGGTTGATATTGGCTGTGGACTATATTGCCTTTACTATGGTGAGGTATGTCCCTTGCATCCCTAGTCTCTCCAGGACATTAATCATGAAGAGATGTTGGATTTTGCCAAAGGTCTTTTCTGTATCCATTGAGATGATCATGCTGTTCTTGTCTTTTGGAATGTTTATACGATGAATTATGTTTATCAATTTATATGTGATGAAACATTCTTGTACCTCTAAGATGAAGCCTATTTGGTCATGGTAGATAATCTTTTTTATGTGGTTTTGGGGTAGGCTTTAAGTATTTTATTGAGAACTTTTACATCTATGTTAATGAGACAAATAGGTCTAGAGTTTTCATTCTTTGTCTTCGTAAGTCGTTTTGCAAAGCTTTTACTTAAGTACCTGTGCTGAGTATACAGCCTCCCAAGCATTACTACTTGCTCTTTCCTGTCCCTCACTTCCTAATGGTTCCTTTATCTCCCTAAATATTTTAATTGCTATTTTTACATGCTATATACATACATGATTTTACCTATCTACATAAAAACCAGGAATTACACTGAAGAGAAAACATGTTTTGTCTTCTTCTATTGGCTTACCTTCTTTTCCTGGCGCTTTAGCTAAAACTTCAAAAACCACACTAGATAAAAATAATTTTTAAAAAAGTGTACATTCTTGTCATGTTCCTGCTTTAAGTGGAATGGCATAAGAGGTTCTCCCCCCACACACATTTAATATAATGTTGACTGTATGGTTACTGTGTATAGCCTTTATTATGCTAAGATGTATTCCTTCCATTCCTAGTCTCTTTACAACTTTTGCCAGGAAAAAATGTTGAGTTTGGTCAAAAGCCTTTTGTGTATCCATTAAAAAGATCATGTAATTTCTATCCTGGAGGCCACTTAGGGGATGTATTGCATATATTGATTTTATATGTTGATCTGTCCCTAAATCTCTGCAATAAAGTTAATTTGATCGATATGAATAATCTTTTAATGTTTTCTTGAATGCAGTATGCAAATATTTTATTGAAATTTTTGCATCTATATTCAGATGGGAAATTGGCCCATAATTTTCTTTGCTTTTCTTATCTGTCTGATCTTGGCATTAGGGCAATACTGGCTTTATTTATGTATGTGTTTATTTTTAAAACATTTGGAAGCATTCTTTCCTTTTCCATTTTATTAAATATTTTCAGAAGAATGAGCATTAGTTCTTCTTTAAAGCTATGAAAGAAGTTAGGAGATCATCCAGTTAGAACTGGAACTTTCTTAGTTTGTTGTTGTTATTATTGTTGTTGTTAGTGATTTAATACAAATACTTTTTTCAATCTTTTTAAGTTGTTTATTTCACCTGTTTATCTATTTATCTATTTTAGTAGTTCTACATATCCAGAAATTTATTTCTTTTTAGATTTTCCTATTTGGTTAAAAACAATACTCTACAGTATATTCTAATAATTTTCTGAATTGAATTGGGATCTCTTGTTATTAATTTGGTGTATGTATGTGTTTTTATGCATGCATATCTGCCTGCCTGCCTGAGTGTGTGCATATGTGCATGCTAAGACTTCATCAACAATGTTCATATCTCAAACAACCTATTTTTTGATTCATTGATTATAATTTTTATTTCTATTTTATTAATTTACATATTGTTCTTAATTATCTCTTTTCATCTATTGCTTTGTGTTTGACTTGTTCTTGTCTTTCTATGACACTAAAATATATTTTTAAGTTACTCATTAAAGATCTGTCATCTTAGTACAGGCACTTGTGGCTGTAAATTGACCTTCTTTTATTATGTCTCACAGATTTGGGTAAGGTATGTTTTTATTTTCACCATATTTTCAGAAACATTTTTCTTTATTTCTTGAATGAATCACTAGTCGTTAAATAATATGTCTATATCATAGTTTCTCATGTAATTGGTTTCTAGCTTTGACCCCACTATCACCATGGAAAAGAGGAAGATATTATTTTAGCTTTCCTATATTTTCAAAATCTTTCCTGGTGTTTTATTACATTATTGATTTTAGAGAAAGTTTCATGGAGCACTGAAAATAATGTGCATTTTGTAGTGTTTGAATAGAATATAGTGTAGATGTCTGTTAGGTTCATTAGAGCTATATCCTTCAACTTATATGTTTCTCTATATTTGGTTGAGATACCCTGTTTATTAGTTAGATTGGGACGTTGAAGTTACACACTATGATCATGTTCATCTTACTTTGTGTCTGTACATCTAGTACTATGTGGTTTATGAAATTGGGCATACCTATATTTAGAATTATACTATCCTCTTGATGGATTTCTTTCTTAATCATCATGAGTGACATTTCTTTTTAAAAGCTACTTTTATTGGTACTGGAGAGATGACTCAGCAGTTAAGAATAATTGTTATTCTTGTAGAGGATGTTAGAGTAATTCCTAGTAGCCACGTGGTGGCTCACAACCATCCATAACTCCGATTCCAGTGGTCATTACATAATAGCTCGATAAAAGGACTTGGAATGGAGTTAGGGGACTCAAATGCCGTAAGTCTTTATAATGCTACCATTGTAGAAACAGTATTATAGGAATGACAAGGTATGGAGAAAGCAGAACTCTGGTAGCATTTCCAGAAAATACTTCAATTGTCTCTTGAGACTAGTGTGACACAGAATAGTCGAGTAGGGATCCTGAGGATCACTTGATTACACTGGGGATCATCAGCTTGTGTCATGTCATCTTTATAAGAACTACAGTGTTCTAGGCCTTGCATTGAGCACTGCAATTTACCAGCTATTCATATATACTGGAAGGCATGATGTTTTAAAACACCATTGAAACCATGAAGAAAACAAATATCTCACATCCTGAACTTTACCTCTATTGGTTTCAATGAAGCTATTTCCTCCAAATTTGTTCCTCCTGGAAGGAGGAAGGAGGCTCTTTAGAATGTGGAAGCTCATTAGACTTCTAAGACTCAGGAAGTTCACAGAATTTGTTAGACTCGGGAAACATAAAACTTACAAGATTCAAAAATGATCCTCTCCCATACCATAGAAGCAACTGGAAGGAGAGAGAAGACTCTTTTGGGGAGCTGCCTCTAAGTTACTCAGATAAATCTAGGAATTCAGATTCCATGAATTCTCACCCATACTGGAGTGAAGTTTTGAAGTAATGCAACTGCCAGATAATCTCCACAGTCTGTTGCTACCCTTCACCCAAGGTCATGTAAATAATACTAAAATCTTATACATTTGCTAAGCTAGAATTGAATGAAACATTTTTATTTTATTTTATTTTATTTTATTTTTTTTTTTAGTGAAAGTCAGTCATTGGTAGCCTATCTGTATTGAGTAGACATTTACCCACATGAACCAAGAAGTGTCATGTAATACAACTGGTACCTAAGAGTGAGACCACCAAAACCAATGATGAATTGTAGGGCATAAACTTGTCTATCTGAAAGTAGATGTCTAAACAAACAACTCTGACATGGCTATCCTTCTTTATGGTGGTATGAGATTGGGTCCTTTGTTCCTTTAATGGCGATTGTATGCCCTTTTCCATGGACAATAGGATATATGCAACCAAGACTGAGCCCTCTTAGTGCTCAGGAGTAGTTTGTTTTAAGATTAATCTTAGGTTGGCCAGTTTCTTCTCTGTGGTATGAAGGCATGCCTCCTTGATAAATGAGGTCTGTCAAATGAGTATGAGGAAAACCCCAAAATTACTGATGGCATACAAAATACCTTATAATCTCCAAAAGTATCACATGTTGTGAGACAGGATCATTAGGCATTAGGTTAAATGACTGTTCTATCTGTAAGGCAGCATTCAACTGAGGCTTGGTATTTTTTGCAGAAAGATCTTGATTGGGTAGGAGATAATTTACAGTGGGGAAAAGACACATGATGCTATGCCCTGCATTAGCCTCTGATATGTCAGGAAGATAGAAAAAAATGCTACCTATTTCTTGTAAGTGGTGGGATACCAGGGAAGGGGTACAAATTAGGTATGTGCTTAGGAATCTTCCTATAACCCCAAATTTCAGAACCTATGGAAAGAATTGATGAATGACAAAGAAGAGAGCAATATAGAAGTGATAGTTAACACTCCCAGGACTGACATTTAACACAAGGAAAAAGTGTGTATATGATTCTGCATGTAGACATGGTCATTAAAAATATCACTAACTTGTGATAGTGCCATTCTTTAACACCAGCACTTGAGATGTAGAGGCAAATGGACCTCTGTGATGTCAAGGCTAGTCTGATTTACATAGTGAGTTCCAGGATGGCCAGAGCGATATAGACCCTGACTCAGACAAACAAACAAAAATCCCACACTGATAACCAGGGAATATTCTGCATCATTACACCTGTTTTAAGAGGTGGGGCATGGGACAGGCAGGGTCAGTCTGAGTGCTGTGGAAGTACACACATGGGGTAGAAGAACTACTGAGTTCGTCTGGAGACAAACATTGCCTAATCGAGGGCAACACAGTAAAAATCAGTACTAATGAACTTGTTCATGCATGGGCTTTTTTAAAAAACACAGCTGGGATTCCCATGTACATCAAGGTCTGAAGGATAATAGAGGAAAAGCTAGCATTACTTTTGAGAAGCACTGTGTCCCAGTTCAATGAGCTGTATCGTACTGTGTTCATTGGACTGTTGAGAATGAAGTAAATTTGATGCCAGAAATAGGACTCAGAAGGCAACAAGATTTATGACCTGAGTTTGATCCTGAGAATCCAGGCTGGGAAGGAGAACACCAGCTTCCTAAAATAATACATATGTGCCATAATACATACATGTGCATTCAACACTGTTTCTCACACATATGCCATAACACACCACCAACAACCACCACCACAACAATATCACCACTGCTAACAACAACAATAGCTAGGAACCTAGAAGTGATATAGGGGCTTTGTAGTTCTTTTGAACACAGGGTAAATCATGATTTTTGATAAATAGGAAAAGGTTTCACATACCTTAGTTATTTATACTAGCATGTAAATTGGATCCCTAAAGAAGAAATGAAAATGGAACCCGACTTTCCCAGCCTTCCTCAATTTGGGCAACCATAAAACCCTGTGGCTGTCTGTCAGGACTACCACCTCTACCTGGCCCTTCTTCCTAATTTAGGACATCATCAAATCTCCTTACCATTGATATCTCATGCTGTATAAAGACCTAGGTAGGCTACTTGTGTTCTTCTCAGCTTCCCTCCACTTGGGTTACCCCACAGCTCTGCAGCTGCTTGCTAGGAACCATCTCCTCTTGGCTTTTTCCCCTTTGATTTATCAGATTTCAGGCTGCTTCCCACCGTATACTCTGTAGCTGGACCATATGGCATGAGCCAAGTAGGCTACCCATGATTCCATACCAAGCCCACTCCATTCTGGTATCCCCAAAGGGCTATGGCTGTTTGACAGGGATTGCCACTTCTTCCTGTCTTCTCAACCTCTTTTGGATTTGCCAATCCTCAGTTTGCTCTATAAAACGAATTCTCCAGCTACCACATGTTTCTGAGATATCCTCATTTCAGGACTCACCAGAGCCTGCCAGCTCCATTACTGAAATCATTCCATTGGACTACCTGGCCTGGAGACCCTGGAGGTTTTGTCTTTTACTGTCTATTGAAATGCTAAGTGATGGCCCCCATACCTGGAGTCCGCACAAAGCCTCTGGGACTCTGCCCCCAAGTCAATTCTGATTGGTGAATAAAGATGCCAACAGCCAATAGTTGGAGAGAAGAGACATAGATGGGGTTGAGGTTTCGAGGACTTGGGAAGAGGAGGGAAGGAGGCAGAAGAAAGCCACCATGAAATAAGGAAAGAATGAGCAGGAGGGAGGAGTGCCCATTGGCTAAGGGCCAGGAGAACATGGCCCAGTGGGCTGCCCAATTAGAGTTAAGCACAGCCCAGATGAACCATAGTAAATGGCAAGTGATAACTTGGGGTTATCAATAGGAAGGTAGATTCTAACAGCATGGGGGTAGACAGCTTCCCAGGTATTATGCTGCCTAAAGCATATTGAACATATAAAGACTGTGTATGTCTTTCATCCAGGAACATAAATGGTCTATGCCATAAATCCCATGCCAGAATTCTTTAATACGTTTACTACACATGAACTCAAAACTGTTGTGATGGCATGCACAAGACCTGAACAAGTTCAACTGCACAAAATCCCAACATGAAGAATTGTCAGAAGCACAACTTAGGTAAGCATTGGAAAAGCAGAACTCTTAAAAATGAAGACCTACTTTCTTCAACAGAGGAAAGAAAGACGTTCAGTCACCCATAATGCAGGAGCCGTCAAATAACTTGATGATCCTTTGCTATTCTATTAGGAGCCAGCCTCTACATCTCAGTTTTCCCCAAATGCTGAGAATTGCTTAGGCTTTAATCCTGGGTTTATCTGTCAGTGAATAAAACTCATCCTTATGAAAGAGACCTTATATACTTTGCATCTTCCATCAATATATCCCATCATTACGCTTAATGTAAACCCTTCCTCTTTAGGCCCTAGCCCTGAGTGTTGTTTCCCAGTCAATGGAACTCAGGATAACCATCTCAGGTACTTTGCTACAGTAGTATGTTTTGCAAGGGAATTTCAATGTAGCCATCCCTAAAGCTTTGTTACAAAAATTATCACATGGAGATTTCATTCCCATTGTTTTACTGTCTTTAAATGTGTAAGAAAATTGACCATGGGATCAGAGTCTCTGTAAGTTTTGATCCAGACTGACTAACCAAGTCTGGCTGTGCAGACTTGGTTTTGATTCTCAATTCTTTGCCTTTCATTTCCCCGCTGGCAGTGATTCCTATAGGGACCTCCCCACCCTTACAAAGAAAATGTGGTACAAAGTCCATCACTTAACTGAGAATTAATGGCTGGTAGGAGAGGGAGAGTCACTGTCTTATAGCCCCTAGTAGATTGACCTCACTCCAATAGAAGGCCACACATCCAAGAGTATACAGGTAGCACAAATCAGACAAGATTGATTTAAAATCAAATGAACTTTGAAAAAAGAGGACATGTTTTTGGGTATGGAGTGATAGAGAGGTTGGTCTGTGAGGAGATGCAGGGAAGGGAAGCAAATATAATCAAAGCATATAAAATTCTCAAGAAACTAATAAAATGATGAGAGAATAAAATTAAATGGGGCTTGTCTGGGTTACTCAAAAGCAAGTGTGACAAGATCTTTATGGAACCTGGGTTCCCACGGGAAATTATATGCAAAACCCAATTTCACTGTTTGTCAACCACTGAAAGATTTTACTACCTAGGCAAAATAGTAAAAACAGATTTCAGTGAAAGAATTGCCACTAACAGGTCCTACTTGGTTATAGAGCTTGTGTGCTATAGAATGCATATGCTAGGTTAGATGTGCCTGCTATTGTCATAGTAATATGGCTGTTACTGAGGCAACTAACAACTTCCCAGATGGATTTAACACCACTCCACATGTGAGAACTAGTTTCAAGCTATAAGTCATCTCATTATTTGTTACAGATCTGTTATTTCTCCTATCTTGGTTTAATTTTGGTAGATCATACACATCTAGAATTTCATTTGTTTTTTAGTGGTTTTGTTTGTTTGTTTTTGTTTTTGTTTTTTTAGATTTTTATTTTCAATTTGGTGGCATATTGGTTTTTAAGACATTATTCTAATGGGCTTCCCTTGGTATGTAACTCAGTCCTTCCCTCTTGTAACTTTTAATACCTTTGCCTGTTACTGTAAATTCATTTTTAAAAACAATTTCTGGAGAGAGGTCACAAGCCCTAAGGGAATTTACTACTTGTTTTGCTAAATGGACTTATGACCAAACTGCCATCAAGTAGCTTTGAGCCTTCAGTAGAGAAGCTTCTTTTTGATTTGGAGACTGAGAATAAATGGATGTTGAGGGGGTCAGTCCTAAATAAAATATTTATATCATTCCCCACAAGGTCCATGTAATATTGTAGAAGACTGGGTGGGAAAAATATATGAGCCACAGGATGAAGATTACTATGAAACATTGTCTCACGGCTAAGACATGACCATGGAAGTCATGAGCACACAGCTTAAGAGTAAACCCTTCAGCATTTAATGGTTACCACTGGAGAGAGTGCCATGTACTTCAGCAGTGTAGCCACTTAAAAGAGGTGACAAATTTGAGAGATAACAAAAACTGATGGTACGTGAGGGATTGGGTGGAGGAATGAGAAGGGAGAAATGACATAATTATAGCCTAATACCACAAAATAAAAGAAGCATTCTTTTAAAGTATTGGAATCTTTTGCTGAAATCACTGTGAGGACGGCTTAAATAACAGAAATACACTGCCTCATAATATGCTAGGCATAGAACTCCCCCACGTGTTTCTGGGGAAGTGAGGGATGAAATCCAATATACTATCTTTGTAAGGATGTATGAAAAAAAACCAAGGTATGACAACCTGAGTATGTATCGCCACACCAAAAACATACCTTCAAAAATTAATAAAATCCACAAAAAAAGGAAAGAAAAAGAAAAGAAAACTGGCATAGTGATACACATTTGTTTGCTTAGGGTTCCATGCTACCAGCCTGAGCTACAGGATTAGTTCCTGGCTTATCTGGAAGGAGGGAAGGAGAAGGGAGGAGGAGGAGGAAGAGGAGGAAGAGGAGGAGGAGGAGGAGGAGGAGGAGGAGGAGGAGGAGGAAGAGGAGGAAGAGGAGGAGGAGGAAAGAAAAGGAAAAGAAAAAGAAAAACAAGATTGAAACTGCAATCTATATAAACAAACATTGGTTGTATTAAGATTTCAGTTCACCTGTTCCACATTATGGCAGAATAATAGTTATTATCAGCTTATAACGATTAAAGCAGCTTAAATAATAACAGGGAAGTGATTGAAATGATTAGACTCCACACTCTGAAAACATAATTTAAACTTACAATAGTCTGTGCTTCATTTGTAAACATTTCACATTCATAATAAATACAATTAGAAAATTTTCAAAGTACACGCAGGCAACATTCACTGAGTACCAAGCAACAAATGGTGATGTAAAGACACCCAGACAAACAAAGAGAGCAGATGCTCAACATGCTTAAATTTCCCTCCCTCTCTTTATTTTCTCCCCTACCCCCACACCTGTCCTTGAGAAACCGAAGGTATATTTAAAATATAAATGTAATAAAAACTTCATATACTCTGTTCTTGTGTTATAATGCAAAAGTTGGTCTGAGTTAAATACTAAATGCTTAATATCTATTTCAGTGAAAAATAGAAAAAAAAATAAATGAATTAAATGTCATGCTCAAAAGTTAAGGAAGACAGATCACATCTAAGCAGAACATACTAAAATATGCTAAGAATAAGTTAATTTTAAGCACTTGATTACTTAAAATATGCAATTAAATATAAAACTCAATAGCTGGCCTAAGTAAGGAAATAATATAAACATATAAATTAGATATTAAAATGAAAACATAAATACAGATAAAGTATAAACAGAAAATATATATGCAATTAAACTTAAATTCTTAATGAAATACAAATCATTAAAACTATCTATAAAAGCAAATTAGATTAAATTCCTGACAAAAGGTGTCAAACTCTTTACTCATAATCTGCGCTTATTATAGTTTGTGTATGAGGTGTCCCTCATGGAGGCTCTCATACTAAAAGCTTGGTCCCTAGTGGCAGGTCCTATTCTGGGAGGTTCTGGAAACTTCAGGAGGCAGGGAAGAATTAAGTCACTAGGTGTGTTTCCAGGGACTATTTCTTGTTCCCAATTCTACGAATGTCTTCCTCCAAAATCTCAGCTGCCAGAGCGTTATCCTTACCTTCAGATCCAAAGTGATAGAGCCAACTGGCAATGAACTGAAGTAAATTGCTCCTTCTTTGGTTGCTTGTGTTGAATAACAGAACTGGCAACAGAAGTCTCTCGGATTCACTAGTAGTCTACTCCCATTGCAGATTATACTAACTTCCAGGAGCCTCCCACACTGAGGGTGGGTCATCCCACCTCAGTTAACACAATTAGAAGTCTCACAGCCAAGCCCACAGGCCAGCCTAATTTAGACAATTACTCAGTGTGACTTCCTCCCCAGGTGATTCTACCTTGTGTCAATCAAAACTAACCATCTCAGGTGCTCCGGAAATACTGCCAGAGCATCAGGGGCTGCAAGTCTGAGCAGAGCGCGTTAGGGGACCTTGCAAGTCTGTAGCAGCTATGAGATTTGTATTACAGCGCATCTGCTTTAACGCTCATTATCTATGGAAGAAATTTTCTTTGGGATATAATTCTAAACAGTGTCCTCTTCTGAACTTCGATCCTGTTCCCTTAGAGGTTTACATGTTGCCTGTAGTCATATTTGTAACTGACTGTTTCCTGGTTGCTTTGCAGCTAGAGTTTCTAGATAAATGGTGTCTAAAATTTGGCAAATGTACCTATTTAGCATAATTTCAAACACGAGCTATGCCTCCGTCTGTTTTTCTGGCTTCTGCGTTTACCTGGGCTTTTGTGTGTTTACATTTGTCCCCACCCCTTTCTGTAGATGTGTGATCTTTTCTGTAAATTCTTGATCCTCTCCGGTAATGACTAAGCCCTTATCACTAGCAACTGCACCTGCACCCGTTGCTAACCTTAGTACGCAGAATCACAGAATCAGAAAACAATGCATCACAATTCATTTAGAAACGAGAGAAAAAAATGGTTTTAAAAGTCCCTGGAAACCAGAGTAAACAATGCTTGTTTTCTCATTTTTCAAATGGAAATCTCTAGAAAAAGAAAACAATTTAAAGCACACTGAGAAATACCTGGCCCCTCACTTCCCAACTTGAGTCCTTCTCTTCAAGATGTCACCCCATAATTATCAAACCAACATTACCTTTCATGTTGTAACCAGGGTGATCATAGAGCCAACGTGTGGCCAGTTCTTCGGATATGACTGTTAATAGAATCTCGCTCTTGCATCTTTACGTGTTTAGGAAATGCAGAACTTAGCTACCTTAGTTTTAAATGGAGGTTCTGACTTGCAAAGACATAGAACATGATCTAAAGCAAAGGAACCAACAGAGATGATGTTACTGTACTTATTACTCAATGTAGCTGTGACCAGATGCCTATCATAAATTACCTAAGGAAGATAGGATTTGTTTTGGTTTATGAATACAGTCCAGACAATACAAATGGAGGCAGGGCTGAAGAAATGGTTTGGCACAATAACCATCCCAAAGGATGGTTACCCAAAGGATGTTCAGCCTCCCCAAACAGTGCCATCTTCCGGGAACCGAGTGTGTTAATTGGTGTGCCTGTGAGGTACATTTCACATTTAAAAGTATAAGAGCCACTTTGAGGGTTTACTTATTGGTTAACATATTCTACTCCATCTTGGATTGAAAAGAATCCCTTCCCCACTCGCCCTCATCTCCTACCATGCTTACTCCAAGGTTTACACACACACACACCCCAAGCTATGAAAACAAAGATAAATGGACCTTGTAGGTAGTCCCCAAATGGACACATTTCCTCTTAACAAGAGAAGGTCTAGACTCAAGGAAAACAAATATGAACACACAATAACATACAGCTCTGATCCTGGGAACTGTGCCCCTACAAAGCCATAGGCATGTTGTTTCTAGGAGCATGGGCCTGTAGGTTCCCCTCTGAAGCCCCTATCTCCAATATTAGTAGTGAACTAGAGTATGATTTACCTTGGTCATCTTGTGAGCACCAAAGTTTATTGTGTTCATACATGCTGGTGAGAAAAGCTCAATGGGCAATGTTCCATGACACTTCCTCTATATGCTTAATCATCACTACCTCCTCAAGGTCAGAAAGCAGCCCATGGGAAGGCCACAGAGACCGGTATGCCTGTGGATGGGTAGGTAAGCCAACATGGGGTGGTACCCAGAACCAAGTTTTCTCCACTTGATGGGATGCCACAAAGGCCTTGTGTTCTCTGGATGCTCCTGCTTCAGCAGAAACATCATGGTTCCTTCTACACTGTGGTTTGTCACAGCTTCTGTTGTCTGTGTGTGGATGGATCTGCCCAGGGACTGTTTCCACCCTTTTGATCTGTTTGTTTTGGTGAACCTACTGATCACAGGATCTCCAAAAAGAACCAAATTGGAAACATCTTTGCTCAACTGTCTTCTCTCCCATTGCTACTCCAGTCCCTACTTCTCATCCTCAGTCATCTCTCCCAAGAGTTTGCTCTAACATCCTGGGTAGTGTAGGTGTCCCTGTGTTCAGGACCACTGTGTCCTATCCACAAAGATGGTGAGCATTACATATATCTACCACCTACACGATCCTAAAACCCTGATGCAGTCTCCACTATGGGAACAGCTGTCCGGACATGCCTAAGTTTCCCAGGTTCTTGAGTTTATTTAAATTGTAAAAAAATTCCCTTAGATTATTTCCCTAGCGGTGTTTTATCTACTTGTTTTTACCAATATTTCATATGCTTTACTAATGCCTGATTTATTCTTTAAATTATTGCACATGTTAGCTTTTATCTATAACTGATGTTAATGGTCTATTTAGAAGATTATTGTACACTTTTATTTTCCTGAACTTGAGTTTTATTTGAGTGACTGGCATTTTGATATAAAAATGTATGGTACAGTGATGACATTTGTTTTATCACTTCCTCATTGTGGATTTTATGATTAATGCTTTGTTGCCTTGAACATGCACAACTGCTCTAGCTATGAGTAGATTTTGAACAATTGTGTTATCTGATCCACCACCAATACCACTTGAGTCATATGCTTTTGCTATATCCTTTATTATTTGTGGGATGATTTAAAGGGGGCCCAAACCCTACACTTAGGTTTTTTAGCTTTATTGGCTATCTTGCATCTTCAAAACTCTGAATGATATATCGATGGTACTAGTTGCTCCACTAAGTTCCCCATTATTCACCCTTAGTAACACATTTAGCCAACAGGAAATAGCTCATTTTTTAGTGCTTAATGGTGGTGTTTCTTCTGAGAATTTTATAAAACACCATTGGCATGAAACATGAATTCTCCTTTTGTTTTATTCATTCTTGACTTGAGCATTATTGCCTGGCTCTCTTTATATTTCTCTTAGTTACTTTTATCTGTGCCTCTTATAAATATCACATAACTGGATTTTTGCTCTTGTGTTGATATAAGAATGTGTTAGTTTTGAATTTACCAGGAGAATAAATTATGGTGCTTTGCTTTATTGGTTTTCAGATTATTTTAGTGGTTAAACTTTCTACTTAGTGGAATGTCTAAACATCAGTAGCTTGAACAAACTAATAAATGATCTGACAGTGGGGGGAGGGGAGCTCCTTAGGAGCTTTGCTACTCTCTTAGCTTCTCATGCTACTGAAGGGGCAGGCTTCACGGTGACTGAGCATTTTGAGATGTATGGGCTCAAACATTAAACTCTTTTTTCCCTGGTGCATAATCTTGGGCAAGTTGTTTTTTTCTTAATTGGATTTCATTCATATAACATGAATGTAAAGGAGACTGTTTTCACCTCCATAGAGAATCATAGAGAATTATTTGATAATATACGTAAATCACTCAGGGCAGAATGATAACTGAAAACTGGATGATATTCACATTTCTGTGTTATTATTTCTTTTCACTTTTATTTATTTGTGGCAGCTTCTAATATAATTTTATTTCAACAGAATATCATAAAATACTAGTTAAATCAAATGTACCCCATTTTCTCTTTTTTTTCACGCAGTAAAATGTATTTATTAAGTTGATTTTTTTGATATTTTATTTTTATTTCAAGCGTTTCCCCTTTTCCAGGTCTCCCCTTTGGAACCTCCCCATTTCCTCCCACCTCCTCCTGCCACTATGGGGGTATTCCCCCACCCACCCACCCACTCACTCCCGTCTTCCCTCCTTGGCATTCTCCTATACTGGGGCATCTAACACCCTCAGGCCCAAGGGCCTCTCCTCCCCCTGACGGATAACAAGACCCTCCTCTGCCACATATGTGACCAGTACCATAGGTTCCTCCATGTGTATTCTTTGGTTGGTGGTCCAATCTCCAGGAGCATTGGGAGGTCAGGCCAGAGGACACTGCTGTTCCCTCCATGGGGCTGTCAACTCCCTCAGCTCCTTCAGTCCCTTCTCCAACTCCTCCATCTGGGACCTCACACTCAGCCCAAGAGTTGCTGTGAAGTAACTCTTGGGTATTCAGAACTTTTGAGCTAATAACCACTTATCAGTGAGTACATACCATGTTCATTCTTTGGTGACTGAGTTACCTCGCTCAGGGTGATATTTTCAAGTTCCATCCATTTGCCTGCGAATTTCATGAAGTCATTGTTTTTAATAGCTGAGTAGTATTCCATTGTGTAAATGTACCCCATTTTCTGTATCCATTCCTCTGTTGAGGGACATCTGGGTTGTTTCCAGCTTCTGGCTATTATAAATATGGCTGCTATGAACATAGTGGAGCATGTGTCTATATTACATGTTGGAGCATCTTCTGGGTATATGCCCAAGAGTGGTATAGCTGGGTCCTCAGGTAGTATTATGTCCATTTTTCTGAGGGTCCACCAAACTGATTTCCAGAGTGGTTGTACCAGCTTGCAATCCCACCAGCAATGGAGGAGTGTTCCTCTTTCTCCACATCCTTGCCAGCATCTGCTGTCACCTGAGTTTTTGATCTTAGCCATTCTGACTGGTAGGAGGTAGTCTGTGCCTTACATTTTTATCATTCCTTTTCATAATCTCTTTACTATGATCCCCCATGCTGGCTCTTCCATAAATTGTTGAGATTACCTGAATCTTTATTTCCCTATTGTGATTGTGACTGTGTGTGACGGCTGTACAGGTGGTAAGAGGGTAGCGCTATTTGACTCACAGATGTCTTCTTAATGTTTGTGATCTTGAAAGTTACATTAACCCCTGATCACTTTCTCTTACATAACGTGCCCTATCTTGTGAATTTTTCCTTTACTCTCTTTTTTATGTACTCCCTACAGGCATTTATAGAGAGAAATGTGAGCCATACACTTTCAGAATAACTGAATATCTAGTTGGGTTTTTTTTCCTTGCTCTTACAAAGGAGCAATACTTTCATTGGGTTGAGAATTCTTGGTTGATACACATTTGCGTTTCTGATCCCTTTGCCTTATTCCACTGTATGGTCTTGCCACTTCATTTCTAACAACTGCATGATTAGTCTATCCATATACATTGTATACATCCATGTGCATTGTGTCTCTTCACAGCAATAGAACAATAACTAAGGCAGGGTCTGAAATGTCTATTTTCAGCAAAAGAAGCCTGGGGATCCAAAGAGCATGTTAGACACTCTAAGGATCAAGAAAACATCTTCAACTGTGGTTGCATTAGGAGCAACTACATGCACAGATGCTATACAACCATTAAACCCTGTTTACAAGCAATAGAAGGTTCTGAGTAGTGGACCACTGGAGAGAACAAAGACAAGGGAGCATGCACACACACAAAAAATAATACTTAAAATTAAATAATTCTTTACCTCTCAAGAAAGAACATTATAGCTTCCTGAGCTGGGAAGCCTATTGTACAGATTCATGTACAAAGTTGTGATTAGGTATGATGATAAAAAGAGCCAAGTAACCTACAGGTCAAATAATTTAGTCACTTAAACAATGTAAGACACATGCAAAAACATTGGAAAGGTAGGTTCCAAAAACAGTTGCACAAGTCAACTATGGACATGAGATGTCTATTCTTTCACTTTTTATTACTCCCTAACACTTCTCTGGATATCACAATGGCCACTTCATTTTCTTTCTTTCTTTCTTTCTTTCTGTCTGTCTGTCTGTCTGTCTGATGTCTAATCTGCCTATCTGTCAATCCATCAAGTATTATTTAGAACTCAAGAGCCATGTAGACACTTACTATCCCAGAAAAACAACCCCAGTTGGTTTCTCCTGACTCAAGGATAGCAAAACTTAGGAAAGCAGTCACACTATATCAACAGTGATGTTGCACATACCACAATGAACCTAGTAAGCAAAAGCAAGGAGATGTATCATATGAGGAACAGAAGGCTAGGGGCACCTCTAGTGAGAGATTCCAAGAATCTCAAAGACACCAATATGTATGAATGCTTGAAGCCGCTACATTAAAATCATGTAGTGTTTGCAATAACCTATGCAATTCCTCCTGTGTTCCTTAAATCACCTCTTGAGCACTTGTAATACCTGGTGCAATGAAGATCCTATGCAAACAGTAGATACATTACATTATTTAGGGAATAGTGAAAGGGAACCCCCCTTTATAAGTTCAGTTCAGATGCAATTTTTTAAAATATATTTTTCATTAATTAATTTATTCACTTTACATCCAGATCTCAGCTCCACCTCCATTCTCTTCTCCCAGTACCTCCCTCTCACTTCCCTTTCCTTCACCTCCTTCCCTTGGATATCAACTCACCTTGGCACAACAAGTTACAGTAGGACTAGGCACATCTTCTCCTATTGAGGTTAGACAATGCAGTCCAGTTAGGAGAAAGGGATCCAAAGGCAGGCAATGCAGTCAGAGACAGCTTTAGTAGTCCCACATGAAGACCCAGCTGCACAACTGTTACATATGTGCAGAGGGCCTAGGTCCATTTTACACATGCTCTTTGCTCTCTGCTGTCCCAGGCTGCTTGTAGGTCCCTGTGTCCTGGAGGTTCTGGGCAGGTCCCTCTGAGCAGAGGTACTAGCCTTATCCCCTGATCACAGGCTTGTCCACACTCCTGGGAGGGTAACTCTTTCCCTGCACTATTTGCATATAGAGCAGCGTGGCACAGACCACAGGCATAAACTGGAAGGCTTGTCTTCATGTCTTTTTAATTTACTTCTTATTCTAATACTGCTTGGGCCTTAGAAATGTTAAGCATATGGAGCTGAGGGAGCAAAGAGATGATAACTGAAACGTTAGAATGTGCAGAATGTGGCCTCATTCTGGACTGCAAATATAAGAACTGTAGGAAATAACATGACTATGGTCTTTAAGAACTTGAAAGAAAAGTCTGTAAGAGAATGTGTCCTTTACCCTCATCACCCCCCAGAAGCAAGTGTAAAATGTATCGTGTGTGTAATTAAGGCCAATGTGATGCATGATTCCTCATCTGAGTGAAGAGAAACAGAGTTTACAAGACCAAATCTCAAATGTTGTTCCTCTGTACAAGAATGACCCTATTCCGAAGGACAAAGATGTGTGAAGAAAGGCTTGCTCAAATTAATGTAATGGCTAATAAGGAAAACTACTTACCTTAGTTACCTTCATCCCCAGAGTCAGGGAATAAAGTTTCAAAAATGTTAGGATCCTTGTGCCTTTCCGTTTTCATTTGACAGGTACACTAAATAGGGCAACATTCACTCTGAGACCATATTGCTTTGTTTCTTAGTATTATGTAGCTATATTCAAAAGATCTTAAAAGTTTCTTCCTTTTCCTACTTCCTTAGATCTCTCTGTTCTGGTATCAAACTACTATTTATCAAGTGATTTTTTTTTTTTGTTATCGTATGGTAATTTTTAAGATTCAAGCTTTCTGGGATTGATTGTGTTTGATATATAAAGAACCAACATTATTATTTGTCTCCAATGATCAATGTCCAAACATCATTCACTGAATAAGTAGCCAGTTTAGAAATTACATTGGATCATATGTAGTATTGAGCAGAGGACTTTGGCTCGTACACATTTTATAGCTGAGAATACTGTACATCTCCATTATGACATCTCCATTTCACTATCAATTTAGACTTTGACATTCAACATGCAACAGTATGGTCAGCTACTCTTTTGTATTATTGATCAGTCAATAATACAAAAGTCATCAATCTGTTTATATATCATGGCAATGCTTATCTTTCTGAAATTTGTATATTATTGGATCCTTATAGCAAGGTAAGGGAGGGAGGGAGGGAGGAAGGAAGGGAGGGAGGAAAGAAGGGAATGAGAGAGAGAGATTTTAAAAGACTAAGAATTAGAGATAGTTCTGGGGAGATTGCTCTACAGTTAAAGTGCTTGCCATGCAGGATTGAAGTCCTGATCCTCAGAAATCTACATAAATATTGATGGACATGGCAGTCAGCCTGTAATATTTGCCCATAAGTCAGAGAAATAAGGTACTCAGAGCAAGCTAGCTAGTAATACCAGCCATATTGGTGAGCTTTGGTCTGAATGAGAAACCATGCCTCAGTGTCAAGGTGGAAGAGTGATCAAGGATTATTCTGATGTCAATCTGCATCCTCTACATGCATGTACTCATACATGTGCACACATACCCAAGCATGCATGTAACCACACACATGTATATATAGAAGCATGCACACCATATATACCAACACATAAAAATGTAAAAAAGGAAAAAATCATATAGGTGATAAACTAATCATGCAAATATGGTTAAGACAATGATGAAATCACCAAATACAAAGAGTGACACACTTCATCTGTCCTTGAATTATTGTGGTGTGATGTGAGTTTACTGTTTGCACTTGTCAAGATAAAGAAAAGCATTTCGAATAGGAAAATAATGGGAGAAGCATCCATAGGGAATTTGGTCAATTACGTTTATATTCTGATGGCTCCTACGTTAGCATCCACTAGATATTCTCCGAGCCTCCAGAGTCACACAACTTATTGTCTACTTGAGATTTCCACTCTGGCGTTTCTGAGTTCCTCTTATACAACATTTCAAAAGTAAATTATGACTCTGTGCTTGCTCGCCATCTCACAGAGCAAATAAAGAAAGTGAGCAGCGTTTCTCATCTTAGAAAACAGGTTCTGGCCAAAGCAATTGCTGGAAACAGAAAAATAGCCACTGTCTTTGATGTTCTGTCTCCCTGAAACCTAAATTCATTGGTACCATCAATTACTTCATTAAAAAAAAAAAAAAAACAACTTAATTCTATACCTACTGGTTCATTGCCATTTTCAAAGTCCTATTCAAAGTCAAATCTTGACTCTCTTAAGGTTCTGTAAAGGCCACTTTTTTGTTTCTCATATTTTGCCCTGAAATTCTACTTTTAATGTGACCAGTTTGTTCTCATCTCTTAATGCTCAGAGAGACCTTCCCTAACCTTCTTATGGTGATGTCTTATAATTGTATTCTGTCTCATCAATATACTTTAATTCTTTCAAAGCAGCTATCATAATCCACAATCGCTATGAATTTTTCTTAAAGCTGTTAACATTTCCTTCTTTCCTATAAATTCATGTTATTATTCCATTTTAAAATAGATTCTCCTTTTAAATCTGAGCCTTCCTGTAACTACATTAGTCATGTGGAATGCAGAAGATATGAAACTTTCAGGCCCACCCAAGGAGTGGAATGATAGTTTCAACTTTCTTTTAACACCTTGAGCCACCATGTAAAGCATCAAACTGGAGAGAGGGCCCAGAGAGCTCCCAATTGCTCATCAGCCTAAAAGACTCCCACCTGAGCTATTTTTGGCCACATGGCACAGCTATTCATGTCACAGAACGAAACCATGCTTTTGGATTCTGCAGCTTCCAGTTCCTTTCATGACTCAGAACTACAGGCTCCTATTATCTGAAAATACCTCAATATGAATACACTACTGTTGGTAGCATTCACCACCTTGTTTTGGCTACTAAGAAAAAAATGGTGCTATATAATTTTTGTATATGTATTGTGGCACAGTTTCTAGTTGTCAACTGGACAGAATCTAGATCAACTAAGAGGCATGCCTATGGAGGAAGTGCCTTGGTTGTGAAAATTGAGGCTTGAAGACTTGTCTAATGGGAGTGATGCCATTTCCTGTCCACTAAACTGTATAGGAGGAAAAAGGGCATAGAAGCAAGCATTCACTGCCCTGCTCTAGATGGTAGACACCACACTGCTGCCCGCTTCTGCCTCCTCTGCCTCCTCTGCCTCCTCTGCCTCCCCTTCAATATAATGGACTGTACCCATGAGCTGTGAACCAGAGCAAACTCTTCTGTCATAAATTGTTTTTAAATGTTATTTTATCTTTATTTATGTGTGTTTCTGTGTGTGTTCAGGTACCTGCACAGGCCAGAGAGGATTTCAGATTCCCTAGAGCTAGGAGTCATAGGTGACTGAGTAGTCCTTTATGGGAGCATAGAAACAAACTCCAACACTGTACAAGAATGGCAGCAGCACTGAACCACTAAGAGATCTCTCCAGTCCTTCCTATGTTGCTTTTTTTGGAGCATTAAAAAAATGATTTGTTTATTTTCATGTGAATGGGTGAGTGAGTGTTTGCATTTATGTACAAATGGGCACCACATGTGTGCTTGGTGCATGTGGAGACCAGAAAAGGGCATTGGTTCTCCCTAGAACTCGAGTTACAGATGGTTGTAAGCTGTCATGAGGGTTCTGGCTGGGAACTGAATCCAGGGACTGTGTAAGAGAACCAAGTGCCCTTTACTGCTGAGCCATCTTCCCAGCCCTTGTCAGAACAGTTTGTCACAGCAACAGAAAAAGAAACTAAAAAAACCCAGCATGAAGAGTCAAATTGTATGGTAACAATGTTAAGATACCTTTCTTTCTTTTTTTTTTTTCTACTTTATTTATATTTCAAATGTTTTCCCCTTTCCAGATCTCCCCTTTGGAACCTCCTTATTCCCTCCCCCCTCCCCTGCCTCTATTGGGGTATTTCCCAACCCACCCACCCACTCACTCTTCTCTTCCCTCCTTGGCATTCTCCTATACTGGGGGATCTAATACCCTCAGGCCCAAGGGCCTCTCTTCCCCCTGATGTCTAACAAGACCCTCTTCTGCTGCATATGTGGCCAGCACCATGGGTCACTCCATGTGTATTTTTTGGTTGGTGGATCAGGCTCCAGGAGTATCAGGGGGTCAGGCCAGTTGCCACTGTTGCTGCCTTTCTGGGGATGCAAACTCCCTCAGCTCCTTCAGTCCCTTCTCCAAGTTCCCCATCTGAGACCTCCCACTCCTCCCTACTGTTGCTGTGAAGTGACTCTTGGTTGCTGTGAATTAAATCATGGGTATTTCGAACTTTTGAGCTAATAACCACTTAACAGTGAGTACATATCGTGTTCATTCTTTTGTGACTGCATTACCTCGCTTAGGATGATATTTTCAAGATCCATCTATTTGTCTGCAAATTTCGTGAAGTCATTGTTTTTAATTGCTGAGTAGTATTCCATTGTGTAAATGTACCTCATTTTCTGTATCCATTCCTCTGTGGAGGGAAATCTGGGTTGATTCCAGCTTCTGGCTATTATGAATATGACTGCTATGAATACCTTTCTGTAGCACCACCATAAGCTATCCAAAATGATTCTAGAAATCTGCACTTCACTGGTATTTATAAAAGTTTCTGTTGTTTTGCCTTTTTTCTAACACTGAAAGTAATTCCAAAATAGAAGACTTTAATTTTAGTTTGGTTTTGATTTTAGCTAGACACAAGAACATGTTTCTTATAAGGCAGTAGTGTGTTACTATGCTTTTGATGCAATTTTCTTTGTTACTATTCAAGTTAAGCATATTTCATATTGATGATACATTTAGATTCTTCCAGTATCAGCGATATCACAATTCTGTCCTTCTGTAACTCAAACTGTGGGTCTCCTCTCCCTGGGTTAATATCCTAGGGGTATTTCTTACTGTCCTTTTTCAAATTTGTTCCTCTGTTGTTATTTTAATCTGTTGTACGTTCATTGTGGTTTATTCTGACCTATATACCAGATCACTCCTGGGTGATCCTCCTTTTAAAAATGTGTTCAATCTACTACTTTTAAGCTAACAGATTTTAAACTTGCTATTGTGTTATATAACTTTAGTTTATATTTTTCCTTCTAGCAAATGTGTCGTTTTTCAGCTCATTGCACCTCTCAACAGTGGATTTCATTGCCCCATTTGCTGCGTACAGCGTGTCATCTTGCTTTCCTTTTGTGACTTACAGACTTACATTATGATTGATCCTTGTATCTCAAAAAATAAGATAAAATAAAATAATTGACGAATGCCTTGTAGCCTAAAAAGATGCTACCTCTATTCATATTCCCTTTTAGCATGTTCCTGTGCATCTGTGAAGTCTTAACACAATGTGGCATTTTAGTTCAGTCCAGTGCTCTGGACACAACTGGGACAGAAACTCAAGATGTCGGAATGTTTGAACGTCACTCATTTCAACTCTACACCCCAGTGCTTTCCATCATTTCCTGGTTTGTAACAGTTATCAAGCCTTCTTTTGTTAAATTAGAGGAAATGGATTTTCTCAATTCCCTTTTCATTGAGTATCACATACATAGCACATCCACGTATACCACACACACAACAGACATCTACACTCAAACTCACACTACAGACATCAAGCACACACAACACACATAGACACAAACTCATACTACACACATCGTACACACACAAACCACACACATACCACACACATCATACACACAACACACATACACACATAAACTCACAACCATATACACAACACACATGCACACACAAACTCACAACCACATACACAACATACATACACACAACACACATGCACACACAAACTCACATTACACACCACACACACCATACACACACACATAAACTCACACTATACACTATACACTACACACAGAGCTATTATTTTGCAAAATATAAGTGACACATGAAATGCACACTCATATGTATTCCCTTCTTAGATGACATAAATTCAGCTGTACTATAAATACATATTCCGAAGTAGAAAGTAGCACTAGTAACCAGATGAAGAGATTTTTAGATAATTATAAATTCTGTTGATGTCTTTGTAACTATGCCAAACTCCAATCATTTCTAAGATGTATTTATAGAATCCAGGTAATAAATTAGTAGAGTGTTCAACACATGGTTTAATCTCTTAGCTTCAATGTGGTATCAAACAACACCTTTTCTTTCTCACTGAGCAAAACCTTTTTCTCTTGTCACATCCCATTCCTTGGCGTTCACTGTCTTAAAGCCAGTCACGTCAATTCTTGGGACCACTGCTGTGAGGCTGTCTGAAATAGCAGCCAGCAGTTGTAAATGTAAACATGCCAGAGGATGGCAGCAGAGCATTGCTCAATGTTCACAGCTCCGGTGGGTAGAGGGTAGGTGCTGTGGGAGTTGGAATCTGGAGAACAGTTGGCAGCCACGTATGTCCCAGAGGAAGATATTTCTGAGGAATCTGAGAGTTCCTCCAGCCTGCTCTTCCCTGTCCTGGGGAGGTGTGAGAGCCACTAATTATTAAGCAGTTTCTGTGCAGTTCCTGTGGAGAATTTAGTAAGCTCACCAACACTTTACAGTGGCATCCTCATTAGGAGAAAGAATCTTTTATAAATCCTGCTGTGTAAAAAGGTGTGCTCATTTACCCAGATACGACCAGACACAGAGCCTCTCTTCAAGACCCACTATTCATGGGCTCCAAGAACCCACATTTCTCATTTTGAAATCTGTGTGTTTCTACCTTCATTTCTTCATCGTTTCCTTCATCTTCTTCCCTCATCCCTCTTTGGAAAAACCAAATAATTTCTTTCACCCCGAAATAACAATCACCCTAAATGTATATATTTTGGAAAATGCAAGAATGGAGGTGTTTTTGCTTTGTTCATGAAACTTTAATAACTTTAAATGTTCACCAACAAATGCACAGATAAGTTGTGGCATATCTATCCAGTGCAATACAACTCAGGGATAGAAAAAATGTGAAAGAATTGAGTTCTGATACATGCAGACTGTTGAAGAATCTCAAAATAATTGTGCCATGGAAGAAGGCAGACACAAAACACACAATGTATAATTCCAAACCTTAGGAAGAGCAAAACAAACAAACAAAAAAACAACCTGTTCATTTTAGAGCAAATGGTTTCCACATTCTTTCACAATTTCTGCTCAAGTTTACTCTCTGTGCTATACAAAGAAGAGTGACGGAGAGCTAAAGCTGATCGTTGAAGTAGGAATATATGTGGGTGTATGGGGAGGGGCATAAAGTTGTTTTACAAAACCTGAATACAGGAAAGGACGTTTTATTTTTCTAAATTGCAGGCCATCAAGCACCCAGCCTGCTCCTACTAAAGCATTTAGAATCCCAGTGTGCAGGAGTCTGGGGCATTTTTCCGCCCAAAAGATGTGTGATGGTTAACCTCTTATCAACTTGATGCAACTTCTAGTCACCATGGAAACACACATCTGGGTTGGACTGTGAAGGTGGTTCCTGGAATATTTAATAGAGGAGAGAAGACCCACTCTGAATGTGACTTGTACTATCGTATGGGCGGGGGTCCTAGACCAAATGAATAGGGAAAAGTGAGTGGGCACCACAGAGGGGCATTTTCACATCCTAACACATCTGTAGGCAAGAGTACCTGAGTATAATTTAAGATGAAAACTATAGTGATGCAGAGATTGTAGAAGCTGAAATTAGTGCATTAAAAGAAGAAAATATCAAAATTTGAAATGAAAACAAGACCAGTAACATATCCTTGCTAATGGCACTGGAGCCTGGAACAAAAGATGTCTTGGTAGTACTTTGTGTACCATGGCATTTTCTTCCTCCCAAGACTTGGACCTTGGAGCTGAGTAGGGTGGCCTCTTGTCCCAGTGTTGGCAGAATGTGTTCTGTGGCCAACAGAAACTGCCTTGCAAACACTTGAGGGAAGTCTACAAACAGCCCAAGAAAGCAAAGCCAACAAACTCTGGAAGAGTCAGGACAAGACTGGATCTATTGGTCCCTCATGGACCAATACCCTTGATTTTGCTAGTTAGTTAAACCTGTGTTCCTGTCTCTTCCAGCATAAAGTCTCGATTCATATGTTCTATAATTCCATGAAGTGTCTACATGTAACACACACACTATTGGTTTATCTGCTGAGCACCTGGGGGATGACGCCATTTTAGAAGATCTCAAATTGGTTTCTTGGGGTGATGTTTTTCTTTTGTGCATTTGAATTAATATACTTATATTGGGATGTTAAACAAATATACCATCATAGTATAGTTTGAAGATAGTATACAAATATATTTTCAGATAAAATAATTTGAAATCAAACAATAGTGAAAAAGGTTTTGCTCGCTTTGGGCACTGTAGGCACCATGAGGTCAGCACATGGAGATGGGTCACTGACCACATGCCCCACAGGACCTCCAGAGATCTTTGAGGAAAATCTGGTTATATCCACTATATTTCATTAACTCTATAGTTACAATGCATGTCAAGAGAGGTGTCTCCCAGGCCATCTTACTGTGAAGGAGTGTATACTGGGCACTATCCACAGGAATCTGCAGGAGAGGCCAAAGAGTTACAGCTCTCCAAGGTATGGGGTAAGTCAGAACAAGGTAGGCTGCCAGGCCTCTTCTGCAGCCACCACTGCCTCAGTGGCAGGTGGCAGTAAGCAGTCAGTGGCAAGTGGCTGAATGAGGCAGGCAGCTAGGAGCCAAGGACTTAATATCATGACTTCTTACATTCCACATCATCATGTCCATGGTGAAAAACAGACAATGAAGCCTACTTTTCCCACACCCTTTCCTTTACTTACTCAAAGATTAGGAACTTTCTAACTTTCTTTGGGTGTTATTGTATGAACAATCACTGTAACACTAAATACCAGACTATCTTAACAAGCTTACTTCAAGATCTTACCATGTGCTGTGTATTATGCCAGGCATTTGGCTAGACAATAAATGTGAATTCCAACAAGACAGCAAGAATATTTAGTGTGTACAAAGCACATTCTACAATGAAGATCCAGTGTACAGTACAGAACAGCAGCTCTAAGGCCACAAGACTTTCATTATCAAGTGGTTATAGCAGCATCACGGTGTCCTGTGCTTTCATGCAATGATCAGTTGACTCATTACAGCTTCGTCACAGACTGGTGAGTTATGCTTTTATACCACATGTAACCATGGCTTCATAATCATCATGGGACCACTGTCATATACATGCTCTACCACTGAAATAAAACTTAACTTCTTACTATGTTATGGTCTTTGTATTAAAGAAAGAATAATTTGAAGAAATTCTGTGGGCTAATTAAAATCTCAGTGGGATCTAACTTAGTGGTAGACCTTTCCTTAGCATGTGAGAACCCTTGGGTTCACTAGAGAATACATTTTTAAAAAAAAATATCTCATGATTCTAGTTTAAGTAATATTTGCTTCCAGATTGTGTGATCATCACTAGGTATTTTTGAGTGGTAGTCCAGATATGTAAGAAAAGGATATTTATTTAAAACAGATATATATATATATATATATATAGAGAGAGAGAGAGAGAGAGAGAGAAATATATATATATGCATATAATTATTTAGATATGAATTTAATATTGTACTTTTTGAAACTAGGAAACACACTTAAATCATTTTTCCACTGATCTTAGTCATAGATTATCTTTGACATTTGATTCTGACACATCCTGGCTTTCCTTCTTCCTTCAAGAGCATAGCTCTCAGGCTTCAGACAGCTGTTGCACAAAGCTGATATTTGCCAAAGGCTTTGAGTCTTGGCTAGAACATTATATACAGATGTGGGTATTACCTATAATCTGTAGAAAAGGAGAGGAAGGCAGCTCATCTCAACAGGCAGTGGAGGTTTCCAAGAGAATAAGTGGGTGGTAAACGATTCTACAGTTCCTTAGACCACTAGGTGGAAGAACTGTGCTCTGACTCTCCACCCAGCTTTGGGAGTCCCATATGCTCTAGTGTGAGCCCTAATCCCCCAATGGTCCTTGGGTTATCAGGGCCCAGCCAACATCTGGCAAATACATATCCAGATAGCTATTATTGTTACATAAAAGACTCTGATGAAGGAGAAATGGATCCCCTGGGGTAGTCATAGCAGGACACTGAGGGCATAAGAGGTGTTCCTCTGGACTACATTGAGACAGTGTAAACACTTGTCAAGCTTGTGTAACCAGCAAAGGTCAAAACTGGTGTGCCAGTTAGGGTTCTGACCTAATTCAGCCTGCTTTATCTTCCGGCACTACAACATTGGAAAATGTGTATAAGTCTGATTTTAGTTCAATTTAAAAAAAAAAAAAAATGCCAGCATGAACTATTTTCTACCACCAAATCAAATGCAGAAAAGATTAAACCTCAGTGGGTGAATGTGGCTTATACTTCCTAGAAGCTAAAGTAGGGGGGGATTAACATTAAATTTAAAATTTAAAAAAGATAAATTTCAAATTTTGAAAAGAATGAATATTTACATTTCAGGAGTCATCTGAAAAAGGCTAAAAGCTAGCAGGTGATCCTCCAGAATGTTTTACTGTGGAACTAAGTTAAAAGTGCCTTTGAGAGGCAAGGCCCAATGAATAAATCTCAGGAAATGATTCTTGCAGCTGATATGTCTTTCCTGTCCTTATAAAATTAATATTATATCATCCCTGGGCATTAACCCACCCTATTGGGTAGATTTATGCAGATCAACAAAGATGTACTGTCTTGTAGCAAAGCTATATAAATTAATAGATGATTTCTTAATTCTTAATGATGATCCTATGAGAATTCCTAGAAAAATACTAGTAATTATTATGCTCTTTATAAGAGGACTATTATTAAAGCCCCTCTAATATGAAAAATGCGATTAAAACTCTGCCAGTCTTCACCTCCAGCAGAAAGACAGGGCATCAGGTGATGGATGGGGTTGCCATCTCACAGTCAAAACTCTGACCCATAATTGTTTCTGTCTAAAAGAACTGCCCGAACAAAAATGGAGAAGAGCCTGAGGAAAAAGAGGTCTTGAGATAGGCCCAACATGGGATCCAGCTCAAGGGGAGGCCCCAAGGCCTGACACTATTACTGAAGCCATGGAGCACTTACAAAAAGGAACCTATCATGACTGCCCTCTGAGAGACCCAATAAGCAACTGAAAGTCAGACACAGATATTTATACCCAACCAATGGACACATTGGTGTCAAGCTGCTGACCCCTGTGGCTGAATTAAGGACAAGCTGGAAGAAGCTGAGAAGGGCAACCCTGTAGAAGGACCAGCAGTCTCAACCAACTTGGACCCCCAAAATCTCTCAGACACTGGGCCACCAACCAGGCAGCATACACCAGCTGATATAAGGCCCCCAACACATATACAGCAGAGGACTGCCGAGTCTGGGTTCAGTCAGAGAAGATGCACCTAACCCACAAGAGACTGGAGGCCCCAGGGAGTGGAGAGGTCTAGTGGGGTGAGGGATGGAGGGGTGGGAACATCTCTGTGGAGACAAGGGGTGGGGAGGAGGTACGGGATGAGGAACAGTCAAAGGGTGGACTTGGAGGGGGATAAAATCTGCAGTGTAAAAAAAAAAAGATTAAATAAAATTTTAAAAGAAGAATTATGGTTTTCAATTTTCAATGAACCTGTGGAGCTAGTGACAGAAAATAAATGTCTCTACTCTTAATGGAACCATATGTAAATATCTCAGTCGTAAACTTCTTATTCAATTTTTGATTTGGATTTATGTTTGAACTTTTAGTGAACTTTTGTTAAAAAAAAATAAAAACAAAACAGGGTGCTTGTAAAACCATACGATCTATGCTTAAAAACAAAACAAAACAAAGGTACAAAAATTAAGAATGATGACACTAACCTAAGGGCAGAATGTGAGAGCAGAATTCAAAACGCAGAAAGAGAATTAGAAACTAAAGCATAGCAAAACATAACAGGGCATAAGAGAGAGATGAAGAGGAACAATGAAGAAGCTGTAGGAAGAGCAGAAAGAGCAGGCAGGCTTCTCCTTACCATGGGCTGGGAAGGATGTTTTTCTTAACAGCAAGGCAGGCTTAGTCTTACTAAAGAGGAAAAAGCTTTTTGTCTGGAAGACTTGGGTTTAATTCAATTAGCAATAAAAGGGTAGACACTTTTTCTTCCTCTATGCAGTAAAGATTGGAGCTCATTTTTCTTCCACAATGAGTGAGTTCTTTCTGCACTGGCGCTTGGGCTTTTGCTCCATATGCCTATGTAAGCATGAGTGTGTGTGTGTGTGTGTGTGTGTGTGTGTGTGTGTGTGTGAATATGTAAATATGAGATAAGTAGCTGATCCCAACAGGAGTGCATACAGGTATATGTGCGTGAATGTATGTGAGTTTATGCATATTTGCTTTTGTAAAAGTTTTTCCTTCTGCAAGTGTGACTCTCCTCTCCTGGTTCAGTAAAAGTTTATTGCTCCAATACTCCCTCCCACCTCACAAGGGATAGGCCTGGCTTTGGGGCAAAAGAGAAAGAGAGCCCTAGCAATTAATCCTTTACTTAATTCCCTGCTGTTAAGCAACAGGTGTGAATCGCCCAAGCCAGCAATTTTTAACCACAGAATAAGCAAGAAACTTTTCAGAGTTTTTTAGAAGCTTGCAGCTTCAGCATTCAGTGTAGTTAGAGAGATAGAAAGCCAGAGACCATCAGTCTTTAAAGCTACCTCTATGTCCAATGCTGTGTCCTACTTCAACCCATTCCAGGCTGGGTAGGCTCCTGGAATTTACATATTTGTTAGTTTTCTATTGCTGTGATAAATAAATACCATGACCAAAAACCAACTTGTGAAGGAAAGGGTTTCACCTTATAGCCCACCATGAAGGGAAGTCAGGGTACAAAATCAAGGCAGAACCTGGAGACAGGAGCTAAAGCAGAGAATGTGTAGTAATGGTGCTCACTTGGTTCTTCATAAGTAGAGCTCTCTACATCTATCACTAGCCAAGAAAATTCCCCCACAGACTTGCCTATAGGCCAGTCTTGGTAGTCATTTTCGCAATTCAGATTCCCTTTCCCTAAATGACCCTAATTTGTCTCAAGTTGACAAAAATCATTTGACAAGTGCACATATATAATGATCTTGGGTTTTAAAGTAAGGAAATTTTTAGGATTGGTAGGACAGAAGTAACTCCTATATGCTGTCCTTACTACATGGGCACACTACAGTATACAAACTAGACGTAGTAAATTAATATAAAACAAAACAACCAGGAAAAAATATATAGCAAGAAAAATGTGTTCAAAATTCCAATCAGTGGATATATATATATATATATATATATATATATATATATATATATATTCCATCTGTGTGTGCATGTGTGTTAGACACATAAAGGTATGCAAGGGAGACAAAAGATAACTTCCTAAGTCGATCTCATCCCTCAGATCTCAGTTGATAACCCCACCTCCTCAGGTGGTCTTCATAGAACACAGCCCCATCGATCTGCCTGTCTCTGGTGTTTCACTTTGTACTGTCTTTAGAACATGATTGTTCTCAACTGGTCTGTTTTGTGGGAGTTAATTCCTTACATGTGGGAAGCTGCCCGAGTCGCACCCACATTTGCCATTACAAGATGGCGCCTACATCCGGCCGAGGACAAGTTGTAAACAGGCTAGTGCGCATGTACCTGGTAATTTTCCACCTCAGAGTCTCAGCCTCTCTCGTGGCATCATCTGGCCTGATGTGCAAGAGCCAATGGGGAAGCTCCACGTCCCAGGCAAGCGCTGTGACCTATATAAGGGACGGGTGTTCTATTGTTCGGGGTCTCCACTCTTGGCAAGCTTATGCTCTCCCTCTCAAGATGCATTAAAGCTTTACTGCAGAAGGATCCTTTGTGTGCCGCGTAGTTCTTGCTGGCGAGACGGTAGTGCGGGACACTTACCTGTATCAGTGTTACTTCCATTATGTCCCCACTTTGTCTCACTCATAGGGCTGAGGGCTGAATGTGCAGGCAAGGTTTATTTAAGGTATTTTCATTAATTAAACCAGCCACCAAAAGTTTTTGATTGTTTACCTACAATAGTGAAAATTGTGCACTCCTGTGTGGCCTGTCCCAGAATTTCTAGCTCCTTATGTACCATTTTCAATGTGTACCTTGAAATTCTTACGTGGGAACACTTAGCAATATTGTCATATCTAACAAGATAGATATTTGAGGAGTTTCTTTCTGCCTCAGATGTACTTTAGCTTTGCAGTTAGCTGTGTAGAACAGGCCTGGAGCAGGGTCATATTTTTGTGCCTCCTAAATCCATTTTAGTCTCTTCCTTGGCAATGGGTTTTCATGAGAGGATTAACTTTACTATCACCAAGAATGTCCCACCTTTTTATTTCTGAGTCTGCTTGCTTCAGATGTCATTTGGCTTGTTCCTTTGTCCCTTGAATTTCCTGTAGTCTAATGTGACAACAGCGATCCTGACTGTACCTCTGCTTTTGTATCACTGGTCAGAATACATCACAGAAGGTAATGTGAACCCACTTTGCAGCCTACGACCACCCATGCTCTCTATCTGCCATGTCACTATTGTTATGATTAATTACTGATGTAAAAAACGTACAGATGATGACAGTTTGATGTCATCATTGTGTCTAGTAGTAGGCTGGGTAGCACAGCCTGTGGTCAAGGTTCGCAGTCAACTTACCTACAACCTTGGTCCTTACAAAGATGCTGTCTGACTAGACACATGGACCAATATAATTTCCAAAAAGTAATGTTTCGATGCAATGCTGAAGTGAATTTTTTTGTCTCAATGTTCTATCTCTGAAACAAGTAGTTATATATTAAAATTCATTAAAATTCACTTAACTATGATGATTGGTGTTTCTCTTTACCTGGAATGCATTTCTTTTTCATACTGTCTTTTGGTTTGATATGCCAATAAAATAACATTGAAAATAGAAGTGAATGACAGCTTTGGCTCCTGGTTATGGCCTCAGCTTTGAACAACTATCTGAGGGCAGACAATGTGGACCATCAATGCTCCAGGCAGGGCTCTTCTGTTCAGGACAGTGCCCTACAGAAGAACCACATCATCGTGTTATGATCAGGCGTGACCATAAGAGCATGTGAACTCAAGGATGGCTTCTACCCTATAAAAGAAGATCTTTGCTTGCCAGAAGATTAAAGGGATCCCTGAAGGATTCCCCCTGAAGGGATCCGGAAGATTATTTTTTAAAGCTATATGGTAAACTCAGTCATTATCTCAGATACCTTCTGAAAACAGCCATATGAGACATCCTGTACATGAAATGACTCCATAGGATATATGTTTGAACTCTAGGTTCTCAGCTAATGTGGGCCTTGGGGTGGCCTAGAAGAAATCATTCTCCAGGAGTAAAGCTTAAGATCCAGCCCCACTTCCTGATCTCTCTGCTTCCTGATAATGAAGGCAATGTGACCAGCTGCCCCATGCTTCTGCTGTCATGCCTTCCCTGCCCTGATGGGCTACAGTCTCCCAATTGAAAGCAAAAATGATTCCTTCAAAGTTACCATTGATTCTTATTAGATACCTTATTATAGCAATTTTAAAAATGGCAGCTAATACAGGTCATACCCGTCTGATGCATGGATCTAAGTCCTCTTAACTTCCACAAAATGAAAATCAAAATAAAGGTGTTGTAAATTGAATCATTTTAGAGTGACAGATCTTTTTAGATCTGAGTCTGTCAAACACTGAGGTAAACCTACCATTTTCTATGTGTTTTCCCTCAGTATACTGGGCAATTGGCAAGGGGTCCTGGACAAGGGGTCAGGTTGATGGTAGGGTTTAGAGTTTTACAGCAGTCACATGAAGACAGGAGGGAAAACATAGGTGAGGGTTGTAAGAAGCCATATGCTAGGGGAAGGAAGGTTCTAGAGAAAGAAGATGTAAAAAACAGGAATTATGCTTTAATGGCTGCTTTTCTCCTTGAGGACATGTTGGAAAACAGGGAAGATGCTAACTCATTGCAACTTTGTTAACTGAAAATAAAATGCATTATGATCACTTAGGTGATTTGAGAATAATAAAGAGAAAGCATAAAAATGAAAAAGCAAACAAAATGATGAAAAAAATCTTCTTGATCTCAGATAGAAGACTATAAAGAAAAGAGGAAAAGAGAGGTAATAATTTACTTTTTAATTAAAAAAAATATTAAGGGCAATGCTTTGTCTTCTTTGCTGGTAGGTGGAACCTGGATCAAGGGCAGTTGCTTCAGCTGAGGCCAAATTTTCAAGGCCGTGATTAGAGAAATTAGCTGGATGTTCATTGCAGATGCTGTGGTGCCAGGAGATGTCACTAGAACATATCAAGACATTGAGTCCTGTATCCATGACATGCTGCATCTGCCCACCAAGTCATGCAACAGAGCCAACCACATTCCTGTAAAAGAAGAATCGTGAAAGAACACCACTGATAAACAGATTTAAAACAGAAACAAAAGCCATAAAAGAATTATGTATTATTGGGTTAAGATTGTTGAATACAATTTTTAGGAGAAATAGATGAAAATATTTTCAAAACATCAGCATTGATGTGTCCAACTCAGGGAAGAGGAAAAGAGAACAATAAAATGAGCCCAAACACACCTTGGACTTGTTAGGTATGTGTGGTTTCTATCCTTGGAGCTTTAGAAGGCTGTATGTCTGTGCCCACGGACTAGTAGGGATTCAAATGAGGGATGTGTCCAAAACAAAAAGAGTGAACCTCAGACAGTGCATGAGTTTGTGCAGTATTTGTTGTTTCTGTTGTAAAATAGTAATGAACAACATTTGTCTTTAGAATTTACCTTGAGCTTAACACTGGGTAACAGCAGGAAGTCAAAATTTTCACAGGTCTTTATGTTTCTATTGGAAGATAGTTTGTCTGAACAAGAGATTTGAGATGTGCAGGACACTGTGTGGCAGCAATTCTATGAAGAATGTCCTTAAGTAACTGTTCGTAATCAGTGTGACAGAGGCCAGATTTTATCAAGCACAACCAGTTAATCCTGGAAACAAGCACTTACATGTCAGAATTTTTGAGGGATGAAAAATTAGAACGAGGTGATTGAGAACTTTTGTGAGATTTGTAGATGCAAATATATTGCTTATGGAAGATTGAACTTCTGAGAGTTCCACTTAAAACTTGCAGCAAGTGCATTGTATGTTGTATACACTGGACACAAGAAGCTAATTACATACACAAAAGCTTAGGATATGGAGCCTCATATGGATCACAATGTTAAGTCCTCTGTGTGTAAACTCAGTGTAATTCTCATGCACATAGTAAGGCGAATGCTCATTCAAGCTGGTGAAAGATCTACAATATAGTACATGAAGTAAGTTATAAGTTAAATGATTACTATATAGAGTAGGGAGAAGGGAAGAAATTACAACCATGGATCTAGTAGATCCTTCTACACACCAAGCATGTGACCCAAATGCAACAAAGAAACTCGCTGCTCTTGAAATATGTTCGCTTATACAATAAAAATCTATGAAAAGCCCAGCACAACTGTTCAAATTCCAGACTTTACTCAAGTGCTGGCAGATTGCAATAACTCGAAATTTGGGGAGTGGTATGTTGAAGTGGTTACAATGCATCTGCAAGTACAGAAGAAGGAAGAGCAAGCTTGTAAGAAATTTTTAAAGATGGCACTGAATGTGACCTGCTGATATAATTTCCACAGGATCAGAAATTACTGTGCAACTGGCCAAAGAAGGGAAGCAATCAATAGTCCTATCCATCTGTGATACCTATGAACCACAACAATGAGATATCTCTCAAGGGCAACAGTGACACTCATTGTTAATGACTAGCAGCTGTCTAATTGAACTTAAGGTCTGCTCAACAGGAGGTAAATCATACCTGGTACTAGTAACCTAGCCAATTACCCAGGGCTAGTGAGATCATGGATCTTAGGAGAGAATCTACTACTGACATGTTTCTAGATGAAAATAATTAATATTATTCTAAAACATATATTTATACCAAAAAACACATGTAGTTCTCACCTCTTAAGAAAGAAACTTCTTTTTGCAGCAAACGGATGCCAAACAGAAAAACAAAATATGTCATAAGTATTAATAGATCATGTGGAGCCCAGCTCCAGTGGATACACCAATAAAACAACTCTGTGTACCTAAGGCTCAGGAAACACCATGGAAGGAGGGGCAGAAAGATTGAAAAGCCCAGATGACCAGGAATTCTGCTGTGGAATAGCTTCATTTTTAGGAAGAGAATGAAGCCTTGCGTAAAATTATTGCAACTGAACAAAAGACTTCTGAAGATTTCCAGAACAATAACAAAAAAGTGACCATGTCTTGGCAACTACCAAAAGAGGGGGGAAAAAGTCTCTAGAATTTTCAAGTGTGTCATACTTCATTGTGGAAAAACTGGAAAAAATTTGCTAAGAAGTATTCAAGACACAATTTTCATCATCAGTCCAAAACACTTCCCTTCTGCATGCCCATGGAAGACTTATGTTTATGTTAGCTTCTGTAGTCATGAAGATTCTTAATATCTAGTTCTCACTTGCCACACAAGTAGAAAATAATTTAAAAGCACTTTGCTGTGGATTATAAAATTAAAATCACAATAATTGAAGTATGAGATGTAAGCATGTCAGAAATGTACTATATATCTGAATCCAAACTCCTACCAGAATACAGGGAAGGCTTGTTGTTTCCTATCTATATGATAAAACATTCTGACACAAACAACTTAGTGGAGAAGAGTTATCACAATTCTGAGTTATGGTCTACCAGGTCAAGGTGACAGGAACTTGAGCAGATAGTCATATTACAACTGGTCAAGAGCAAAGAGTAACAAGCCAGTGCATATGTCCTGGTTCTTTGCCCCACTCTACAATTACATAATCTAGAATCTCTAAGCCTAGAGAGTGGTGATGCCCATAATGGCAGGCCTTCCCACATTGATTAATGTAATCATTCTATACTCATCCTCAAGGCATGCCCAAAGCCCCTTCTCCTAAATTTTGTCAAATTTACAGTAAGTGCTAACAATCATAATATGCCAGCCATGGAGGGACCTATGGAAGTGCACATAAGCCACCATCATGTTAACACAGTTGAGGACAACAAAAATGTCATGAAGGTTTCACCTCTAAAGAAGAATGGGAGCAGAAATGAGTCAGATAAAAGCAAGAAAGAGAACATTTCCCCAATTTTTATCTGAAGCAAAGGAAGCATAATCTGACAAACAATTCCATCACAACTATTGTTAAGTCCTAAGTAACTGTTACCTATCTAGCCTGCCATTTTGTGCTGTTACCAATATTATAAAGAAACTTTCTCATATGCTGTTACTGCTGTTACTAACAAACGTTCTCATGTCCTAGTTGATTGCATATTCTGTTATGTTCTGTGCTCTTGGACACTAATTACAATAGAAGTTCATTACAAATGCCTTGTTTAGCTACAATAAGCTTGGACCCAAACCAACCACCCAGCAGTACTTCCTGCACCTCACCTGTTTATCAGCTTTTACAGTTTTGCTTTTATAAACTGATCCTTGTGATGGAGCCCAACATAAGAGAGACACCTACACCTATTTAGAATAAGATTTCCATTTTGAGTAGAGGTAGAGTAAAATTTAGTTCCCAAGACCTCCCTGGGAATTGACATCCTATTAGGCAGAAATAGACATATATGTATGTGAGTAACTGACATCCTAATTGGTCTGTTAAGACTTGAATGTTGGGCAAAAGCAGTCCCCTGCCACATTTGAATACCTCAACCAATGAAATCAGGGTAAATGTACAATCAAGATATGTTCTTAAGGAAATTCTCTATCCCTAAATCCAGATTAGTAGACTAACTTAGCACAGATGTTTGTGAATTGTAGGCTTATAAGTTATATAGGATTCTAGCTGGATGTGGAAGTCAGTTTCTGAGTCTGGCCCTGAAACAATCAGTCCTGAAAAGAATGCTCAATTAACTACCCCTGTCTGACAGAGATCAGTGTTCATGTGGTTTGTGAGATGACTCCTGGACCCAAACACTGTGTCTCCCATAAAAAGTCATACAGTTTGCAGAACATGCAACAAGCAGACATTTAGAGAGAGAAGTCTCTTCTAACCTCTGCTAATCAAAAAAGACTTGAAAATTCCAATCAGATATGCATTTTAAATTGCTCCCTTTAACCGCGGTTTGTCAGTTGATGGAAAGATGTTAAGAGATGGCTGTACCACGCTTGTTACCTTTGGTATCATTCCTGAGTTTGACACCGTGATGATGAAGCAATTTTCAGACTACAGTGCAGAGAACAAAGTCAACGAATGGTACAGAAAGAAAGCAAATGTGGCTTGGGTCACTAAACCTTCGATATTTGAAAGGGGCTGTGGTAGGATATTTGATCACACTGTGAACCCTGAGATTGCTACTGGGGAAAAAATACTTGGTTTTAGTTGTAGTGTGGCTAAGCCTTAGCACACACCTTTTATCCAAGAGCTTTCTGTTTGAATATTGTAAACAGGATTAAATAAAGTCAATCATAGGTCAAGAGGAGGAGCAACTACCTTCAACATAGGAAAGTGACAGGAAGTGAACACAGGAAAAAAAAACACAGTAAGCGGAAGTCAGGAGGATGGATAGAGAAAGGCACAGGAAGTAAAAGGGAGGGGCATTACATTGCAAGGAGGCTTTTTTGAGATGATGTGAGAGAGCATCATTGCTTCTGGAAGGACGGCTGAGGAAGAAGGTCAGCTGGGTGTTTTCTCTGCCTCTCCGAGCCAGCAGGTTTTTCACCCCCAGCATCTGGTTCCTGAATCTCATTGGTAACATTGAAAAATTGAGATTTAAAAAAAAAAAAAGGAGGAGGGGCAACCAAAGATATAAGTCAAATAGGAAACAGTATGAAATAATAACTCCTTTTATGGAAGCTAATCTCCTCTAAAGTGGGGTGGCAAGTAATCATTGAGACTGATTAACTAGTGACAATGCTAATGAGGTAGAACAGCAGGTGATAAGGAAGGAAGCATTGGCATTGAGGAGTGAATTAAATTCCCAGTTTACTGCAAGGTTTTACAACCATGTGTGTCTCTAGAATGTCCCCTCATCTTAGGACAGGAAGAACAGGAAACAAGGAGACATGTGACTGGAAGCATAATCACCAAGACCTGGACATACTTACCTGGTTTTACAATCAAAAGCCACGTGTTCTATCTGACCTAGCTACCTAATTCTCAGCAAGTAAACCAGCTTTGTGTGATCTTATTTGATCACCCTAGTGTGGTTTTGATTTTCTTTCTTTAGTGAAACAACAAAGAAAACAAGAGGAAATCATTTTTGGTGCTGTCATAGTAAACTGATGTATCTTTCCTGTATGATGAATCAAATGCAATTTATTCTTCCTTTCCCTCAAACTGGGTTATAGAGAAACTATATCATGGTTATTTTTGACTGAGGTGATTCACCAATACAAGCTTGTTTTGAAATCTTGACTCCCTGTACAGTTTTACAATTTGTCTCCATCAACAGTTTGAATACTAATTAATTGTATCATCCCAAAACCTACCCTTTAGATGGACTGAACTCTTCACCTCGTGATTCCTGTGTTGAGTAATAATTCCCAGATATTTGCATTTCAACTTACATAAGACAAAGGAGATGAAACTTAGGTGGATATACATGCTGTGATTAGGCTCAGCCCCAACATTATACATAAGAACCAGATGCCAAGTCAAAAGGCATCTAACTGTGAACTCTAATATGTAAGCTGGCTTATTGTTAAGGAGAAAAGCTGACAGATCAGACTTTGATCTACACTTTTATAGTTGGGAAAAACCTACCAGTGATTCTATGAATCATGATGAGTTCATAACTCATAGTAAAGCAAATCATAGACTTATCAGATCCTATGTCAAAGAACAGATGGAAATATGAGCAAAGAAGGAAGTGACAGATGACAGATAGCAGAGATTCAAGAGAACAAGACTCTGTCTAGACTGAGCCTAAATTTTTATTCTTGCTTAGAAACAGACACACCAATCTTCGTATTAGAACTGAGGATCAACCCTCTCCTACATTTACTGTGAGTTGACTTTCAACAAATGTTCTGCTCCCCAAAAAAAGAATGAAATGTTAAATATATTGTTTTAACAGAAAAAATTGACGCTGGGAGAACAAAAGTGTCACGTGCAAAAGAACAAAGTTGGCCTCTCTATAAAAACTGTACAAAAAGGAAATAATATGTAACCTTGAATTAGGGAGAAAACTGCCTGTTTTATATGGTGGCAAATCTTGGTTATCAAATTGACTACATCTGGAATCAAATAAAACCCAGGCAGCTGGATACGATTATGGATATGGGATTTCCTTGGTTGAATCACTAGAGGTAGGAAGACCCACCCAAAATCTGGGCCATGGTTTTGGATGGCAGCCTACAGAAAAGGACATGGAAGAAGGAAGTTTCTGCTTTTTTCCTGCTCACTCTCACTGGCAAGTTCATCCACCCTGTTGGTGAGTCATTGCTTCTCTGGTGTTAGAACCTACTTCTTCAGGATTCCAGAGTAGACTGAAGGCCAGCAGCTCTGGAGTTATTCTCTGGGACTCTAGCACCAGATTGGGACTGTTGTAGCATCCATCCTTATGCCCTGAAATTACTAGATTCTTGGTGTCTCCATGGGAGACAGTCATTACAGGACTACCATGACACAGCTTGTAAGACACTCCAAAAAATTCTTTTTTAATATACACATTTGTTACATCAGTTCTGATCCTTTAAAGAACCATGACTAATACATCTTGCCAACAAGACCCATGTCTTGCTCTCAAAAACTATATTATAAAAGGAAGAAAGAAAAGCTGGACGTGGTGACATACATCATACACATACACATACACATACACATACACATACACATACACATACACATACACACACACATACATCACAGGCCAGGAGAAGCAAAGGCAGGCAGACCCTTGGCACTTGTTTGCCAGCAAGCCTACACTTCTTGTGGAGTTCCAAACCAGCATAATAAGAAAAATAAAAATTATCTAAAATAAACAACAAAAAATGTGGAGGTGTCAGCCTGGGTTGTCTTTGGCCTTGCATTCACAAGTATATGTATGCATCCACATGCACACAAACAACAAACACACAATCATCTAACAATTTATATCATCTATTTATCTATCTATCTATCTATCTATCTATCCATCAACATATCTATCTACTCATCTAGTCATCTACCTTTCCATCTCTACACACACACACACACACATACACACACACACACAAATGGCTAAATGAAAGAACTTTTTAAAAATAAATAAGTTAAAACAAAATACAGCAATAATGCTTCCTGACTAAAGCTGGTCATAAGCTATTTGATAGAACACAGGAAGAATAGACAGGTCAGCAAGACCTCAGAAGTTAAGCATTATGGTAACTGAAATAAACTCAACAACTGACTGCAAAAGCAAGCCATTAAATGGCAGAAAATATGTGAAAATCATATATCTGGCAATGGACTAAGATGTAGCATAAATAAGGACACATATAAATAAAACTTTATAAGGTAATCATTTTTAAAATGGAAAATCATCTAAATGGCATTTCTCTGATGATATGCAAGTTAGCAATATAGGCAGACAAACAAAACATATAATCTGCATCATCTCATTATATTACAGATGTACAAATGAAATGCAGAGAGGTACCACTTTCTATCACTGTAATGGCAGCTTTTTCAATACAAAAAGACAGAAAACAAGTGTTGGCAAGAGGGGAGGAAATGATAGCCCTCCTGTCTTGCTGGTGCAGACAGTATAGAAAGTAGCCTGCATCACTGTCAACTAACCCCAAAGTCAAAGCAGGGACCACATGACTCAACAACCTCAACCCCAAGAGAAACAAAAATGTGAAATGTGTAGGTATGCCCACAGACATGCAAATGTACTCCATAGCAGGATGACTGATGCATGAAATAAACACACTGCATGACAGACCTCCACACAGAATAGCAGTCAGCAGTTGAAAATGCTCAAGTACTCAATCTACTGCAATAGGAAGGGACCCTGAAAGAAGCCAGTCAGACAAGAAGCCTGACCGCATATTGTGAGAGTCCATTCCTTTGAAATGCCCAGGATAGGTAAGTCTATAGAGAAAAGGTGAAATGCCCAGGATAGGTAATTCTGTAGAGAAAAGGTGTAATTTCCCAAGGCTGGGTAAGAGTGGGGGTGTGAGATAGCTACTAAGCATGAAGGACATTTTTAGAATGACAGCAATGTTCTAATGTTGAATTTCAAAGGCTGTTAATTGTAGCTCAATAAATCTATTATAAAATATTTACTTCAGAGCTGGTTGGTGGTGACATACACCTTCAATCCCAACACTCAGGAACAAGACAGAGGCAGACAGATGTCTGTGAGCTTGAGGCCACCCTTCATCTACAGACTGAGTTCCAGGACAGCAAAGGCTACACATGCAAACCCTTTCTTGAGGAAAAAAAGTACAGACTTGATATTCATGTCTTAGGGTCCTGTCCCTCAGCAAAGTTTCAGGACATAAGGGGGTCAACAGCAGATAATCTTAATAGAAAAGGTAAGTTTTGTCCATGCACTCAGTCTACAATGGTCTTAGAATAATCATTGCTCAAAACACCGAGAGATTTTCATTTTCTCAAAAGTAAAGAAAGAAAGAAAGAAAGAAAGAAAAAAAGAAAGAAAGAAAGAAAGAAAGAAAGAAAGAAAAGAAAGAAAGAAAGAGGGAGCAAGGGAGGGAGGGAAGAAGGAAAGAAGGAAAGAAAGGAAGGAAGGAAGGAGATGGAGAGAGGAGAAAGAAAGGAAAGAAGGAAGCAAGAAAGGAAGGAACGAACGAACGAACAAACAAACAACAAACAAACAAACAAACAAACTTTGGTCTGTAAACTTACTTAGTGTCTCAAAAATGCCCAGTTCTTGAATGCCCATGAGAACTACATCCTCCAATTTTACGCCCAATTTTTGTCATTTTCAAACCTTTCTTAATTCTGCAAGAATGTAAAAAAGTAATGTATTCCGACATCAAATACGTATTGATTGTTTAAGCATGCTCTACTTGTGTCAAATAAATGTATCTACAAATTATGATCTAACTTTAATCCAATTTTTACAGCATTTACAACAATTACAGCATTGTATGTAATAATTATCTTAGAAAAAGAATATGAAGATAAGTAATATGTACAGCATATAATTGACTTTATAACTATTTACAGGACTTAAAAATACTACTGTCCATTTCCATTTATGTATGCAAATCATAACTTAGTATTAGCATTAACCAAAGATCACCTAAAGAGAGAAAAAGTTTACCTTTTATTTTAAAACATATTCATTTATTACTTGTGTGTGTTTGTGTGTGTGTGTGTGTGTGTGTGTGAAAGTGAATAGTATATACACCTCTTGGGCACATGGGAGGGCACCAATGACAAAGGAGTTTATCACATGGTATGTTTTATAACAAAAAGAAGAAAATATGAACTACATCCAGATATTTATATAATTAAAGGTGGTCAGAAAGGCATTATATATTAAACTTTTTAGTGTTGGATGGAATTGCACATGAGAAGAAAGATAAAAATAATGTGAGAAATAAAACGTCATTGTCAAGAAATTAGAGAGGGGTGACATCACACACCAAAGACGGTATTGTGCTAATTATCAAAACATTGGAGAATATTGTGTTTCAAAATATTTTCACATTTTACAAGAATCCAGGCTCAGTGTGATGGTACAAACGTGAGATTGTCACATTTTGGAATTTGGGGCAGAAGACTCATGGGAGAAGATCATGGGCTCATGAGATTCTGCCTCAACAAGGAAAGTAAAGAAGGTCAGATTGTGTCCGTTTCTGACATTTCTTAAGACACCGTTATTTTGTTGGTTTTTTATCCTCATATTGGGGTGTGTGTGTGGGGGTGTGGGTGTGGGTGTGGGTGGGTGTGTGTGGGTGTGGGTGGGTGGGTGTTGAGAGGTTGCTTCTCTCTTTTATACCATGTGGGTCTCAAGATCTGACTCAGCTTGTCATGGTTGGCAGTACACCCCTCTATTCACGTGGAGCCATCTTGCAGGCTCAGCTACCATTCCTTTGAATTTATAGTTAGGTTTTATTAAAGATATCACTAATATTATAGCTAATATGAATGCTTGGCAACACTTGAAACACAAACAGCTTACCCAATAATCTCCTTTTCTATTTCATCGTTTTTCTTCGTCTGGTGATACAACTTATATTCTAAAGACTTTTTTAATTCTGTAAGTCCTTCGACTGATTTTTCCTTATCTTCCATCTTCGAGAAAGCACATAAAATAGCTTTAAAACTCTGGAGACTTCTTTCTTGAAACTATCAGCTCATGAGTTCGTGATCAATGTGCTTAGAAACATCTAATAACCGTGATAATCTTAACACAGCCAAGGGAAGATGCAAAACTAAGTGATAGTTCTTATTTATTTGCTGAGTTATTTTTCAAGTGTATTTATTTCTATGCGTATGGATCTTTATCTGAGCACCATGTGTGTGTGTGTGCAGTTCCCACAAAGACCAGAAGTGGGAATCAGATCCACAGAGACTGTATCTATAGATGCTTGTGCGCCACCATGTGGGTGCTGGGAATCGAACCAGGAACCTTGAGAAAAGCAGCCAGTGCTCTTAACTACTGAGCCATTTCTTCAGCCACCTACTTACTCAGTTTCACTAAAACTTTGTTATAAAGAACTTGCAAGTAAAATACACAGTGAAATTAGCCAGCCCTAAAGTCTACTACACATCTCATTGAATACAGTGAAAACAGCCATCCTGAAACTGTGGACCTTCACACGGGGCTTTACACTTTCACTATCGAATACGGTTTTATGCACTTATCCACTACAAAAAAAAAAAAACGAGACGTGGAAAATCCATGATAGATTTCAAACAAACAAACAAACAAAAAGACCAGTTAGCTTTATAATCTCTTTAATGGCTTTTCTTTGAAGAGTTGAGTTAATTCATATCATAAATACCAATATATATATATTGGTTTGGGTGGTGGATAAGTGCACAGAAATATATTTGCTTTCATTGAGGTGTGCAGACTGAATCTGATTTCACTTTGTGATGGGTTTTTTATAAGAAATTTTATGTATTTAAAAAAGATTCCAAATTCATTTTGTTTTCCATTTTCCTGTTGTTTAAATTATTAAACTGTATCTGATAAAAATGTAAGACCTCACTAACAAGGATGAATTTTGAAAACTAAAGTGTGTTTGCATTTACACTCTAGTGTAGGTAGTACAAGCTCACTTAGGTCACCTGGGTAATTTGGAGGGGGGGGGGCACCACTACCTTACATCAGATCTTCAATCATACAATTGCAATGAAAAATTTTGAGAGTCAACAAGGATATTTCAAATTATTTTTCTCCTTTTTTTTTTTTTTTTGCCATGACTTCTGTTTTGCCCTATCAACCTGACTTTGGGGTGTGTGTGTGTGTGTGTGTGTGTGTGTGTCTGACTGTCTGTCCGTCTATCTGTTTGTGTACCACTGTATGTGTGCACTCCCAGATGTACATATATGTGTTTGTGTACATGTATGTGTGTGCACGTATGTAGGTTTAGGGGGGTGTCTCTGTGTATGTGCATGCGTGTGTGTGCATGTGTAGGCTGGAGTTTGGGGTTCAGTGTCTTCCCCAATCACCTTTCTGCTTTATTTTTTGAGGCATTGTCTCTCACTGAACCTGGATCTCATTAATCACCAGACTGACTGGCCAGCAATGTCTAAGCAGCATTGGACTACAGACACATACACAGCTACACCAGAGATAAGCACTTTGCCTACTGAGTCATCTCTTAAGAACCCCTTATGTCATTTCTACATAATGCAGCCCTTAATGTCTAGTTGGGGTTTTCTCTATCTCTCTTGCTAAATTCTCTGAACTCCTTAATTACCAAGCTGTGGTCAGATTCCCTAACCCACATGTGCAACCTGCACTCTTAACTAGTGTCATCTATATGTTTATTTCTCCTAGGTCCATCCTCATGGGCTTAACCTTGGAAGCCATTAAGCTGGTTATTAAGAGCATGCATGTTGTGTTGATTCTTACTGGGGTCGCTCTAAGTATAAGGACTTTCTTGAGGTGGTAGCAGAATCTCAGCTTTAGGGTGTTGCCTAGACTATGTCTTATTTTCCTGTAAGCAGATCATCATTTCTTTACTTCTTGAATAATTTTCTTTTTCATATATGATCATATAGAGGTCTTGTTCTGATGATGTGCTCTGAGGCACACTCGGTGACATCTCTCTCTTGTCCTAAAATCAAACTCTTTACCTCAAAACCTACCCTTTCCTTATTTTATAGAACATGCTGGTACATCTTGAGCTACTATTTTCCTAATAAAAATATTCAAATCATTAGCAGTTACAGAAGATTCTATTGCTCTATGAATTGGCAAATGATGGTTACATAATAGCACTCTGAAGGGGCTCCACTGTAGCTATTAAAAATCTCTTCATGTGTGGATAAAATAATTGCTTTTAATCTCTCGGGAAATATAGTGTGATTTTATTAACTAATACTTCACAAAGAAGCACCTTAGGGTGAATTTGAGGTAAACTAGTCATCAGTTTATCTAGACATACTTAACAATAATCAGCATTCTTCTACCTTAAGAGTACTTTAAGGGGAGGTAAAGGTAGCACCCCAAAATCTTTCAAGTACCATGTTACCATTTACACACCCAGTTATGGCCCTTGAAAAACAATATTCCATGATTTTTCTAATAATAACAAAGGACTTTTTAAATTTTTTTAACCCATTCTTAAGAAAGAAGTATGCTGACAGAGAAGTGGATTAGTGTTTTGAGCAACTTGTTGCCTTTGCAAAGGACCCAGTCTCAATGCTCTGTCACCCACATGTCAGTTCTCAGCCAGTCCTCACTCCAGTTGCAGGGGACACACCCTTTTCTGGTCTCCCGGGCTCTCAGGCATGCGTGGTGTGGTACTTATGCATATATGCAGGCAACACACTCATACATAATTTACAGAAGTATGTAATGTATGATACCTAACTAACAAGATAATTCAAAATCAGCTAGTTAAGATATTACAATTTATATAGTTAAGTGATTATTGCATTTGTTTCCTTTTAAGATATTTAACTGCAATACTGTCTAAGAAGTCTAAAATTTGTTGTCCGAAGTACATGAAATATGTTAGGTATCATTAGACATGAGCTTAAATGCCTTTCTTACTCATTAAGAGCATGCTGAAAACACCATCAAAACTGTAAGCTAATGTGCACCAACTGAAACCATGTTTTAATAAAAGTGATGTCCAATAAAAGCTACCCAGAGTATATTTATATTTAACTGATGTGGGTGTTCTATTTATGTTCTTTTTTGTGGGTCACACATATATTTCATACTGGGACAAATATGTTTGAACTTTTCATTTGCCCATTCGCCCACAAGGATGCCATTCTTAGATTCTCAGGAGAGGACAGTTAGGATGAACAGAACCATACAGTACATGACTGGGGTGGTAGGGAGGCAGTGTCCAGTTTTACATAACAACTTGGACACCGAGACTATAGATAGTTTTTAATGATAGGTGCTTTTATTTAAAGGTTATTAGTATCAATGTCATCTTTGTCACCAGTCATTCAAATGAAGGTGAAATACAGAGGCACAAGTGACCTCCACTTTTAAAATGCAAGCATTTTCTTAGTTATACTATTTATAATAATTGGTATACTAACAAGAACTGTGGATAGATGGATAGATGGATAGATATAGCTATATAGATATCTTTAAATATTGATGCAAACATGCTTTAAGTTAGATCACAATTAAGCATAGCATATCTTCCTGTTTAAAAATATGGAAAATCTACTTCTAAGAGTTGGTTTTGATTTTGTTTCATCTAGTCCATACATTAAAAGCATTAATTGACAGTTACTTTAAATTATTAACACCCATAGTGGTGAAGCATTGGCTGCTGGTAATTCACTCGTGGTAAATGACCAGACCTGGGAATCTGCAGGGGAAACATACAGGTGCTGTAACAGAAGCTTCCTCAAATGCCTCAGTCAATCCACACTTGCATCCACTTTGAAACTAGGCAAGAACCGTTTTTAGACAATATGTAAAACCTTTGTTGAGTTACAGTTATTTAATTTAATGGGAAAAGACAGGCTCTTGACACTTTTTATAAAATGAACATTTTGTCTTCTATCATAATCCACACATATTGTCCATTTACTTAACACGTCTGTTAAATAAGCACTTTGGTGATATCCAAAATTAAAAGCAAGGATTCCATCACAAATCTGAAAACAGAGGAAATGACAGCACAACAAACCATCCTCTGGTGACTTTGCGAGCAGTAGTTAGAAGACTTTGGGTTTCCTGGGAGAACTGCAGCCTCACGTGGGGAGAAACATTGGTGAAGGCAAGGGCATGCCACACAAGGGCTCTCAAGAGCCAACCTTGTTTCTGATGTATTCAGAGGAGATGTGCCCTTCTCCTCTGTGATGTGAACTTTAGTGCGGGATTCCTCTAGCCTCCTGTCCCTGTAGAGACTGAAAAGGCATGAGCTCTAAGTATCCCATCTGCCAATAAATGTCTTCTTGGTTTTAAAGGCAATATAAGAATGCACAGAATTTCCCCCATTAACCAGAGTCTTAACACTGAAAAGCATGTAAGAGTATGTCCACTGTGCATGTAATTGTAGGTTTCAAGTCATTCTAAGAGATTACGTGTATTTCTAAGCAAATTCTGAGGTAAAAAGTACACTAAATAATATCATAAGTGGAGACAATGCTTTCAAAATCTATATATGGCTTCACGGGTAAAAATGCTGCCCTCTGAGAGGACCCTACATATCCAGTCCTTAAGGTTGGATTAGAGATATTTAACTTGAAAGGTAGTAACATGAGATTATGAATATGCTAACATGTGATTATAATAGCAAGTCCACTAATAAAAGCTTATTAAATATTACATTGTACCCCTTAAATATACACAGTTAATAAAACAGAACATATTATGGATACTTGTATTTAAGAAACAAGTTTAGGAGGTTAAAAGAAAGTCCCCTTGGGGATATCTTCAAGACTTTGGTTTCAACATTTGTACAGAACACGGGTAAAATTAGTGGTCACACCACAGGGACCAGTCAAGGAAAGCTAGTTTAGAAGCTGCAGATTTTGTGTAAGAAGGGTACATAGTTAGCCCTTAGGGTTTGGTTACAACCTTCCAAACAGCACCCAGATTCTTACTATTCCTATTTCTTAGCAAGCTGACAAGCAAACTTATACCAAATAACTATGTGAGGGTCTTAATGGAGAAAACCCCATCAAATCAAAAGAGGGGATTCAGTCTGCGCCAGAACAATGTTTTGAAGACAAGTACTGTACTATCTAACATTTCTAACTAGCTTGCTTTTTCACTCATTAACCTCAGGACTAGTTCACTGAACATTTCGGCTTAGAGAAAACTCGAGATTACTCCTTTTTCTGCAACTCTTCTGTTTCACTTACTTGTATTGTTCATATAACAGTGCATTGCTAATCCTTAATTCTTCTATACACTGCTGCTCATAACTTTTCAGGCCACTAGTATTTGGGTCTTGTACAGTCTTCCTTCGGGAGGGTTCAGACTGCAGGCTTTGGATTCTGACTCCTATCTGATTCACTGGGGAAATGTTGTCCTTACATAGTATCTCCAAAGTTTCTCCAACTCCTGCCTGTGTCTAAAGCAAGCAGAAACGGTATACTTGGAAAAATATTCAAATATTTACCATATATTTGATAGTTTTACTTTTGAGTAAATGATTCAAACAGCGGTTTTAAGTTGTTATAAAATATTTGTCATCAACCGGAGAGATAACTCAATGGTTAGGAGTGCTTGCTACTCTTACAGAGAACCTGGGCTTGGTCTCCAGCACTTACACGGTGATTTACAACCACACTTAACTTAAGTTCCATGGGACCCAGTGCTCTCTTATAGCTTCTGTGGGCACCAAGCATACATGTGATATACATACATGTGTATATGAAGGCAAACATTCAAAAACATAACAAAATAAAAATAAATGTTTAAAGATTTAAAATTATTAGTATCAACCATAGAAAATCTCAATTAACTATTTTTCATTCATTTTGTATGTGTGTGTGGTGTGAGTGTATGCGTGTGTGTCTGTGTGTGTACGTGTGTGTGTGTACGTGTCTGTGTGTGTATGTGTGTGTGCATGTGTGTGTGGATGTGAATGTGTGTGTGTGCATGTGTGTCTGTGGATATGTGTATGTGTGTGGATGTGTGTGTGTGGATGTGTATGTGTGTGTGTGTGTGGATGTGTATGTGTGTGTGTGTGGTGTGGGTATGTGCATGTGTGTATGTGTGTGTGTCTGCGTGTGTGGATATGTGTGGATGTGTGTGGTATGAGTGTGTGCGTGTGTGTCTGTGTGTGGTGTGAGTGTGTGCGTGTGTGTCTGTGTGTGTGTCTGTGCATGTGTGTGTGTGTGTGTGTGTGTGTGTGTGTGTGATTGATGATTGAAACCATCTTCTTAGGAAAATACTCTATCAGTGAGCTAAGTCATCCTCCCTGAATAATCCTTACATAGTTGCTCATTTAACTAGACAATTCAACTACTCGTGGACTCAGTTTAAAACTACTAATGGTGAGAAATCTAAGGCTAATTTGAGAGCATGAGCAACAGATGCTAGAAATGCAAGAAGCATGGGGCTTTGAAGGCAATGCTTATGCCCAGATTCATGTCCATCAAAGAGACTTGCAGGAAGAGAATTATTGTTACACTGATGCAGAACTGATATGAGAAAGAAGCTATGGAAGAGACTGCCAAATACGAAAGAACCAGGATGCGCTGTGAGAACGTTTGTATTTCTAAGGTGTGCAATTTCCACATTCCAAATTACCAAATAATGCTAAAACAAATGCCTTCTGAGAAAACACCAAATAAAGGGCACTACTGAGGACAGTCTGCAGGCGAAGCCAAGACCATAAACGTAAAGCTGTTTCTTATATCTTCATAAAGCCTCACATTTCCTGATGGATTTTAAGGTTTCTAATATTGTAAAGGTATTATCTGAGTACAGCTTCACTGACAGCCCATGATGAGGAGCTTATCCAAAATAATTTGTCAGGTGGAGAAATGGCCTTGTCACAGAGAGTGCATTCGGCTCCTGCAGGGGACCTGAGTTTATAAAGGTGCTTCTTTGAATGACATAGATCCAAATAAAACCCACAGTAGACTCAAATTTCTAAAAAGAAATATAACCAAAGCACCACTTACTAGCTTTCCTTAAGGAGACACAGAGAGGAGGCTCAAGGAGGAAAATGCCCAGCTTCAAGCACAGTCTGTTTCTCAGGAAAGGAAGAACCCACCAAAACAGAGAACTGGAGCATGACTCCTATGCTTGGGAACAGTCTCCGAGATGCTTCAAGCATACAAGTGCTCCCTCAATACAACCCACTCTCCGTCCTGCTGTGAGGTTACGAGTCCAGCAGTGTTGGTTATGTGGATTGTAAATCGTTTATTCGGAGGAGTTATATTTTCCAGGCCACACTCTAGAACCACGATCCAGCCGCTGCATCCCTACCTGGACCCGAAACAATGGTAAACGGAAAGCTATTTTAAATCGCAACCATCCAGATGAATTATCAGTGCAAAGGGGGGGGGGGGTGGCTTAAAACGAGCCAGATACAAGTTGCACACCATAGGATGCAATAAATATAGACGTTGACGAGGAGCACGTTTAATAAGAAGAGGAGCACGTTTAATAAGAAGAGGAGCACGTTTAATAAGAAGAGGAGCACTTTTAATAAGAAGAGGA